>CANNZV010001485.1:0-151150 GCA_947561585.1 Caprella mutica
CCATGAGCTTTAGTACTTACCATGAGCTTTAGTACCTACCATGAGCTTTAGTACTTACCATGAGCTTTAGTACCTACAATCTGCAAGTACCAAAAAGCTTACTGGCCCTAATAATTCTTCAAATTATTTTCACTTCATGAAAATTATTATTTGTATACTTTTAAATTTAAAAAAACTGAAAATTTTATCGTCTACGTAACACTCACATTAACTAAAAAAAGATAATTGCTACAAGTATGTGAAAAATTTCGTAAATTGAAGATATTCATTATTATTAATTTTGTTTAAATTTGTATTTGATTTATTATAATACGAATACTAACTATTCTAAATTGAATTTGATTTATTTTGAATTGATTGATCTTTTTTAATTTGAACTTGATTTATTTTAATTTGAACTTGATTTATTTTAATTTGAACTTGATTTATTTTAATTTGAACTTGATTTATTTTAATTTGAACTTGAGTTTTTTTAATTTGATTCTATCTTTTTTAATTTGAATTTGAACATATTTAATTTGATGTTGATGTTTTTTTAATTTGACCGTAAAATGGTGTACTGACTAGTGCGTGTACCATGTGGTATGGAAAATTATGTGAGGATAGCGGTTGGCTGAGGTATAGGACAATTCGTTGCAGGCAGTTCTTCGCCATATTTTCCCTTCCGCCATATTTCATATTAATTTGTTACATATTTCATATTAATTTGTTACATATTTCATATTAATTTGTTACATATTTCATATTAATTTGTTACATATTTCATATTAATTTGTTACATATTTCATATTAATTTGTTACATATTTCATATTAATTTGTTACATATTTCATATTAATTTGTTACATATTTCATATTAATTTGTTACATATTTCATATTAATTTGTTACATATTTCATATTAATTTGTTACATATTTCATATTAATTTGTTACATATTTCATATTAATTTGTTACATATTTCATATTAATTTGTTACATATTTCATATTAATTTGTTACATATTTCATATTAATTTGTTACATATTTCATATTAATTTGTTACATATTTCATATTAATTTGTTACATATTTCATATTAATTTGTTACATATTTCATATTAATTTGTTACATATTTCATATTAATTTGTTACATATTTCATATTAATTTGTTACATATTTCATATTAATTTGTTACATATTTCATATTAATTTGTTACATATTTCATATTAATTTGTTACATATTTCATATTAATTTGTTACATATTTCATATTAATTTGTTACATATTTCATATTAATTTGTTACATATTTCATATTAATTTGTTACATATTTTCATATTAATTTGTTACATATTTCATATTAATTTGTTACATATTTCATATTAATTTGTTACATATTTCATATTAATTTGTTACATATTTCATATTAATTTGTTACATATTTCATATTAATTTGTTACATATTTCATATTAATTTGTTACATATTTCATATTAATTTGTTACATATTTCATATTAATTTGTTACATATTTCATATTTTTGTCATTCATTTGCCATATTTTCCATTTCTTCCAAATCTTCCAATTAATAAATGATTCAATCTGTACAATACTTGGTATCTACAATACAAAAGATTTTCTAATGAATAAGTAATCTTCCATTATTTTGAATTTAATTATTCCACATTTCGAAAAAAATTATTCAACATTAGAAATAAATGAAAACAATTAAATAATAAAATAAAATCAAGACTTGGTATCAACAATATGAGTAATTTATATAAATCTACACCTTTTACAGTTTTAGTTGATCCAAATGAAATAATATTGGATCCAAATGAATTTGAATTTGATCCAAGTGAATTTGAATTTGATCCATGTGATATAATATTTGATCCAAGTGAATTTGAATTTGATCCAAGTGAATTTGAATTTGATCCATGTGAAATAATATTTGATCCACGTGAAATAATATTTGATCCAAGTGAAATAATATTTGATCCAAGTGAAATAATATTTGATCCAAGTGAAATAATATTTGATCCAAGTAAAATTGAATATTTTATCATTCCGATACTTCACATTTTGTGTCTTTGTCTGTTGGTTGGTTGCAAGAAAAATGTCATGCTTTTAATATTTAAAATATAAAAAAATATTTGTGTAATATCTCATTGCCACCTTAAGTTTTAATTGCCAATCATAATCTTTTATTGTCCACCATAATCATTCATTGCCCACCATAATATTTCCTTACCCACCATAATATTTCATTGCCCACCATAACCTTTCATTGTCAACAATATTTCATTGCCCACCATAATCTGTCATTGCCCACAATAATCTGTCATTGCCCACCATAATCTGTCATTGCTCACCGTAATCTGTCATTGTCCACCATATCTTTCATTGCCCTCCATAATCTTTCATTGCCCACCATAATCTTTCATTGCCCACCATAACCTTTCATTGTCAACCATAATATTTCATTGCCCACCATAACCTTTCATTGTCAACAATATTTCATTGCCCACCATAATCTGTCATTGCCCACCGTAATCTGTCATTGTCCACCATAATCTTTCATTGCCCTCCATAATCTTTCATTGCCCACCATAATCTTTCATTGCCCACCATAATCTTTCATTGCCCATCATAACCTTTCATTGTCAACCATAATATTTCATTGTCAATCATAATATTTCATTGTCAACCATAATATTTCATTGCCCATCATAATCTTTCATTGCCCACCATACTCGATCTTTCATTGCCCACCATAATCTGTCATTGCCCACCATAATCTGTCATTGCCCACCAACAACTGCCATTGCTCACCGTAATCTGTCATTGCTCACCGTAATCTGTCATTGCCCACCATAAACTTTCATTGCACACCATAATCTGTCATTGCCCACCATAAACTTTCATTGCACACCATAATCTGTCATTGCCCACCATAACAATCTATCATTGTCCACCATAATAGTCTATCATTGCCCACCATAATAATCTATACATATATCATTGCTCATCATAATAATCTATCATCGCCCACCATAATAATCTATCATTACCCACCATACTAATCTGTCATTACCCACCATAATAAGCTATCATTGCTCACCATAATAATCTATTATTGCCCACCATAATAATCTATTATTGCCCACCATAATAATCTATCATTGCCCACCATAATAATCTATCATTGCCCACCATAATAATCTATCATTGCCCACCATAATAATCTATCATTGCTCACCATAATAATCAATCATTGCCCACCATATTAATCTATCATTGCTCACCATAATAATATATCATTGCCCACCATAATAATCTACCATTGCCCACCATAATAATCTATCATAGCTCACCATAATAATATATCATTGCCCACCATAATAATCTTTCATTGCCCACCATAATAATGTATCATTACCCACCATAATAATCTATCATTGCCCACCATAATAATCTACCATTGCCCACCATTATAATCTATCATAGCTCACCATAATAATATATCATTGCCCACCATAATAATATATCATTGCCCACCATAGTAATCTTTCATTGCCCACCATAATAATCTATCATTGCCCACCATAATAATCTATCATTGCTCACCATAATAATCTTCAACATATAATTTACAGATAATTTATTCACATATAATCTATTCATGTTAAAATATATTAAATTGTTTATATATTCCCAATGTACATGTTTAAAGATTTCAATAAAGTTATTCTTATTCTTTTTCTTATTCTTACAGATAATTTATTTACATAAAGTTTATTTACATAAAGTTTATTTACATAAAAATTTTATATATAAAATTTATTCACTAAAATTTATTTACAAAAAAACTTATTTGCATAATTACACATTTTTTTTTATATTTTAAATATTAAAAGCATGACATTTTTCTTGCAACCAACCAACAGACAATGACACAAAATGTGAGGTATCGGAATGATAAAATATTCAATTTCACTTGGATCAAATATTATTTCACTTGGATCAAATATTATTTCACTTGGATCAAATTTAATTGCATAATGATCAAATTCAATTTCACTTGGATCAAATTCAATTTCACATGGATCAAATTCAATTTCACTTGGATCAAATTCAAATTCACTTGGATCAAATTCAAATTCACTTGGATCAAATTCAAATTCACTTGGATCAAATATTATATCATTTGGATCAACTAGAACTGCAAATGGTATAAAAACCTCAGATCAAACTTACTCAAAATCTCTGGATGTAATTTGAAGAATTAAAGAATGATATAAAATTGTATTGAATTTGTGTTCAATCTGTGTAAATGTATAAATACGAATATAGAAAAATGTACGCGATGAATTGTCCACGACGAATTTTCCGCAACGAATTTTCCGCGAAGAATTTTACGCGACGAATTGTCCACGACGAATTGTCCCCGCGACGAATTGTCCGGACACGGTTGGCGGACAATTGGCCATATGACATTTAGCTGAAACATTTGACCGAACGGACATTTGGCTTAAATATTGGGATAGTAATATTATTTGATATAATAATAATAACTTTATATAATCAAAAATAATAACTGTATATAATTTAAAATATTATCTTTATATAATAAAAACAACAACTTTTTTTTTAAATACCTTTCAATTTCACGGAAATCAAAAATAAATAATTAAATTAAACGAAGGTAGCACTTCGTAATATGTATACACATTAAATAAAAGTCTATCGGTCAAATATCCGTACGGCCAAATTTCCTTCGGTCAAGTATCCGCACATATGTTATAAGGATGTTATTTTGCTATGAATGTAGTAAATTACATATGGTTGACATCTGTTATAGGTATGCTAATTTATATGTGGATATAATTAGGTTAATTAAATATGTATACAATTTCTATTTGAAATGGTTTTAAAATAACATAACTACACGTTTCTCACGTATTCTTGGGGGACCGGGGCGATTACAAGTGGTAAAAGATAATAATTATTATATGGTTTTATTATGAGTCCATATATATGGAACAGTCCGAGAACACGGCCATTTTTACGTTTAAATAATTAAACGTTACACGTAACAGTACAAATATCTAGCTGATTCTTTCAGATTATTTCTTGTTTAGAAGTATATTATATAATTGTATGTATTTTATGTAGTAAATGTTAAAAACATTAAAAACATTTGTGAATCAATATTGCTTCTAGCAACCTACTCTGAATAATAATAATATTGAAGCTTATTGTAGTTACCGTGAAATAGACACCACAAAAAAATGTTTCCATTTTCTAAGTTTATGTACTGTAATAACTTCGAAACATACCTCGCAATCATTTCAGATTTTAGAAGACATGGGTGTAATAAAAGCATGTATATCATTATAATAAATATTCAGTTATATTATTGTACTGGTGCAGGCCAGTAGGAGCAGGAGAAGAAGATTGCAATGAGAGTTAATGCCATATGCCTTAATTATTTCCTAATTTCTATTTAACATCAACAAAGGCCGTGTTTTCTTCTTTTATATAGTAGAATATATTATAAATAATAAAATATGCAAACATTGTAAAATTATATAACAAAATGTAGCTTTTCATGGACTAATTGTCCGTCGACGAAATGTCCATGCACGGTTCTTAATTGGATGGTTAGATTGATTTAATGTGTATTATTTACATTCTATCCATTAAATCACATGGTAACTATGTGTATGCAATATGGAATTGCTTGCATGTAGTAAAAATATGTAAAAATACTAACTAGTTCAGTGCAGACATCGAATTGTTCGTTGAAATCGATACGGCCAGAAACAAATGGGAATTACATAGCTACCAGATTAAAGAAGATGTCCAAGCACTGGAAATAACAAATAGTATATATTGTCATATAAAAAAGAGAACTTTAATAAAGTATTTATTTAACGAGACAAAATGGTAGTTAGAATAGCTACCGTGTAACATCACAACATTCTATAGTTCTCGGTGCCTGGCACTAAATATCAATGTGCGCAATATACTCCCACTGTCCTAAAAGTCGACAACAAAGTTAGGTTATTAAAGATTAAAATTTTCGAGGACTGGAAAATATCAATATGTTTTATTAAATTATTACTTAAACTTGGAATGAGTTTATGTAAACAGAATGAAGGTAGCCTGAAATACACAAACAGATACAGTACACAAATACACAGTATTGCTACACACACAATGACGGAGGCAATAAAAGGCGAAGTTCTCTAATCCTTCAGTAATTAAAAACGTACCCCTGAAATAAAATAACCACAAATTCTTAGGGATAATCAAAATTGAATAAAAATTATCATGGTGAACATGACACACATACATCTAAATAATCTCTAATTTTATCTTTTATGATGAACATTCTTTTAAGTGTTCAGACATGTCAGACCTACTGCAAACGGTAACCCGCAAACAAAAATGTGTCGTGGAAATTGTAATGTATAAGTGAGTTAAGAACCAAAACCACCATTATGTTGGAAAGATATTTAGGTTATTGATAAGAAATTGAATTGAGTGATCTTTAAATATTTTTGCCCTCCAAAAAATCTCGGATTTTCTTACATTAATTTGATTCTTTAATGTGATTAACTGATTACGATTATATAACATTATATACAATAGAAAAATCTCCTCGAGTACATTCACAGAACTAAATGAATAGTTTACAGCAAGAAGTTTGAAAGATCACACCCGTGATTCAGAAGTTATATCTCATTCCAGTGTTTAGAAAGCACATAAATAAATATCGCAAACTTCAGCTCATTATGAACGCCAGCCACTTAAATTTCAGGCTTAATATTATTCAAAGACTTTGTATATTCAGCTATTTGAAACAATAGAGCAAACTATGGAGCTGTTTGGAAAGTAAACAGAGTAGTTCTCTTCAGTCATTGAGAGGGACTCTCAATTGAAATGATAAGAAATTATAACAATATTTATTTCATTTATTCAGTATATGTACTAATAACAATCTTTATTGAAGATGTACTACATGTGTATGAATACTAATTATCAAAAGACAGAGAAAATATAAGATTAATTTAAATACAAGTACAGTGTGTTTTTTTTGCTTTTGCAAGACTGAGCCCCAACTAGGAATATTTGAAATAAGAATTTAGAGGAAACAAATATATTTTCTTGAAGAAAAGGCTTGGTACTTACATTTTATGTAATACAAACTTATTTGAAACTCATTCAAAATACTTCTAAAGGCTATCTACAGAAGGTGTTGGAAATGGCCACCGGAATCCTCTAGGCAAAGTCTTGTGCGCTTCAAGATGCTCTTCGAGTCTTCGTCACCTTCTCAATTCTTACTGCGTAATAATTTGCACCAAACAGCTTCACACACTAAATTTGATCATATCATGAATGAATTGAGGTTTTTCAAAATACAAAATATTTTGCATTGTAGCCCAGAAATGGAAATCAAGAGGATTGAGTTCTTACTGAGTGCTGACCAGAAGATCTCTGTCTCTTCTGGTAACTCGTTCTTGAAAGTTTTCTCCAAGAACTGCTTAGCAACTCTTTTGCTAAAACAGAGTCTGCGTCATGTAGCAGTGGCTCAAAAAAGTTTGTCACACTTTGTCTTTCAGCAAAGTCATGTTATAGGAACCATTAACAGAGTCACAAGGGCCGTCGTCATCGATGAATGCTTGGACAATAGAATTTTCTGTCCACAATCGCAACAAATATCATTACTTTTTTGTCATTTCTATAGTTTCATTCGACAATATCATGTGGATTCTCATCTGCAAATTCTGATGCAGCAATAATTGAGAGAGTGACGAAGAGCGTCTTAAAGCGCGCAAGACTTTGACTACAGGATTCTGGCGACCATTTTCAACACATTTTGTAGATAGCCTTTAGAAGTGTTTTCAATGAATTTCAAATAAGTTTGTATTATATGAAACGTGAGTACCAAGCCTTATCTTCAAGAAAATATATTTGTTTCTTCTAAATTCTTATTCCAAATATTCTTAGTGGGGCCTCAAAGTCTTGCAAAAGAAAAAAAAACACTGTAGATATAAATGAATCATTTGTTAAAGAAGGTATAACAAATATGAATAGAAATAAAAAAATAAGCCGATAGGTGAAGAGAACAGTCCCAAGAATACTACCCTGAGGGACACCTTATTCATCTATGGATCTATTTACAAACTTATCCTTTGACAGTATCAGGTGGTTGAAAATATTGAACGCCTTATTCAAATATACTGAGACACTCATAACATAAATCTTTTTATTCCAATTATCATTGATATGATGAACAAAACTCATCCACAGTCCTATATCGCCTTTAAACTAAAGTGCAAACTACACGAAATATTATGTTCATCTAGTTACAGTATACGCTCTTTCACTCTAATTCCATATCCATTTTAGATATTTGTCTGCAATTCTGATTTGAGTAATTAAGATCTAGTTATTGTATTATACAAATGTCTAATTTAATCATTTCTTGAATTTATAATTAATGTAGTTAATTTGAAAATAGTCTAAAGTTTGAGTGAGTAGTTTTGATAAAATAGTTACACAGAGAATATAATTTTAAGCGGGATACATGGCCGCTATTATAGATTTATTATTTGTCAAGCTTTAATTGTATCAACATAATTTACATGCATTCATCCGATTACAATTGAAGTATCATTCACGTGCATATTTTTAAATCAGAAAACCTTTTAGTGCACAAAGTAATGTAATTAGTAAAGGATACTCTATTATTCTCTCTGTGAACTGTTTATTATTCAAATTATTTCATTATACCTGTAACTGAATTTGCATTGTTATTGGTAAATTCTATTCAATTTAAACATGTTTGTTTTATTTGCTCAAGAAGGGAATTCATGGATTGTATGATTCAAATATTAATGCTGTCTGAAAATTGAATAAGTTTATAGGAATGTTTGTATAAATCTTTCTTTTGCTATAAATCATTCATGAACAGTAACATTTGCTAAGTCATGAACAGTAACATTTTTTACTTATATAAAACATCCAGTAAAGAATTATTTATAAAGTTGGTAGTTTTTAATCCCTTCTAAAGATGATGAACCTAATTCACTTTGCCAACATCAAATAAAAACTAGAAATCCTTGGTATGTATTGTAGTTGAAGAACTTTGTTCATCTTTCTCTTTGTTGCCAGACGAAGCAATGTGGAAGTACTTCAATTAGAACTATGTTTGTGTGTCAAGTTTTCCATAGATTGAAAAAAGGTAGCAAGTAAACTTCATATGAACTCTATATGGAACTGAAAAAGAAAAACACTTTCTTATTATAACTTAGCTTTCATGAGCTAACTGAAGAGAATAATTATATGCTAAATAAGTAGCGAAGATAACAGAACTTTGAGTATTCGTAATATAACTTTTTGATTCGCTAAATATATTTAGTTGGGTATAGAAAATAAAACAGTATTATAACAAATTAACATATAATTAGCAACATATTTATAGTTCCATACGAATTAAATTTACTTTGATTCAGTATTATGTTCTTCATGATATGTACATTATTATAAATATATCCCATATTGAAGTTACTGTTTCAATTATATAATTATAGATTTAAAATGTCTTGTATAATGATAATGTTTAATTTAAGAGCATGCCCGATTGCCTGTATATCATAACGGCGTAATTAATACAGGGTGGGGCCTGGGTTTAAATAGAATAGTCAGGGCACTACATTATCACATGGATAATTTATTTTTTGTAAAAATAATAGCCAGTTAAAATATATCAGACAAAAGAGAAGCTATAGTCGAATTACACACCACCGGAAAGTCGGATTCTGTTATTACAAAAAAAAATAATGAATTGCGAAATCAATTGTCTTGATATCATTGAAGCGTTTCAATGAAAGAGACGGCTTGTTTGATCGTCCGAGAAGTGGTGGTCAACTCTCACGTAGGTTTCAACTCTAAAGTATAAACAAATGATCGAACGCCTTCGAGAGAAGAATAGAAGACACCTGAAAAGATCGAATATTAGGTTCCTATATAGCGAAGACAGCTGACATGAGGCACATAACCATGAGAGGACTCGATCACGCAGATCTTAAAATGTCCTCTTTCACCCTTCAAGAGAGAGAAACCCTGGCAGCAGCTGTAAAGCAAAAAAATTGAAGTGAAGAAAAACTCTGCTGAAAGAATTACAGTCTGGCACGGCTGGTGAGATTGTTTTGTCAGATGAGAAGATCTTCACAGTCGAATTGGCTCATAAGGCATTCAGTTTTTGAATGTTGAAGGCATTCAGTTTTTGTCGAAAAATCGAAAAATGAACTCTGGATGAAAATTGAAGTCCGATACAATTCAGAAATTGGCAGATTCGATGGATGAGCGTCTTTTGAAAGTGCTGTAAGAAGGTAAACAAATTTGAAAGGAGGTAAACGAATAAATCAATCTGTTTTTATAAATTGGGATTTTGTTAAATAAAGATATTTTTAATGTTTGAACTTACTTCATTGTCCGTTATCTGACCATTTTCACCACCCATCAATTTAGATGTTTGTTATATTCACAAAAAAAAAAACTTTATGAAAATTTTACTGTGGATGGAGAACAAACAATACAAACAAAATGAAACTTTACCTTCAATATTTATTGAAATATGCGAATTTAAATTTGGGAACACTTTTTTGTGGGTTACGAAATACGAAATATAATATTACTATTAATATAATAATGTAGCTATTTATAACCTATATATACTATCAAGCATTACTTTTATTTACTTGTGTTCTTTAAAAAAATTATTTCTTACCAAATATCACCTTTTAAAAGAACGACGCTCTCAAATGTACATCAGAAACATTTTAATGCAGGTTGCTACTTGTCTTACAACTTATTGTATTACATCCTTCAACACCTTTAGGAAATATTTCAAAGTTTCTATTATTTTGCAAAGATAAACACAAAGATCATTACCTAACACAGCTGTTGTACCTTTGAAAAACTGTGATAACTATGATCTTAATTGTACTATTTCTTTGGCTTTCTCGAGTTAATTATGCTTGATATATGAATTTCTATTAAGTTCTTCAGTCCGTTGAACAATATTAAGGTAAGATTTGCATGCCTTGGAAATGACAGCCCATACCATCACTGATGCCGTTTTACGAGTTTTGAAGATTGTTCTCATTGAGTCTAGGCTATCGGGAAAACACTTACTTAAAACTATGTCGTTTTGGTAATTGTTTACTTCAGCAGAGGACAATTTCTCATCTGGAACACCATTTGCCTATTGATTGTCTTCATTTCCCCCTTGTTCAGAGGAGCCATAACATATTCAGTCTTTCTAATGTAGGATTGTTAGCAAATTCTCCGTTTTCTATCTCTTAAGAGGACAACCTCAATAATTTTGTAGCGTTTAAACTCATTCTCTGCTGAAGCTATGAACAATGTTCAACATTCAAAAATTAATAATAACACATTAATTAATGAATGGTGTGAATAAAATATAAAGAAAATCTTCCAAAATGTTACTTAAAGGTATATTTCCTCTTTATTCTAGTAAAATTATCATCAACTGTAGCAGTAATCTAATGCGTAATTTCATTACTCGAATAATTGTGCAGAAGAGATATAACTTTATCAAGTAATTCTTTAATAGAGTAATGACTAAAAGGAAAATAATAGATTATACAATAGTATTATACAACATTCCCAAAATTGTCAGTAATTGGTATTATTTCCATTTGGAAGTTGTATGATAAATAGGAAATGTATATATTTGAGGAACCATTAAATTGTCAAACATTTTTTTCTGTGAAATCTAACCTCGGTTACAATATTCGTCAATGAATTCTGCTGATGTTCTTCTTTGGCCATTTGAGGCAATATTTTTAATCCTATTGCAGGAAGCTTATTTCAGCCAAGTTAGAGTAAGAATTGCAAAAGCCGATTCTACTTTCCTCTCTTTATTTTCATATGAAACTCGTGATTCGGAAAATAATATTAAAACTCAGTTTCTAATAAATACTAGACTGAATATTCATCAACGTCTTAATACGCAATTGAAAATAACAAAAATACTGAGCAACTTTATACAGTTGATAATATCATTTTAATTAATTTCTTATTTTAATAATTTCTTAGTTCAATTTTTTTATTTGAATTAATTTTTAATTTTAATTAATTTTTAATTTTAGTAAATTATTTATCTTAATAAAAAATGAATATTTTTTTATTTTATTTTTTTTTATTTCACTTAATTCAAATGAATTCAGTAGATGTATGAAAATTATATATGTTTAATAATTATGAATTTTAATGAATTCCTAACTGTATACGAACTTAAAGTATTGAAAAAAGTTTTAAGTAGTAGGTAAAAATTGTTCTAAATTATATTTCAACCCAATGTTTTATTAAGGAGCTGCAGATGCATCTATTTATTACTCCAAAATGCAATAAATCTATTCAAGCAGAACATTTAAGCACATACAGAAGAAGGAGAGAAATATTAAAATTTAACCCAAATCGTTGAAAATTAACTTTTGTAGGTTTCAAACCGTTTAATATAAAATAAATACAAATTTCAATGAAATAAAGTAACTAAAATAGTAATATGTTTGGGCAGTTTTGCCCCTAGCTAGCCGGTGGAGGAAACGATATGCAGTGTTGGACAACTGATTCTGAAATTTATTAAAAGTCTTAGCTACTAAAAAACTAACGTATGGAATATAGGTTCAAATACAAGGTTAAAGTTTTAAACCAGAGAACTAGTTCAACAATTCCAAGCAAAAAGTTATAACTTTAAACATCCCTAGTTTTCTAATTACTATCCGAGGATTTATTGGGTTCCGGACTTGGAGCTAGAGACACATCACAAACTAATCCGACAACTCCTAGTCTCTATATACTAACACCTTGCTCTATACTTGGCAATCTCCAAACATATAATGAACCTATCTGTCCTTCTGGTTATGATAACAGAATTTTGTTCCAACAATTTTGGCTAAAATATCGACAATATAGAGGTAAGTTCTTTTAAAACTAAATAAAATATGCTACTTTTTATGATTAAAACGTAAATTTACTCATTATAAAATAGACATTCAATAGTGAATGGAACAAAAATGTCTATAATATAACAAACAAACTTATCAGCATTATAAGTAAGACGATCAGAAAGCCCAAAAGTTAATACGTTTTAGTGTTTTCTTCCATATAGACAATTAATAGTAGTTTTAAAAGGTTCTAGAATCTAGATGGAAATATTATCCTAAATTAAGCAGATATCCAGCAACCAACCGAAACTGATGCTGCAAAATTATAGAAAAAATAAGGAGACTAAATGTATTATTTCTTCTTATTTCATTTTTTCATTATTTAAGGCTTACTTTGGATTATGTAGATTTATATAATAAAATGATCTATTTATATTTTAAATGTACAAACTGATTGGTGTATATTTCTGTTACATATGCTCAGTATTTTCCTGGTTATTCTACATTTATCCCATATTGATAATTATTTATATTAGTAAATGATTAAAAATATTAGTTTCGCATAAGTTATAGCATTTATAAGAACGCCATGTTAAGTTTTAACAGCAATTATATGCTACAATAATTAATATATTTCAAAGTTATTTATCCATCGAATTCATATTACTGTATATTCAACCTGCATTAGATAACTGGATAGAAAAATGTAGTAGTTTGAGTAGCCTTTCCGGATAGCAGAGTTTCTTTGAGCAAGATTGTTACAATATCAGGCCAATGTTGCCTCAAGGAACTCCATAATTTCACTGCCTGTGACGGCAACTGGAATATTTCCTCTTGATTTGTGACTTGGGGGTCAAATTGAACTCAAAATGGTACACCTTTTACATTATGGAATCGCAGTCGCTACAATGTGATAAAGAAAATACTTATGGGTCACCATGGAGTCTCCAACAGTATTCTGCACCATCAAATGACTCCAAATTGACCAAAGATCCTTTTTTATTTATTTATTTCAACACATAGCACCCTTACATTCAGGTACAGAGCCGGGGCCTCCCTGACCCTAACAATCTGCACATTCATTCAAAAAGAATGACTATGTGGCCCACTTAAGTGAATGCTTCTAGGGCAACATACATATAAAGCAAAAAGGTAATATATCATTGAAAAATCGTGCCAATTTAATACAAAAAATATATATATTCTCAAAAAATAAGCAATATCAAGCTATCGACAAAACTCAGCGTAATACAACTTATAACACTAGACTGGTATAGTATTCTATTCATATCTTCTCTTAAAACTCCTGACACTTCCACATCGTTTCAAAGCCAATGGAACATTATTCCATATTTTAGCTCCAGTGTATTTAATTGAGGATTTGGTGTGTTCTTTATTATTAAAAGGTAATCATTCCTTCCTTCATAGTAAAGATGTCTGGCCTACAAAGAGTCCTGAGATTAATTCGTTTAACTTTTCTACTTGGTCAATTAGAGACTTTCTCACACTTCTTCCGAGTCCCTGAGAGCAAAATTGAAAGTGGAATAAGAAGCAGTTACACAAGAACATATACTGTGCTGCTTGCGATACCTAGACTGAAAGCTGTAGTTCATAATAAAGGTGGTTATATGGCATAAATGTAACACTGTTTCGTTTGGTAATTACCTATGAATTGCGATTTCTTATTTAATTCTAATATATATGTTTCATGTATATTAGGAGCAATTTACCGATTTGCGCTATCCTGAAAATGGACTTCTGTCTCGAGATTGCGTAAGGTACGTAAGGGTATGAACTTATGAAGCAAGGCTGCCACTGGTGGAGAAAGTCCTCCATTTATGAAGAAAACGCACTCTGCTTGAGAGAATGTAAGAGAATTACCTAACTAGAGCATCTAGGTACCTAGATACACTAGTTGGGTTGTTATATGTCATATGAGCTAGATACCTGGATACACTAGTTGGATAATTACATGTTTACTGTTTAGTGCCTAAATACACTAAATAAAATAGTATACAGGTCGCTAATTCAGGCACAAGAGCCATAGCGTTATCTATAGATTGCCGCGCAATTTCAATATCCTGAAATCGCTCTATTCAATTTTAAGATAGCGCAAATCGGATAAATGGACGATACATATATATTGAAAAGTTTCCATAGTTCAAATTATAACAAACATATAAATCAATATCATCTAACAAAATACTTTACGATAAATAAAACTAATATTTTCTTTTAGTCACATACATGAAAATGTCAACATGAAACTTATCTATCTCCTGTTTTCAAAAAACACAATCAACAATGTCCTTAATTTTCTGCATTGCTAATAACTTTAAAATAGCAATATTGTAGGTACTATTACACCATCAATCCCACGTTTCATTCAAAGATTGAGACTTGTCTGAGAAATTAATCAGAAAGATTGCTGTAATCATCTCCATAATTGGCTGATAAGTGTCATTCATTGCATTCTTCAGGCCATAAAAACTGCACAGAGCTGCTCTTCATCTCTGGCACACAGTAGAAAAGTCTTCCCTTCCACCTGATTGGAATCCTCTCATTAATGAGGAAAAAGAGTGCCACTCTCCATTGATAGATTGGGAAATTTAATATCAAACACCCTACTTCATTATCAGACGATGGAATATATCTCTGTACGATCATTAGCAACAGTGAACGATTATCTTAATTATAAAAAGTGTTACACGTACGTTTTCTTTCTCTATTGCACGGATTAAGAACACAGTTAGGTAGTATTGTGCTGCGTGAATCACTGCTTGAGTTTTCGTTTTTAATTTAAAGAGAAATAGTAAAACGAATGGACTGAAATTTTTTATATGTATATACATGTTAAATTGAAGACAAATTTACTTGATTGAAAGCAATATAAGAAAAAAATGTCTATTACATTCAATGTGATGGTGATATTCATTGATTTGAATCATTTTATAATATATTCATAAAATAATTGTTTAGTAGTAATAATACATTTAAACGCAGCATCAAGGTATTTATATCATGTAACAGGTTCGTTGACAACTTTATGAACAATATTGTATTAGGGTAAGTTACACTTCGTCGGACACTTCCAGACGCTGCACTTTAGCGATGCCTCACTACTGCATCGTAAGCTTAATGCAATCCGGATGTGAACAAAATGATGGTGCTATATGTTGGTGTGAAGCGTATGTAAGAAAATTTGATGTTGAAAAACGTAAACAAAATTCAGAGGAGTTTTAGTGAAGACAAAAAATAACAAACAATTTCAGTTCATCGGACAAGATTCGATTCAATTTCATAAAGTCGGATGTGATTCGAATCGCGTTTCATAATGTCGGACATCAATTTAAATGTGTAATAGGAGTCGGACACGCTAGATAAAGTTGTATAGGAAACATAATAAATCACAAGAAACTAACTACGAATCAAATTTTAATTATTTTGTATTGTTAGGTATTTCATAAATTGAAAGAATAAATTAAACTATTGTTGATCGTCTCCTTTATTTGAACCTTTCTCAGACTCATACAAAATAAAATAAGTAATCTTAGACTAGTTTTACTTTAAGAGTAGGTAACATACCGTATATACTATATTAGTATTAAATTATAAACTTATAAGCGTTTTCTTTAACGTTTATCACAAACATTTTTAATCCTTAGTAAATAGATTCACAAACCTTGTTCTCTATTATTCTCTAAATTAGCTTTGAACTTAAATATTTCATTAAATAAAGCATATTACGTACTAGAAGGTAAATGTAGTCGATGCATAGTTTTCTTCGTAGTGGAAAAATAAATGAATATGGTTGCAAATAACTATAAAATGAGTAGCTAGGTAGCTAGTTTCCTTAGTAAACTTAATAACAAAAAATATTTATTCTTTTTTATACCTTCTACTTAATTTTTCTTGCCTCCTCTTTTTACCTTCTGAGTCTCTATTTTGTAGCAAACATTACATTTGAAATCAATTTCCTCAATTTCCTGCCTTGTGAGTGATTCATACTCTTCATCTAGACAAGACTTATGGAACCAACGAGGACAGTGGTTGCAGCCCATCCATGCATTTGGATCATCTTTCCCGCTGTCTCCACCACATCCACAACATTCTTCTGAATTAATCACAAGATCGATCTCTTCCTCGTCATCATCGTTATCGAATGTGATAATTTCAGGAGCACCATTGTTATACGAATCTTCAGAATCAATTGCAGTGCTGAAGAGATTCTTGATAACCTTAGTTTTTTTTGTTTATTTTGTTTTTTAATTTCTCTCTCCTGCTTTCTTTTCTTCTTATTTTCTTCCTCTACACGTTTCTCTGTTTGCTTCTTCATCAAAAAATTGGCATAATCAGTTCCACTTACAGCAGAAGGCATGGACGGTTTTGTTTTTTTAATTTGTCTGGTAATGATAACCTGGTCATTAATCTGCAAGTAAGATTTAAAAGGAGATTTGTCAAATTTCTGGTAATATTTGAAGGTTTCGTTTTGAACTGACGTAAGAGTTTCATTTAGTGATGGCAAATTTGAAGCAATGCCCGATGGACCAGGTAATGATGTCAAGTAACTTGGGGCTGAAGCAGAGGTTTCAACATTTCTTACGGCAGGAGAAGAATGCACGCTAGGCTCAAATAGGGTTGAATTATCTGCAGATGAATTGTTAAATTCGGGTACTGGTCGAATCTCTTACTGGTTAACACGCGGTACAGTGAGCTCAGTGTTAGATAGAGATGGAGGATCAGCTTCGTCGTCATTAACTACTTTAGGTGGTTCAATTTCACCTCGATTGGGTACATTCACTGCTGGCTGTGGAATAATAGGAGGAAGTGATGATTCTGTCATCTCTCGGAGAACTTTGTAGGATCGCCACAGTTGATCATTGGTCGTATCACCCTCAAAGTCGTAGCCTTCGGCATACCTTCTCTCAAATAACTGAATATTTTCTGCTGACATCTCCCCTGTCACTTTTTGGAATGCACGAATAATACCAAGTCGTTGTTCTGCCGAACACTTGTCGTTAGAAGTATATTTTTCCCGAGCCTTTGAAGGATTGATTATCCTTGAATAATCAATGGCATCAGGGTTGAATGGGATGATACCGCATTTTCGAAAGCCTGAATGAACATTTTCAGGACGACTCTTTGCTTTCTCAAAAGCCTCATCGAACACAGGAAAGAAGTTGGCTCGCGTCATGGTCATATTATACTTGGTTTTGAAATTTGTTAAGGCTTGATTCCAAAACTGCTTGAGAGGGCCAAAGACTCTCACATCGAGAGGCTGTAGAATATGTGAGGTATGCGGAGGGAAGCAGAAAAGAATGACGTTATTTTCCTGACAACACTTTACAACTGCTAAGTTAATATGTGTGGTGTGACCATTCATGAAGAGAATAACCGGAAATTCCCTTCCATTTTGTTTCAAGACCTTTATAAAAAGGTTATCAAGCCATCCGTAAAAGGAATCTGAAGATATCCATCCGTTAGGTGTTATTGACACCTCATACTTGGATGGATCTACACCTTTAAACTGGAAAACTGGTCTAATACCAGGGAAAATAACCATAGGCTTTCGAAAAGTTCCATCTCCTGCTACACACCCCAAAACAGTTATTTGTTCCTTACTCTCTGTTGTTACTGAGTAGACATTTCTATTTCCTCTCTCAGTGATAATCTTCATTTTATTTTTACCTCCAAGAGGAAATCCAGATTCATCTAAATTAAATATACGATGACCATTCTCAGCTTTTAGAAATTCCGATGCTACAATATTGTGCTCTGTTAGAAGGAATTGTTGGAGCTGTATGAACCAATCTCTTATGGTTGATTCAGTCAGCTTCCTCTTCAAATGGCCTAAATTTTCAGGTGCACGTGCTGATATTTGAGGATGCCTTTGCATGAAACGGTGAACCCAAGTTTTAGAGGGTAAATTATCGGGGAACAAGCTTTCCTGTAGTACTATTTCTGTTAAAGCAACGTTAGAAATTACAAATAATTATTATGAAAAAATTGGATATTTAAATGCATACAGGCTTATGTAAAAACAAATTAGGTAAGTATAAATTAATTCAAGTAAATAGATACCTTCATCTCTATCTGCTTTGTCAAGCACTTCCTTGATTATATATCTGACATCATTACGTGTTGCTCCATTACCGATTGCTGCTCTGTACAATAAATGTTTAACAAGTCTTTCTTCTTGATAACCATTTAGCTTACAAAGTCTTCCTGTTATATTAAAAGGAAACATTTATTATTATTTTTATACATTACACTATATAGTATACTATAATTAGTGTAAGAAGTAATTAATTCAGAATAGGCTACCTAAATAAAAAAATATTAATATGTAAGTACCATGGATAGCAGTCGAGGGTCCAAATCTTCCAGATGCTCTATCACCAAGTGTTGAGTGAGGAATTCCATACTTTTCAGAAGCTTTACGAATAGTCAAAGTACGATTTTTTGTCTCTGCTAAGGCCTTCAATAGAGCATCTTCAGTATAAGAACTGTTAGAACTTTTTTTACGAGGTGCCATTTCTACTGAACGATATGCTAATAATTTTGTAAATAGGAATAATGAAGAAAAATATAACCCATTATTTATCTGAAATATTCAAATATATTGTATACAAACTTTATTAATGTTCCTTATTAAACAGTCCTTAAGTTAGTCCATCTACAAGAGATTAAACATGGCTGTCCGACAATTTGAACCTATATTTATAACGATTCAATTCATTCGGACAAGTGTCCGAGTAAAATAGAACTGCTAATATTGGTTACATAATATCGGACAAATCATATATTTTTAATATGGGGCAACACTGTATAAAACCTTTAGAAAACGAATGGCAACACTCACATCGAACGTAAACAATGGCGGGTTGTGCGAATCAAAGCTAATGGAGTGAAATTATGATTACTTAAGTGCACGTCAAATTTGCTGGATGCTCAGTTCAAATTCACAGAAAAGATCAAAATATTCATTTTCGATTCATTAACTTGAAAACTATTATGTGTATTTCTCTGATAATATGGATATAGATATAGTTAAGGATGATTAACACAATGCACTTTGAAGCCACGCTCTGATTTCAGACTGTCGAGATATATTCAAATAACTGTCAACTGTCCGACTTAATGAACTGTCCGACGTAGTGTAACTACAAATTTGGTAAAGAAGTCGATTAATAAATTATAATTATTTTTATGAAATCTAATCTATCACTAATAGTATAAACTTTGCAGCGAAAATTACCTTATGTAAAAAATAAATGTTTGAAAATATGCAAGGCAAAAATGGGTATGAAGGAGACATCGAATTCATCTGATGAATCCGTTTTTCAAATGAAGATCCCGAAGTCTCGTACATCAAAGTAACTAGAAAAATTTTAATCTTAAAAAACACAATGTCCAACTAGCAACCAAACCGACAAATGCTCTTAAAAATTGTTGAATAATTCAAAATAACGTTTATAACTGTAAGAGAGAATATCTAACACATATTAAACAATTCCATTATACTGTTTCGGAACTAAAAGCAAAGTAAACGATAAATGGTGAATAATAGAAAGAAAGTGGATATGAATTAAGTTTGAATGCTCAAACAGCATAGAATGGTGTATGACTCTTGTACTAATTTGTAAATTGTGCTTCTTATAGGTAGTTAGATTGTAACTATAGAGAGGTTACTAATAGTTTTTATATGTGCAATTAACATTAGAGGGCAAAAAATATTATAAAAAAATTAGTACGATTAGAACCTGTTTCAAACCTCTTTAAAAAAAACCTGTCGATCTATTTTGTTGTGCAATCCATTAAGAATTCGATCATTTTTCCATGTGATCAATTATCCATTCAATAGTTGTTTTCGATAAATTCTGGTAAACCTACGTTCTATAGTACCATAGGCCAAATGTTTCTAAATAAGTCAGCCAATTCTGTTTTCTGTTGGATAGTCTATGAAACACTCAAAGTAAGTACAATTTTGTTTGTTTTTATGAGAATCTGGTCATATCCTTTCCAAGCGTTTCTGGTTATTAGTCACTTCGAATTTGTGGGTCAATTGAATTTTGTAAGATATGTCTTATGTTTTGGAATTCGATCCAATGATGTAGTATAAAATCAGAGCTACTTAGAATGACTCTCTTGGATTTTCTTGAATGTCATCTTCAAGGATTGCTTCTTGCTTGGAAAATTCGCATGAAATCTCCTTGCACACCAAAACAGCTAGGTTCATTAGAAGACAGGTGATTTTCCAAAACTCTTGTGCGTTGTCTTTCTGTATATTTATTCTAGTTAAAGAGGATTTGCATTGGATTTATTTCACTTCATATAAAATTCAAAACATTCTATCACTAAGTTAACTAGACCATTCTTACCTATCTACGTTTTAGCGCAGTTAGTTTTTAAATCTAGCATTTTACTTTTTCCACACTTGTATCATCATGATAAAAATTACCTTCCTAGAAATTTCGTAATAACATAATCTGCAGTATTATTTGATTTCAATAATTTTGTATAAAATGAATAGTTATAGATTTTTGTTACTATAAAACTTTCAAGAAAGTAATGTTTTACACGTCTACCATTTCTTGAGTTCTTTCGTTGAAACTTAATTCCTACCTATTTTTTTCGCCTTTTTTTACATTTAGTGTTATATTGCTCTTAGTTCCAAAGCTTAATGGAATTATTTATGTGTTTGAAGTTCAAGAATTCACTTAGAATTATTTATAGCATGCAGCCAAACTTGCATTTGACGTTATGAAAATAGTATATCAACAGAAGAATTATTAATCCCTGTGAAATAATGTGTCTCAGTATTTCATTGAGAAGATGGTGTGAATAGAAGAATCCAGGGAATTTTTTTTTTTCGTTGATATTTTCAAACGAACTACAAACAAGGATATTTCAAGAAAGACTTTCCGACTAATTATGACTGTGAGAGTCTTGCAACGGTCACCTACATTTTAGTGAATGAAATTCAGCTCTTCACGAGAACAACTTATTAAATTTTAGATTTAAAAAACATCACCTATCGGTACAGTTGTCGGTGTCGTTTAAATCAACACTTAATTCACTGAGAAGCTTTTCTGCATCTTTGAGAACTATCACTTAAATATTTTTCATGGATCCACTTTCCTTTAATACCATTTCAGTGATATAAATTTAATTCACCAAATTAAATCATTGAAGTATTCATATTGGCACACGGTATACATAGATATTAGTATCAGGTCGTATTATAGTATTTTATAATGAGTTTGGTTATTCTCCATATTACAATATCACCCAAAAATAAGAATTAGAATATTATACTTTATTCACTATCTAACGAAATAATTTTCTCTGCATAAGTTTAGAAATAGATTAATAAGTTAAAATGTAATAAAAACAACAGCGTCTATAATGAGAGAAATTGTAGCTTTAATTTAGACCAATTCAGGAGTATTTTCAGATTTTAATCTAAATAAGCAACATTGCCAGTTTAAAGACAAAAAGAGTTCTTTCTTTCTTCATTAATTTTTTTTCTGCAGAACACGCGCTTAAATATCCTTTACAAAGTAGAAAATATGCGACCCTAGTTACAACAAAAGACTTTTTGTTCTCAGGTCAATCTTCATCTAAGCTTTTTAAACAATGACACTTTAAATTTCCTGCAATTACCAAAGAGGAATTTGATATCCGACAAGTTTTAAAGTGTAACAGTAGAGCGTCCTTCTTAGTGGAGGATGTGACCTAGATAATTACAGCCTTTTCTCTTGTTAAAACTTCAAAGAAAATATTATGGAGAAACAGAAAATGTAATTTTAATATAGTAAATAAAGTTAATCAATTATACAACTAAATATTTGAATTATTTTACAAATTACAATCGTTACTGAATCAGATTCCGACAAGTGAGAGCTGTGAGAGCTAATTTAGATAGCATTCATTTCTGAGGCACGTTGTACTTATATTTCTTCTTTCACAATTACTTTCTATGTAATTCAGAACCCTAAAATATCAGCTCACACTTTCTCTACCCCTTTACATCTAACTGATAGGTTTTAGTTATACCTCAGACCGAAAATTCAGACACCGAATTTTCCACTCAAATCTCATGTTAAATAAATATCAAAATTACTAATGTTATGTATCATTTTACAACGGTTAATGATGTTATCTGCTCTTATAAAATACTCTACACATTTTATTATTCACAATTTACTATTTTTCTATTATGGTTTCTTTAATAAAATCATTATAAAACGAGACCGAATTTCCCAAAACCGTTAAAATCTTAAAACGAAGAAATAATGGAGTTATTTAATTATTCTCAAAATTCTCTTTATTTTATCCATGGTTTTAATTCAAAGTCTTGCATTAATGTTTGTTATGAATACATTATCAATATGCTCTTTTATTTGCATTCGAAGCTCGTACATTATAAAAGCTATTAAATAATAAATATAGAATATAAGAGCAGCTACAGTATCTGCATAAAATATTTAATTTTATCTCAATATTACCTACAAAATGCATTCTATTCGTCAGGTCCTTTTACGTACGAGTATACAGTAGTGAGCTTAAATTGAATTAAAAATCACATTAGATAAAGAACTATTTAAATCCTAAGGTGAAGAGAAACAGATTTCGTTGCCTGAATTCACCATGTATAAATACTAAACTTTTGCCAAGTGCTCCTCAATAATTCCTTAGCAGTAATGGAATTCCTCTTTTGTAAAACTTGTTTTTATTATATGCACTTCAATATAATTATGAAAAACTTTTAACAACTGACCGTCAGAATGAATAATATATGCACGGCTCTTGTACAATTTGTGTTGCTTAAAAATCGTCGAATGGATTTGTCATACGATTTTGGCAAATCGATGGTTGCGCTAAAGATGGATCTATAGATGGCATAGCACGAGATCGATCGATATTGCAGATCGGTATGTGGATGTATACAGTATGTACTATGCTACCATGAATGCTTGATCTATATAAATATATTCATTATAAATATATAAAGATTCGTAGTTTAAAAAATTTCAACCATTTTTGTACGGATAGTTATTTTTTAATTTAGAGACAATTTCCTATTGTTTTTATATTTCACAAATTTAGATCTTACATAGAAAAATTTCAAGTATTCTTACACGCATTATAATTTAAAAAAAATTTTTATGTATATGTGAAATTACTTGAGTGTGGAAAAACTATCACAGATTTACTTTTTTGACTGTATCCCGTTCTACCGTTGGTATTTATTGAATTTTTAAAACGTTATATCTTATTATAATAAGTTTTGTTATATCTTATTATATGGTGGTGCATTGATGTACTGATGATAATTCTACGTCTCCTACAATCAGAGAAAGGATTAGTTGAATCAAATCAAATTTGTTTTGACTTATATGAATGGTTTGATTCGTTTTGACTCACACCTAAACTTAAAAAAAGTAGCGCCAACTCTCATAGTAAGTTAATTCATACACCAGATACATTGGATTAACAGTCTTTGTGAGTTACTACAATACACTCCGTCGTAATTGTTTCAACATACGTTAAAATTCTCAAAAAAGTAACTTTTAACTCCCATAGTAAGTTGATTCAATCCATACAAGGAATTAGAATTAACCCTCGTGAAAACATAAATTAAGTCCAACCAACTCACGTAATAAATTGATTCAAAGTATAAATTGATGACCCATTAGATATGACCACATGGGTTCTACTTTTTCCTCTCTATGTGTAAAGGGGAAAAAATTGCGAATCTCTTGTGACAACCGTCATTAATTAATTATATTCACCAACAAACTGTTTCCAGGATTAGATTTCCTTTGAAAGCGACATATGTTACTGACAACCTGATGTCTCTTGATTACCTTTCCTTTGAAGCGAATCATTTGTCATTTTACTCACTGAATTCAACCAATGTGAAGCTAATGAACAGTTGAATGTTCTAGAATTTTAATTCAGATAATAGGCTCTCAGTGGTGGATGGGACCGCTGACAGATGCTCTTTTGATGCATTTAATTATAATGTCCTTCAGTTCAAAATCTGCGTAATAGCAGTCCTTTACTGCGCTAATTGGCTCCTAGGCATTTTCCTTTATTCAGGATTAGATACATGGAGGGGGTATTACTTTTTGAAGCTTCAGACTGCTTATCTGTGCACCTAATGCGACTCATTTTATTTCATTTTTAAGTTGCGGCAAATATACTGATTTGCTTTACTATAGGAAGTAAAAATACATTTTTTCAGATATTTTCACTTTTCTAGACGAATCATGAAATTTCTAGACGAAAATTTCGACACTCTTTATATCTAAAGAGAGAATGTTTCGAAGTTAATGAATGAAAAACTGAATTTCTTAACAAGTTTCCAATTTTATTTTAAAATATATTTTGTAAACTATTTTCAAATAATAGTTTAGGAGTACATAGTCAAGTCTTGAATGTCTAGTGAATTTCTCTACACATTTCAAATTAGTTCAGAGTGAATTTTACAACAGAAGTTGACTGATGAATGACAATTTCGTAATGAGAGAATGATTTGGAGTTTATGAACCTAAGAACATATGAACTGTAACAGGATGAGAGATTATGGAATGAGATGAAGACTATATTAGTTGACTAAAATTATAGAAGATATGGATTGACAGTAAATGTTAGGTTTACTATTAGTTAGGTAATAGCTATTGAATTGAATTTTAATAATACCATTCAAATAGTCCTTCTTGCTATTTATAGATATGTATATTCTTAATTGCAATAGGTATACCTAATATTTATATTTAACAATTGATATCATTGGAGAAATTTTTTTTCACAAGATTTGATAGTCTGGTGGAAGACTATTTAAAACAGATAACTATTATACATATTAACATATATAATAAACCATCTAATAAATATTAACACAGTAATTAACACATCTTCTAGGTAAAGCGAATAATATTTCTCATTATTAGAATAATCAGATGCTGACTTCTAAGGGACATACGAAGCCATGTTCTTCATTGTACTTTTCTATGGATAAACCCTTACGAATATGAGTTACAACAGGTGCAGTTGTAATAAAACTGCACCATGCAACATTTGTATCCCCAATTCAATTGCCAAACATCACCAGAAATGTAGAAAAGGAAGTACTATTCGCAAGAAACTTCCACTGAATGTCGGAAAGAGAAAAAATAACTTTTTGTTCGGATGACTGAGACATTCCGAGACGGTAATGGGCTGCTAGAAATGAATTTTATGCTCAGAATACCAGAACAGGCTGGTATGATTGCAGTAAAACGAGCGACAAACTGGATATGTGAATGCCTTGTACCGTGTGTGTGACTACGAGTGGCCTTAGTTGCAGTAATACAAAGCTAGGGGATTTAATAAAGTCGTTTCTTGCTCACATCTGAAAATGTGAGTGAATGGCCTTGCTGTTATGCTCTTGCTATGGTTCGTATAAAACTAATTCTCTTCAATAGAGGTTTGGAATGAAACAACAGAGTATAGAGCACATGTCACAATGCAGATCATCGTATAGAACTTAATGTACTCCACATTATACATATATGCATTATGACACTCAAAAGAAGTTTATAATTATGACTGTTATTATGGACTAAACACATTATTAATAAGCAAAACACATTAAAACTATTAAAACTAAAGATAATGAATAAATGTAGCAGATAAACAATTGATTTTTATATTAATGACTAACTAAACTATGTATACATGCAAAAGGTTTCCTTTGTTTATTAATTAATGAATAGAAAGGATTTTATTAATATGAATAATTATTTAAAGAAAATATTTTCAATATATCTTTGCTAATTACATAAAATATTTTTCACGATTTCACAGCATTATAAAATGCTTATATTGTAAATAAACAAATGAACATAATAACTTACTACCACTCCATGGAGTCATATTAATTACATCAAGCCAAGCTAATATATTCAGTCACAATATTTATATTCTAACATAAGTAAAAGATATCGAAATGAAGAGAGAGTTATTATTAATTATTCCAAGACACCATAACAAATAAGTAAATGGAAGATTAATACTAAATAAACTTGGCTATCTTTCAGTTGAGAAGTTAAGACCATTAAATTTATAGACTCGAAACAATATAGAAGAAAACTTAATAATTAACTCATGTTTGCTTAACAAACTTTCTGTCCCATGCGATTGCCTTGCATGTCCCTAATTCTTTCGTAACAAAAAACATGAGGTAACATCTTATCAATGGGAGATTTGATGTCTCTATGAATCTTAGATCTTGCTGTTAAGGTTCGTTTTGCATGAAGCGATTAATGCGATCATCGCTCAGCAAAGATCGCCCAGCAATAGGAATACATTGATCTAGTGTTTAGCGATAATCGCTCTTGGCAAAACAGCCTCATAGGAATAACATTGAAGTAGTGCTCAGCGATAGTTGCTGGGCGATGGTCACTGAGCGATGATCGCAATAATCACTGCATGCAAAACGAACCTTTAGGGTGGTTCTGACAGTCAGTATACCTCTGATGGCTTTATGAGCCTCATATTGATTTGGGTTAAGTATTATGGAGGAAATCCTCTTTTTGTTAGATATCTCTCGATAGTTCTGCATCATAAGTGGCGTGATAATATTGTGTATAAAATAGTATAGGAAGGATATCATAGGAAATATCATAGAAGCAGGAGTCAATATATATATTTAACACAATATAAAGATTTAGGTATAATATGAAACCGACGGATCAGTTCATTACGATAAATTCAGAAAAATAATAACTGTAATTGATATTTTCATAATTGTGCGTAGGAATAATTTTATAAACATAGAAGGACCAAACACGTACATCACCTCTGAAAATTCGTCAACCTTTAGAAAAGTCAAAACTGTAAATTATGAAAACAGAACCTGAAAACTTCCTTTCGTCCCGAAAGTTTCATTTTGCAAACACTATGAAAATTAGAGCAATTCAAAAAGTGAATTGATTGCGTTATAACCTAATATAGTCTCAAAATAGATTAATGATAATGTATTTAGTGTTCTGAATATTTGAAAAGAAAACGAAGTTTTGAACGAAACACAAAGCAGTGAAATATTTCAAGAAATTGAAGCATCATGATTAAAAAAAAGTTTTTCATCTGACAGTAGAGTGATTGTAGCCGAAATAAGTCATAACTTTAATAAATTAATGTGTGTCATTCATATTATGTTAAAATATTTCATATGGAAATTAGACACACATCCCTCCACCTAAATAATAAAAAATCTAAACAACTAATTTTATTATGTGTCTCTATCATTAGAGTTTCAGCAAATCTCACCAGTATGTTCATGACTGGTAAATTTTAAAAAAATAAGCGAGGAAATTTGAATTACCTCCAACTATAGACGCGAGAGAATGTTCAAATAATTATTATGGTATTTTCATGCAGATCATATCTCCAGAAAAGATTTAGTAATGGTCACATGGAAAGCCATACTCTCTCCCATTTCCAGACCTAATTATCTAGTTCGCAGAGCTTTGTTTCTGGAAAACAAAGAAATAGTTTTTTTCAGTGATACTTCCAACACAGATATTGCCAGAATTGCGGTCTCATTTGGGATTTAGAGACTAGAAAGTTTCTGATTGGACTCGTAGATTTTTTCACTTTTTATATCTGGATATGATTTTAGTTTTTTTAAAAGAGGTTAAAAATAGTAATCACCAGTCGCGCCGCCTTTTATCAATAATATTTACTTAATGTCTACTATTATTCGAACACTTTTGATTATGAAAGCTATTTAAAATATTGGACATTTAGTAGTGGTATACTTTTTCTTCTCAATGTGTTTAATAAAGGTGATTTGTCTATATACTGTATTAATACGATAGCGTGTGTGTTATTTTGTGTGTCACGCTTTCATTTAAAGATAGGGACATACCGAGGTCTGTCTGTCCGTCACACATGAGGTCGGTCTGTCCGAAACATATGAGGTATGTATGTCCGTCACACATGAGGTCGGACTCTCCGTCACATATAAGTTCGGTACGTCCGTCACATATGGGGTCAGTTCAGACTGTAATTCACATATAATGTCGGTCCGTCAGTCGCATGTGTGTTCGGTCTATATGTCATAAAATGGATAAAAACCAAATGCGCTTCATGAAGTTAGTGTCAATAGAAGTAATGTCACCAATAGGATATTTAGTTTAGTCCAGTTAGTTATTTAAAAGAGACATGAAGAAAAGAAGGCCTCATTGAAGAGGCTACAGTGAAAGTACGCTTCATGGACTACATAGGTTGGAAACTACAAGTAACCATGTCAACCCTATGGCAAAAATAGACATCCATGGAAAAGAAACCTACACAGTCAGCCTGTTTATTGATGGATGTAACAAGACAAAAGGAAGAAGGTGAGGAAAGATACAAAAGGAAAGCTAAAAGAAAGAGGGCGCCAAATATAACAAAAACTTAAATGCTACAATAGGACAAAATGAAGGCCTACCTACAGGGGTACTAGGACATAATGCCTACGGACAAAACGCCTAACGGACAAAATGCCTAAAGGACAAAATGCCTAAAGGACAAAATGCCTAAAATACAAAATATATGAATAAAGAAAATGGAAATTGTAAAATAATGACGTAAAATGATGTTGCAAAGTGAATAAAAGAATTAACTCCATATTTAAATAAAAGGGCAGAATTGAAAACATTGAAGTGATATCTTTAATGGATTGATTATTAGTAAATAAAGAACAGAATACATTATATTGTGAACTTATCATAATTGAACATCAAATAATATTTTTTTTTAAATTTATGTAAAACATAAGAAAAAAAGTGTATGCTACGTCCCAGTTACATCACATAAAGAATACTGAATTTTTTCCATCGGAACTTCTAATACTATAAAGGTAGTTGAATAAAACAAATATTGGTAGCATTTTTATAAGCAGAGTAGTTAAATGCATGTCAGTACTAACTTATATAAACATTGTAATTACTTAACTTGCTTTATAATATCAAAAGCAACTATAAACATCACTATAGATTGAAGATGATTATAGCTATCTAAAAGAATAAACAATATTAAAAAAATGAAATAGAATAAGATGATTATAGACATCTTTAAAAAGATGAAAATAGAAGATGATTATAGATATTCAATAAAAATGGCAAGATGTAGGAAGATTATTTTTTAGAGCAATTTGATAAATAGAGCAAACACTTTAGTGATAAATCACAAACACAGTGAAATGAAATAAGAGAGTGTTTACACTAAGCACGCTGAGTTACAAATGTTCATATTCAATGTGAAAGTGATTTAGTAAACTATCTCTGACACAAAACTCTTTGTTTCCACTTGGTCTAACTTATTTTAAATTTTGTCCACAACTTCAATATTTGAAATAAATATAAATGCATTTTAGGTATTTTGTCTGTTAGGCATTTTGTCCGTTAGGCATTTTGTCCGTTAGGCATTTTGTCCGTAGACATTCTGTCCATAGGCATTCTGTCCGCGCACGCCCTACAGGTACCCTTAGGACAATGAGAGGATCAGCAATAATGATTTTAAACTCCAGTATATATAATCGGACCCCCTTCTCCAAAGGGTATATAGTATATACAATACATACTGAATAAGAATATAATTTTTTTTCGAAGTTCCAAAGAATAGTTGAAAACTGTACAGATATCAGATTATTTTAGTATATGTGTGTACAGACTACTATATAAACTATCTTAACATTTTCTTTTTTCCGATGTTTATAGTTTAACTGAGATTTACAAATTTTAGAGTATCAGTGAAGATTAAATTGAAAAACTTTTAGCAAAGAAACACTAAGATCAAGGCGAAAAGTTCTCAAGAGTTGACTCATTGGAAACTAATTATGTGTGCTGCCATCAAATGAAAACTGGCGACATTTTGATCTCTGGATGTCAAAAATGAAGAAAGTTTTTACTATGGATATAATGGTGCAGTGGAAGAAAATAAAAGATCTCTCTGATTCAAGATTAAAGTAAAGAACATACGCTTTTCATCTCTGAATTATACAGTCGAGAATGAACTTCATCAATTGGAAAGATTGACACTCAACTATGGGATATTGTAGCCATTATTTCGAATGCTATTCTGAAGCTGGCATAAGAAATCAAATTCAAAGTTTAAAATGAATGAAATGCCAATGCAAGAATCACAATTCACAACGCAATCATAATTCAGAGTGATTCATCGATTATTAGAATATTTCTTTTGTCAATTATATATTCACCACTTCAGTCTGGATGACATTTCTAACAAAGATGATGATGCACTACTTTCTGTTGAAATTAGCAACAGCGAGAATCCGCCTTTTATATAATAATTCCATCGCATGTGAGCTCACAATAAAGAAATGCAGTTTAGTTCGCACGACATATTTTAGAGACTGCCTAAAGTGTTTGAGAAATCATTTTATTTGCCCAGTAAATAGAAAAAGACAGAAATTCTTTAGCGATATTTTATATGCTGTATAGCGACTTTTATATTCTCCATGTATTGTGAGGAGGATGGACAGCCTTAAACAGTCGAAGCTAAGTGAAGATTAAATATTTTGAGTGATAACATTATATTTCAATTACTGTGTATAAATAAATAGAAGGTTAGTACCCAATGCACAGTGAAATATAACTAATATTTTTATATAAATGACGGTGAATGAATTTAATTAAGTAAATGGATGTGACAATACAAGAGAGCATTTTGTGGGAAATCTCAGAAAGAGTTATTTACTAATTTTGTGCCACATTAACAAGGGATGTGGTATGCCATTTCAATGGTACATTTAATTAGTAAATGGCGTGAGATAAATTCACACAAAGTCACGCTAGAACGTGACACGTGTATCCAATAAATTAAATATCTATTAAAGAGAAGATTAGCATGGAAATATCATAAATTAGTGACATTGTGAGATTATGTTCAAAACGTGTCATTATACCCGCTTCTTCATTGATTGAATGGGCAGGATTCATTGAATGAATAAACTGTATATAGCATTTAGGGTAATGTGTAGAAATTATTTAATTTCAAGGCAACTGTATGCATTATGCATATATTTATACAAATTTTACTTTTTTAAATACGATCTTTTCTTAAACTAAAAAGATCATTATTTCTACACAATCTCTGCCGTTTTAGAACATATATATTCTATACCTAGGAAGAGAACCACGAGATTCTTAAATTATAATTATATAATTTACTATTTCAATATTTATTACAGTCATATAACCTTAGATGATTTATACATTTAAGTAATCATATATGCACGTAACATATATATATTACATATGACAAAGAAACTAGTTGAACTTATGAATTTAACTGATGGTAAATGATTAAAATTATTAATATATAACTAACTATCAATAGACTAATAGGGCACAAAGATGTCCAAACGATGCCATTCAGTCATTATGTTTTACTACTTGAATAAACGATGCAGCAATAAACTGATTTTAACTAAAAAGTATTTAACCTTAACAGGTGCAGAAGAAATTTCGTATATTATTATATCCAAAATTTAAATATTACCTCTTCTAAACTCTAGAGCTATACAGTGACTCTACACAGTACATGAACTTCATGTTTCTTATTAGTCGTTGAGCTTGAGACTGTTGATAAAAGTTTAAAATAAATATATACATAACTATCAATAGAAAAATTGGACACGAAGGTATTTTTCTTGATACCCAATAAAACAGCGACTGAACTGTAACTGTTGGTATATTTCAAATAAATGGTTCATAAGGAATCGAAAAACAAATAATAAACTCAATAGTGCTCATGCACTCCAGATTGTGGATGGTATAACATTCCAGTGTCGTGTAGACTATAGAGCCATAGACTAATATTGAGTTTATTCATTTGCTACATATTGGATAGAGTCCTTTTTGTTCAATTCTTCACAATATAGTTTTGAAATATGATATATATCTACATGTTAGGATTTTCCATAGGGTTTCTTCTCATGAATTGAAACAAAAAAGCTTTGATCAATTTCCAAAGAATCGAACCATAAATAATTTTTTATACAGAAAATATATAGCAATATTCCCAATCCGTCAACGGCACTCTAGAATATATCTAGAAACTTATATTGTGAATATATTCGAAATAAATTGAAAGTTCTGCGTATATTATATAATGATGACTTATTATCATATAAGTTGATGTCAAAAGTTCAGAAAAACAGTAATTTTCAATGTTATAATAAAAATAACTCTGCGATATCAATTACAAAGGAAACTTACATCTTTGATAAGTTTATTACTTAGTATATATGTTCATTTTCAAGATCCTAAATACGCTCAGCGCATTCTCGAGATTATGCAAAATTGGCCAATTGCGCGGAACATATATACTAAGTAATATTTTTTTATATTTTATCTGCTTTAGAACTACAATCTGAAAACTTTATATTTTTTATCATAGCTGTTGTAATTTGATACAATAAGTACATGCTATTCTTTCTAATATTGTCTTTTTCCTTTTTTAGTAGGTATTTTTAGAAAAGAATGGATGCAAATAACTATTAGCAGCATATTTTATTTTTGACGTGGGAGTATTTTCTTTCTTCGTGGGATTTCTTCCTCAGGGGAGATTTTTTCCTAGACCCATGGAAATTTATATGTTTCCAAGTTAGGTATTTCAACAATCCCTATCACTTACTTTTACAATGTTAATCTAACAATTCATTTGTTCAATCCAAACCTTCACTGTCCAGACCTTTAAGAATTACTTTTTTAACCAGAACTAAATCAGGGCTATTTTTCAAAATGTTGTCTTGCTGCTCAATTATTAAGTTTTAGTTGTATAGTATCATTAATATGCAGGCTGTGTCGTTCAATATGCCATTTTCTTCTATACAAATGAACTGACTAAGACAATACACTGGAATTTATTTATGTTCTTGAATGAAATTTGGTTATATTTTTTTTGAAGTTTCGTAAGAGTGAATTTTCCTAATGCTGTGGTGCTTTCCGTGGTGAAATTTATCATTAGACGAATTCTAAAAAACTGTATCTACCCATAATCTATGCATGAATAAAATAACTATTATCAGTATTTTTCGTAGGACTTTTGCGAGTTTTGTAGCGAAAAATAACAAAATTGATTAAAGAAAATTAGTTATTGAATTTAGAATGGAGTGTATAATATATAGATTATAGATAGATTGGTAGATAAAGTTGAGTTTAAGTACGTAAACGTTATTTCCCCTAGTTTAATATTTCCATAACAAATCTTCAATGAATTTGAATTTATTATCAATTATATTATATTTCCTATTAGTTTTGAAATGTGTCATTATCCAGTTTAAAGTTTCATACGAATTTTCCGTCATTGTCATCACGCTCTAAGTCTCGACTCTAGAATCTCATCTGCAAAATTATTGGTTGGCTCAATTTGTAATTTTTCATGTGAGTTTGGTTTACTCCCCCTAAAGCTTATACTCTTCAGTGACACTAGGATGCAGTAACATATAGGCCAGGAGAATGATAATCAGCTCAACGAATCTAATTTGACGTGACCACGGCGTGATCGGAAATGGCGACTCTGACCACACTTTGAAACATGGGACTACCTACTAAAGGCCTTGTTATACGGTGCGAGTTACTGTTGTGACAGTAGACAGCAGCTGTCCCACTGCACTCGCCTGCCAGTAGCTCAATGTTCTAAGCATTGAATCTCCATGACAGTTACTCGACTGATGCGGTCACACTGTGAAAGTAGCTGCACTACAGTAACTGGCTAGGCCAACTCGCACGTTTACTCGCACAATGTAACAAGGCCTTCAAACTTAGTCACTTCTAAATTTAATTTTTTTATTGATTAAATTGTATTTTCATTATTTTATTCCTTAATTGTTATTCATAGGAACTACAGTTTAGCAGTTAACTAGCATTAGTTTAGGCTCCCAGGTAGTATATGTTTAAGACCTTATTTCTTATAGATAAGTAAAATAAATGAACATTAAAAACACACATTGATTAGATCTATATATTCAGCTTTAAAGTTCAATCGCCATTTTCGCTTTTCTTTCGCACGAAACCCTTATAAAATGACTTAAAACTTCTCCATATTAACATACAAATAAGAGGATTTATAAGTTACTATTCCCGTTATGTATGTAGGAACATAACTATTCCCGTAATGTTCCTGCACTTGAGTGACACATAGGGGTGGATAGCGCATCTGAAACGTGGCTGTTCCGCTATCACATCAGTGTTTTTTTTTCAAAAGCGAGGGCGTTCTCACAGGCAAGACAATTGTGCCCAGAAAGAATTAGGACAGCAGATACAATAAAGAAGTGTTACTTTTTTATTAGTACGGTTGTGACAATATTATCTCTGAAATAATGCTATATATTTTCTAGAAAAATATTTTCTCTTATATTCTGTAATACGTTTTATATAGCGTCGACAGGGGTAACTCGGCGCGCTCATCCGCGAATTATGTTTTTCAGTGGGAAGGAGAATTCATATAAATTTCTTATTTTAGGGCAGGATAGGTACTAATATAATAATAATGCACAGCAAATCTCTATCTATACACACAAAAAAGTTACACCGAAAAATGTTGCGCCACAACAACCTCACAATTTGGGGATAATTCGGTGCGCACCGAATTACCCCATATTTGTGCACCAAATTAACCCATAGTTGTGAACCGAATTGCCCCTTACATTAAAACAGGCTCCCATGACAGGTAACTATGATTTACTACTTCACCTGATGAAATTTTGAATGAAACTCAAATAATAGGTGAGTTTTATTGAAAATATAGTTTACCAAATAGCTCTTCGAAAACATTATTCTTTTTAATACCTAGCTACTCTTCTACTTTCTTCTTTAAACTTCTACTTCCATTTTTAACTCTTCTACAGGATGGGGCGTAAGTTTGGAAGCAATTTTTCAAACATTAATATAATTCTTAAAAATAAGTTCCTAAGTAGGTGATAGGGTTTGAACTATAGTAGAGACACTACATTATGACGTGGCAGTGTTATTTTCTACAAAAATTTAGTCAATTCAAAAATGTCAGACAAAAGAGAAGCCATTATTGCTCTACAACGTGCCGGGAAGTCAGATTCCGTCATTTCAAAGACTCTCTCAATAGCGAGATCGACTGTTTGGAAGTGTGTGAAGCGTTTTAATGAGAGAGGAGACTTGACTGATCGTCCAAGAAGTGGTAGACCACGCTCACAACGCACCAAACAACTGATAAAATGTGCCCGAGAGAAGATCAGGAGGAACCCGAAAAGGTCAATACGATTGTTAGCCAAAACAGCTAATGTGAGTCCCAGAACAATGAGAAGAGTTGTTAAAGAAGACCTAAAGATGTCCTCTTTCACCCTCCAAAAGAGACAGACTCTGTCAGAAGCTGTAAAGAAAAAGAGATTGGAGAGAAGCAAAGCACTTCTGAGAATTGAAGTCTGGCACGGCTGGTGAAATTGTTTGGTCTGACAAAAAAAATTTCACTGTGGAAATGGCTCACAACCGGAGGAATGACAGAATAATTGGTAAAAGTGCAAAAGACATCCCATACAACCAAAAACTGTCCACAGTACCTTGAAACTTGCTTCAGTAATGGTCTGGGCCGCCGTTTCAGAAACTTTGAGATCTCCTTTAATTTTTGTGGAACAAGGCGCCAAAATCAATGCTAAATGTATATTGAGAATATTTTGACGCCAATGTTGGAGTCAGCTAAGGATCACTTCGGTAATGACACTCTATGGACATTTCAGCAAGACGGCGCGACTTCACATACTACAAATGTCACTCAAAACTGGTGCCATGACCATCTTCCACGGTTTTGGTCCAAAGAAATGTCGCCTCCCTGCTCCCCAGATGTTAATCCTATGAACTTTTCGGTATGGTCCATTCTTGAATCAAAGGCCTGTGGTAAATTCCATCGCAGTGTGGATGATTTAAAGCGTTCGCTCCAGAGATCTTGGAAGGAAATTTCACAAGAACAATTGCGTGCCGCAGTAGGAGGAGTTCGGAGGAGATTTGAGACTGTTATTAAAAACAAGGGGGGACATTTTGAATAAATTTATGATTTTTGAATTATTAAAACCCTTATGTAATAATACATAACTGTAAATTATTAAATATATCTTTCGTTGGATTATAATATGCACTTTCATTTGCTTCCAAACTTACGCCCCACCCTGTACTTCCCTTCTTCTAACTCATCTTCCAACTATTCCACTTCTTTCTAAGCTGGCGAAAAGATAAGGTGGCCTTTTCGACTCCTGAAGTATAAAACCGCAAATGGCCTCTCAGAATTATTGGCCCACAATTAATTTGCTATGCCATAACCGTTTCAATTTTTTTTTTTTTGCCAAATATACATGCTTCCTGGCTTCCTCTCTAGGAATTTTACAAGGAGACCTTCCTTACTAATTTTAATCACTCTTCCTACATAAGAGAGGTCTCCTTAAGCAACAACAAAATTGCTTTTTTGTTCAAAATGTTTGTGCATAGGTTTTTTATCTGCAGGCATTAAAATTGACTTGCTCAGTAACTGTTGTCTGTGCTGTGGTCTATTGGCGAAAAAATCAACTCTTTGTCGGACTCATCACCACTGGGTAATAAAACCACCTTCCTTGGTCTTTCTGTACCTCCTTTCTTTGTAGCTTTTTCTCACATGTTAATACTTTTACATGAGGTTTAATTTGACGACGAGCTGGTTTCTTGTTTGGAGGAATACCTGTTGCCACAACATGTTATGGATATGTAGCTTGGCGTATGGCGGTCTAACTCGAATGACGTCTCGTGCAAATCCCTAGCTGGTGAAGACGGTGGTATCTCCGTAGCTGACGTCGAAGGTTGGGGTTCATCTGATGTGGAAGGAACAGATTTGGATGATGACTGTAGTCATCCATCTGGAACTACTACTGATGGTGCGGACATAGAATCAAATGGGGTTTTCCTTGGTGTATTGGTGACTTTGGTAGGGGTAGCTGGCACCGATATAACCCCGATTATTTGCCTTCTCCTTAGCGTCATAGAGAATTAAGAGCCTTTTGAATGAGTTTATCTCTCGGATATTTTCCTCTATTGGGAGGGAATATCCCTGTATTTGCGAAAGCGGGGTAGATGTTACTGAGCGTGAAGACATCATCCCATGCAGAACCTACAGAAGAAATGAAATAACCTTGAGCTTTGGTAATATTGTTAGCTAGCTAGCTATTTTGGTTAACTAATTACATAGTTTTTATTTCTGATCTTACCAGTTAGGGCGATGAACTTTGAATTGTTAATTCTTCGTGCCGAATAATTTTTAGTCCAAGCTGCAATTGCTAGATCCCACTTAACCTTCAGAGGCCGGAAGCAGCACACATCGAGTGGCTGTAGGCGTTCACTAGTGTGAGCGGGCAACTTAACACATTCATCGCAGCGTGCGCCACATGTGGTACACACACAGAATTTTGCAATATTTTTTTAAAACGATATAACCAGTCACCTAATTCATTTTTTATCATACTAGTTCTTCATTATAGTAGGAAAATAATAGAAAAACTCAAATTTCAGCATGTAATACGATTTCAGGTACATAATGAGACTAGAAATGACATGTTCCGTTAGCATAATAACAAAACTAAAATAACATAAAATTTCAAATAAAATGCAAACAAATAATTATTTATCCTACCTAAGCTTTCATTTCAAATATAATTCCTTTATTCGGGTTACTAGATAATTAGGATATTTTAATAAAAGTATATAATTCAATTTCAAGCCCATAAGACGACTAGAAATGAGTAAAATAATAAAGATAAACATGGAATTCCGTTGGACTTATAAATTGTATTCTTTGCATTAATCATTCTAATAATTAGATAGATACTGATTCATTTATTCTTTAGTTTCTTGACTACATAAGGTGCATCAAATTGAAGCACGAGACGCATAGATATGGTTTGCCTTCACATGTATCACAATATGTGTTCACTCTGCGTGTTTTAGAGCGAGCTACTTTTGAACCCTCAGCATCAGCAATTTGGTCATAACATGAACGGAATTTTCTGGTCTTTCTTTTTGGACCATCAGCTCACATGAGCTCGTGAGGCTTACGCATACCAGAAATAGCTGATCTGCTGGGACCTGGATTCAGATGCTCTTTAGGGGAACCACAAATTATTGAGACATTATGGCGCTCTCTCTGAATTCTTGAATTGGTAATTTATTTCTTCTCTGCAAGCAAAATTGGTCATAGATAACCCAAGCATTCACCAGGGATGTTCCTAGAAACAATTCAATTGCAAGTTTTTTTTATACCATTTGGTGCTTTTTCTGATAACAGAGCTATAACATGTCATCTGATCAGACTTGTCTACTCCAATTTTGGCAGCATTATAACTGATGACACTTGCTGGTTTCTCCATTTCTATTCTTCTTTCCAGTTTGTACGAGTTCTGCACCATGTTCAGGACAGGTTGATATTGTGAAAACATCTCGCTTATCTTTCCAGTGACATACCTTGACCCCTTCAGAATTAATCTTACCCACCACCTGTCCTTTTTTCAGCTTAGCTGACATGACGTCTCGAGGAAGAAATTTTCTGATTTTGCGAAGTGTACCACAATAATAAGTTTGCTCCTGAAGCATTTTTTCTGCCAATGGTAAGGAAGAATAGTAGTTGTCTGCATAATTGGTGGCACCTTTTTTGAGCAGAGGATTTGCTAATTTGAGAATTATGGACTCTGAATGATTATACTCAGGTACATTATTTAGGTTGCCGGAGTAAACTTGAAGATTCCAAGTGTATCCGCTGGGAGCACAAAGTTTGTAAATCTTGATACCGTATTTATGTGACTTACCAGGTATATATTGTCTGAATATAACTCTCCCTGTGAATGGCACCAAGGACTCATCTACAACAATTTCTTCACCTGGAGAGTACACGGATTGGAAGTTTTTTGTAAGCATATCAAGGAGAGGCTCAATTTTGTGCAAACGTCTATTCTGCTGAAATGTTTCATTGTCATTGAAATGCAACATTTTTAGGAGTAGTGAAAACCTGTTTCTTGTCATTTGATCTTTCACGAAATTATAAGCAAAAAGTTTTTTAATAACATTCCATTGTCGGCATTTTGACAATTCCCCTACAAATCATGATAGCAAGGAATTTTCTAAGTTCTTCACAATCAGTTGGCCTCCATTCAGAGAGAAAAGACCTACTCGTCACAGTTTGTATCTCAAGCAATTGCTCTGCATATCTGTTTGTTTCGTTCACAATATGCAATAATACCTCATCACTGACGAATAATTTGAAAACATCTACTGATAAAATCATTCCACTATCATCTGATGATACGGGTTGAACAAGCAATATTGCTCATTCCCTGAGAAAGAAAATAATCTAACTGTAGTTGTTATGTTATTCCTGTTATTGGCTTCAAATTCTTCCACCCCATTTTCCTCTATGTCTTCATCTTCATCCGCTGTGTTTTTCCTCAGGACGAATTTCAATATCAGTGTCAGATGATGAAGATAAACTATTTGACCCAATGGAAAAATCACTGCCTTCATCTTCATCCGAAGTACTGTTTGTCTACATTTTTCATATTTCTTACGCTGCACCCCTTTTTTCCATAAAACGAAGATGGATTCATGGCTCTGAAATATTATTATTATTTTTGATAAGAATATCACAAACACCATCCAAATATACGAAAATGACCCATTGGGCACACGTTGCTATAATTTTCCACATCATGTACCACTATTGGCGCACGAGTGGGTCACACGGTTTATATTCAATATAATGTTAGTACATACCTTACTGGAACAGCACACAACCTCTCCCTTTGATGGCTCTCTCCAGACTGGAGCACAGATCATTGAATATAGAAGATATCCCACTACAGTATTTTCAATTTTCTAGCGACACTTGGCATCGGAGGAGTGCGTAACGTGACGTATCCTTGGAGTTGTCTACGATTGATATATTATTTTGTTTTAATTATTCAAAAAACGACAAAAAGAGAATACTATTGAATTTAAATATGCTATTTAAAATCAAAACATTTATTTATGATATTAAACTGATAATAAAATTGTACATTTATAAACAATATAATTATTTCTGTTCTTTACATGTTTTGTACGTGTGTGTGTGTGTTCAGTACGAATTTGAAGCGTTGGTTTATTTCTGATCCAATATCATGAGCGGAGGGTGTGCGCTGTATTTTCTGCCTAATTCAATAATTTTCTTATCTTTCTTCAAAATTAACTGGTGAAAAATGAGCAATGCGTGAAAATGTTCATTTTTCTTTTGTACCAATACATCTAAAGATGGGTACAAGTTGTTTTTATTCAGAAAATATGATAACAATCTGTGGCTAAAGGCTTGCACAATGGCGTTTGCCCGAAATATTGCAGTTTCGACTTCGATTCTTGTTTTCTATTCAATAATAAATATACATTAAAATATATACGACTTTAATTACCCTACTTTCCTGAAAATTAAAATTTCCATATCTGCTTACAGGAAGTAAAAGAAAATGTAGCTATAACCGTTATGTATATACTTATACCAGTTTGTGCATGAGTTTTAATATGTGACGTCACGTTACGCCTCTCTCTGATTGGCTGATACGCTCTCACTTAAATAATTATTTGGCCACTAGGGTCCACGTAGGAGTGGGACATCTTCTATATTCAATGATCTGTGACTGGAGCAGGCGGCTAACATAGCCGTTCCGAGCCGTTACAATCGTGTTAGCTTCTAGTGTAGATTTAGAAACGAGGGAGAGTACACGTGTGTGCGTCACTCTCAGACCTGACTGAGTAAGTTGAGTAACGGTTCTCGTTAGCACAACAGCTGATGTTAACTTACACATTATTCTTCAAAATACTTTAGGTATCTGATCATTTTGCTCAATAATTTTCTCATCTATGGACATTTAACTGATGTAAGAAGATTAATTGATGAATATTTAGGCAACAGATGCTATGTTGATGACTTAAATAAGCGTTTGGTGAAGCGTGTGCTAGATGCGTGCACCCTTCCTCGTTTCTCAAACGTCACTGGCCGTGTGCGAATGCTCCCTGAACTGTCAGTCTGTTGCTAGGGTGACGTCATATGTGTGCTGTGACGTCACCACACGACACAGCGGAACAACAACAAGACGCCAAGGAAGCTGTTTTGACTGAAGCGAAGAGAGACAAGGAAGCTCACTTGACTAATTGCTAACAACAAGGTGTTAACACGATGGTCCCGCTTATACGTTGTTGGTAAGCCGTTACACAGCTTCCTTCTACTAGTACTTCCATGGACTGGAGATACACAAGTTTGAAGTTTTTGAACAAGTTGCTGGTAGGGAATAACAGTTAAATTCTGAGTTGCGGTGAAAGTGTTAAACAAGGTAACGTTTTCAGCTATTGCTTTGTTTATGAGTTTAAAATTGATGAGAGTTGAATGCCATTCATATATCAGAAGTAGAGGTCTTTGGGTGTAATTAAGGCAGAACTTGGTGAAACCTGAATAAAAGATTCGGATGTCATCCACCCGTTATCAGTTACTTCTTTTTGTGTACCAGTATACGCATCATCTGATGCCAAATTGGACATAATGTTTTTGGCCTGCAGGAATGTAAAATATATTAGCTAGCTATGTTCTAAATCTAGACATAATAACCTGTTAACCAAATAGAATTCTTAAATCTACAGAGCTACTCATGTCTACAAGATACCTTTCATAATGATTAATGGGGGCATTTTAAACCCAGTTGCTGAAACACCAGCCATGACAGTGATTGAAATCCTGCCACTAGTTGCAGTCACCATAACTGCCTTTGTTCCCTGTGGAGCTACAACTTTGATCTGTGAAGAGGTTTGTTTCGTCCACATTCCAGATACATTCTGGCCGGTCCCTGTGTTAATTTATAGTTTAGCAATGAATTTATCAAAAACATAAGTCTTGAAAATTCAAAGTAAAATGAAACATCATGTATGTAGCTCAAGTCTAATATATCGAAGTAATCATATAATATTTCTGGATCGCTTGCATCTGTCATTAGTGCCTTCTATAACGTTATTATGGTTTAGGGTGATAACCTAACCTTATTCCTAACTTCCAGTTAACTACTTCTAAATCACTTATTGAGTCCTATGATAACTGGTTATGGCTGTGATCGTTATAGTGGTAGTAGGTAATTAACATTGAACTCAGATAGCTTAGGATAATAGAGTTAGCTACAGTTTTGATGATTATCTATTTTCAGTGATCATTCATGAGGCTACCAGCTACCTACCTAATTATTGATTCCAATGATAAGGTCAAGACAAGGAGAGACAAAGCATTGAGATTGGTTGACTATTGTATTTATAGAACTTAAATTTAATTACACAAGACAGCCTACCTACCTATATGACAAATTAATAATCCTACCTATTAAACAAACAATCCTACCTACTGGCTACTATGAGATGACCTACCTACCTAAACTGCCAAATGCAGTAGACTATATTTCTGAGCAGTTGAGGTATGGGACAACCCCAACCGCTTACCTACTAGCCCAGATAGGTACACCTATGATACTAGCTAATTGGTGAATAAGTGTGTAAAAGAGGCTGAGCAAACCGAGCTGTAAAAGAAGGCTCCAGTAAATACAAAGATCAAAATCAGGTACATGGAATTGGTATTTTAAGTTAAACTACAATGAACAAACATGACTATATATCTAATTGTTTTACCTTGGTTCTGAACAAAACAGAGTCTGACTGTAGCTACGACAGTGTTGTGGTGCACAGGCATCAATTAGGAGTGGGGATTTGTGGAGAGTTTTAAATCACTAAATGGCTACTACTTTTGCTTACTTTTTGAAAGGACATATATTAGGTCTGCGAATAGATAAAGAATTCTATTAACTATCTATTTAAAGTATATAGCGCCGGAATACCCTGAATTGTAACTCATTGTATTCCAGAATGAAGTAGAGTCGTCCGAATCCTGTGCTACACAGTTAGAAAAGAGTTTGAATGATGCGTACATTCCTACTATGGTTCCGCATACAATCGAGATGAGAGATGCGCAACCAATGACATAACTCCCTCCCCAGTTTTGACCTAGACAAAACTAAAAAATAATTTATACATTATACAATCAATATTCAAGTAAGCTGTATCAAAATATTTTATTACAGTAGCTACATAATGGCAACTATATATATATATATTTTTTTTTTTTTTATAATAATAATTATATACAATTAATACCTACATAAATTGCCATAAGTTGTAATAGAACTATGAAACTTCAGCATGAGAAGTGCTCCATCCACATCACTTGTTCCTGAAGTGTGTTGGTGTTCTCCCATATCTCACAAAGCCACTCATTACCACTGGTAGGCACTATGGTAGTTGGTCCTCTTTGCAGAGCAGTAGTCTCAAGAGATATAATACTTCAGCAGTAGTCACAAGAGATATAATGCTTCAGCAGTAGTCACAAGAGATAGTATGCTGCCAACTGAGGATATGATCATATAGAAGTTGAGTTCTTCTCCTCCAAGCGCCTCCACATGCAGGGTGTTTGTGTTGTATGTATGTAATTGTCATAGCTACTTTGGGCATTAACTAGCTATTCTATTCTACCTAAGGTCATCTCAATATTTTTGTTCCATTATTCTAAAAGAAAATCTAATGCAACAGTTTTGTAGTATTCTTAATAATTGGTATATCTACTAACTTTTCAATAAGCTATCAATAATAAAATTATTGAAACATACCTATAGCTAATTATTCAACTGCCATCTATAATATATACACCTATACTGTAGCTAATTTATAACTTATTTTTTTTTTATAATAAATAACTATCCGTAAATATTCTATTATAACTAATTTTTACAAGACTCAAAAGTAAAATTTAAATATTCATTAATTTGAATGATCTTTCAACACTTCATTTTCACATTATATGCACAGAATCACACCATATAGTCACACACTCTTTCATTCCATACACATTCATCATGTTTAGCCATATCATTGGCGTAACTTCAACAACTGAAACAAAAATAGATGGAAATATTTTTTTTTATATTTTGAATTCAATTAGATTTTTTTTTTTAAGGATTTTTTTAATTTTTCTACATGATTTTTTTTTAAGGATTTTATAAATATATATCTTTTTATAGTATTTTTCAATTTTTCAATTTTTTTTTCTTACATAGACTCAGCTCTTAAATAAATTTAGATTTAATTGATTTTCTTAAAAAACATTTATTCATATTTACAATAATTAATTCATTTAATTTATAACAGAAGTTCATATTTACAATCAAGTTTAAACCTGATTTTTTTTCTTGTTCATATTCCCTAACTAAGTTTACTTTTTTCTCAAAATTGCTCTCCTCAAAGCTGGAATAGTTGGTGCTTCATAGCGAGATCTTAATCTACTGCTTACTGGGCTCTTTTCAACTGAATTTTCCTGTTCAGGTAAAATATCAGAGGCCTCATTCACACTATTAGCTTCAACACTACACTCTACAGTAGCATCTAGTGCAATACTTTTTGACTGTCTGTATTGCCAGATTCTTTGTCTGAAATCTATAGTTCTTTCTCGCCCTCTCTGCAAGCTTTTTCTACTTTCTTCTAAAATTGATTTGATATCTTTCATTATTGATTCAGACTTCTCTATAGATGTATGATTTGTTTCTTTTTCATTGTCCTCCAACTCTTCACCTATTTCATTTTCTATTTCCTTTTCAATCACAGATCCCATAGCAGTCCTATCATGGCTTTTATTCATCTCATCTATAACAGACTCCTGTAGTTGACATAAAAGTTTTTCAGAGGTTTCCATTATCTGGTCATTTAATTCTACAGTTTGTTCTACATAATTTAGAATTATGGATAAGTTATCAACTGCTTCAGATTTCTCAGACATGAAATATGTAGCTATTGGTGTAGAATGAACTTGATTATATGCGACAGGTTCAGAACAGGACAAAGATAATAAATCTCTTGATGCATTTCTATTCTTTAATTTCTCTTTCATTTTAGATTTATCATTTCTACCAAAACTTTCCTTTCTCACTGATTTCTCTCCAGTTAACTTTTCCAAATTAATTTGTAGTGACTTTTCTTCTTCACTGTCACTAGATTCACTTGATTTACTTTCTATTTTCTCATCTGTTTCTGAATCACTACAGGAAAAATATGGTATAATAAAAGTTCCCATTTCCTCTCCTTCACTTTCCTCTTCTTCATTTTCCTCTTCACTGTCTTTTATGAATCTCTTTATTCTTCCTGATAGTTCCCAGTATGGTCTCAGTTTCTTATGATGGCATTTATAGGTAATATCATTATTTCCCTCTCTGGTTATCTCATATGACACTCCATTGCTCTGCACTTTTGTTATCACATATGGTCCATCATACTTTGGAGTAAACTTGTATATTGCCCTATTCCCTACATTGTTTATTTCTTTTATAACCCTTTGATTGACCTTGAATGGTTTGAAGTTAGGATGACCCTCTCTCCAATTTCCAATAACTTCCCTATCAACAGGTATTTCCTTATCAAAGGAATGACTCTCCGTCAAAATATATTCAGATGGTGAAGATTTAAGTTTGGAGTGATAAGTATTGTTGTACAAAATAGTAGCCTTAGACAGAACATCATCCCATTCAGAATCACTATCACTCAACATAGCTTTGATGATGCCAGTCAAGGTTGCATTTAGTCTCTCAACAGCTCCATTTGAACTAGGAGAATATGGAGAGCTGTAAATGTGCTTGATTCCAAAGTAACTTATGACATCTTCTGTAACCTTCCCTCTGAACTCCAGTCCATTATCACTCAGTATATTCTTTGGCACTTTGACCAAATTAGGTATCACTTGCAATTTCAAGGCCTTTGCTACTGAATCAGCTGTTTTGTTTTTCAGAGGTACTGTGCACATCCACTTTGAATATAAATCAATGCACACAAGCACATATTCATTATTCTTCCGAGATTTTGGGAATTTGAGTAGGTCTATAGCTAATGTGGTAAAAAGTTCTTTGGTTTCTATTTTTAATGTTGGTGGCTTTTCATGAATTATGTTCCTCTTATTCATTTGACAATAGTTACATGTTCTACATATTTCCCTGGCTACATTTTCCAATCCTGGATGCCAAAATTGCTTTTTGACTATATCGAGTAACTTTTGTCGTCCAATGTGAGCTAGTTTAGCATGAACTTTGTGTACAATCTCAACAGTGAATGAAAAGGGTATCACAACCATTAGGTTTTCCTTTTCATGTTTAATCAATAATCCATCTTTGATAGATAATGAAGAAAAATATCTTTTATACTGCTTCAGTGCAGGAATATTCCAATTCTTGGGAGGTACATTTTTAGATAGCATATATTTCACTTTTCTTATAGCATGATTATCATTTTGCATCTCTTTCAGTTCAAAGTTTTCAATTTGGAATTTCACATTCAAATCATCAGTATCTTCTATTTGAGCTTCACAACTCTCAATAGCTTTTAAGTAAACTATATCTGTGGTGCTAAACACACTGAAGAACTGAACACTACTTTCATTGCTATCAGATACAAACAGATCTTTCTCATAGTCCAAAGTGAAATTGTTGTGACTCAAAAAATTAAGTCCAAGCAAAATACAACTTGATAAGGCTGACTTTTTAACAATTGCAAATGGAAAAGGATCAAAAAGTTCATCCCCTATTTCTATTTTTAAATCTACTATACCAATCACTTGAGTTGCAGTTCCACCAATTCCACTTAACTTGACATTTTTAGCCTTGTTGACAGTTTCTGTGCCATTTCTTATTTTTTCCCAACTACCTTCATCTATTATACTTATTTGGGCTCCTGTATCTATTAATGTACACAACTTAAGGTCATTACATCTAATATTAATATAAGTAGATATACCAGTGTGACCACAATTGTTCCTTACTTCATTTTTAAACACATTGTTATCAAACATTTCACCTATTTCTATTTCTTCATCACAAGATTCCTTCATATCCACAGTTTGTTCTTCATCTATCACATAATTTATATATTTCTCATCTATAGTTGGAACTTTTTCTTTTCTGAAATACATAGGATCATAATGTATGAAACTTTTACAATGCAAGTGAATTACATTTCTATTTTCACCCTTTTCTAGAGCAAAGACAACAGGATTAGCCATTTCATGATAAATTCTTATTTCCACATTGAACAATTTAGAAGCAGCTAAGAATATTTCATCACATAATGTCTTTCCTCTATTAAGCATCATTTTAATTTTATTCTTCAAGCTCTTGTTCAAATTCAGTTTATAAAGTTTAGGATTTTCTAGTAATTCAGTAACTAGAATTTTTCTTAGTAGATGATGGTTTTCAGGTATTTGACACTCGTCTAAAGTCTCCGTTATAGCTATGTGAAGAGATTCTATCAAAGAATCACCTCCACCTTCTACTTTCCTTAATAGCATCAATCCTTTGGGTAATTCTCTCTTCTGATCTTCAAGTAATACTGGTTTTTCCAATCTGGACAAAACATCTGCAGCTTCATTATCTCTTCCTGGCTGATATCTGATGCTGAAATCATACTCAGCTAACTCATCTAAGGTTCTCTGGATCCTTGCATTATGTGGTGCCATATTGGACATGTAAATTAGAGGTTTGTGGTCTGTGTATAAATTAAATGGTACACCATAAATAAAGGGTCTGAACACTTTTACACCAAACCTTACTGCAGTCATTTCCCTCTCTGTGGTAGAGTATCGACATTGAGTCGAGGAAAATGCCATGGAAGCATATCCAATCACCACACTCTTACCACCTTGCTCTTGCATGAGACAAGCACCAGCTCCAGTGCTTGAAGCATCTACATAGAGTTGTAGTTTCTTTGCATCTGCTGAGTAATCAGGGTAAGATAACAAGACTTCTTTCCCTATTTCTTCCTTTAACTTGTTAAATGCCTCCAATCTCTCTGTTGTCCAATTAATTTTAGTCTTCTTACTTCCACCAGTTATTTCTGATAATGGTTTACAGATCTCCGAACAGTGAGGAATGAACTTTCTTTGAAAGTTCACGAGACCAAGAAATTTTCTCAAATCTGTAACTGTTACTGGAGGTGGATGGGTTTTCACCTTCTCAATGTATTCAGGAGACTTAGCAATACCATCTTTGTTCAGGATATGGCCTAAAAATTTAGTTTCATGTTTGAAGAATTCAGATTTTGCAACTTTAATTTTCATATTAAATTTTGCTAGTGTTTGCAAAATTTTCTTTACCAAGATGAGATGTTCTTCATAATTAGATGACATTATGAGAACATCATCTATATAAATTATAACATTGTTTCCCATAAAAGGTGCTAAAACGTCTTGCATTGCTTTCTGGAATGCAATTCCCGAGTTTTTGAGACCAAAAGCAAGTCGTTTGAATTGATAGTGATTATTGGCAGTGCAAAAAGCTGTATAATCTCTGCTGTCACTGTCGATCTCAACTTGATAATAGCCTCTTACAAGATCTATTTTACTAAAATATTTAGCATTTTTAGCTTTATAGATACAATGGGATAAATTAGGCATGGGGAATGATTGGGTTTTTGTGACGGCATTAACTTTTCTGTAGTCAATGCACAGACGAAGACCACCATCTGCCTTTCTGACTGGAACACATGGGGAAGCCCATTCAGAATTTGATGGCTCTATCACATCACTTGCTAGCAATTCTTGGCACTGAGCCTCTATCTCTCTGTTAATTGGGTCAGAGAATACTCTTGGTTTTTGCCATATTGGAGTATGCTCTGTAATCTCTATCTGATGAGCTGGAATTTTAGCCTTTCCAATATCTGCATCACCAGAACTTAAAGCTGCTTTTATTTCTTTTAGCATATCATAGACCTTCTCTTTCTGATTTTGATCCATATCTGGATGATCTAGTGTAATGACTTCTTTCAATCTATTTTCATCCCAATCCTCATACAAATGATTTTCCTCAATAGTGAACAAGGTACTTAGATTGCCCAATTTATCCAATTTTTTCAACGTTGTTGCTTTTCCATTGTTTTTTATAATCACATGAGAATCTGTAGATGAATCTACAACTCCACAGTATATCTCTAAATCAGTATATTTACTCTGGCCTTCAAAATAGTAGTCGACAGAGCTACCAGTTAAAATGGTGTTAGGCATAGAAAGTTTATCAATAGGTATTAAAATAGTTTCACCTTTCTTTATTTTAATTTCTTTAGAAGCATAAATAGGCAAATTTTCATGTCTTATAATCTTTTTGTTATCATGCAATTTAATATGTACAATTGAGTTATCCTGATTCTGAAATCTAATTATCTTTTGAGGTATATTAATACATGCTTTAGATTTCTTTAGAAAATCTACTCCTAAAATCATACTGTTCTTAAATATGTCTGTATTAAGAATTTGAAAAATATGAAAAAAACTATGATCATAAATACTGAATTTAATATTTACACTACCTAAAGTTAAGCATGGATTTTCAATTCCACCATATCCCACTACTCTCCTAATATTGGTCACATCTATAGGCAGTTTCAGTTCTCTAACTGCTTCTTCTGAAATATAGGATAAACTAGATCCACTGTCTATCAGTGAGGTTAATTTTCTTTCATTGATATTAACATCAATATTTAATAATTCAGAGGCTCTCAAGGAATTCAAGAAAATCAGGCTAGTCACCTTGTTTACATTTTGGTCACAATTATCTTCATCATGTAAATATGAATTGTTACTCTTCAATTTACTTCTCGAGGAGATCTCTTCCTCTAATATTTCCTCGCTCCTATTAGAGGCACCTAGTTTAAATTAAACCTTTTGCTGTAAGTTTCAGGTCTCTGTTGGCTCCAGCTTCTTAGATTTGGTCTATTTCTTTGGGGAGAAAATGACCTTCCTCTATTTCCATTCTGGAAGTTGATAGCATTTACTTTTTTCCTAGGGCATTCTCTGACGAAATGATTTCTCTCTCCACAGAAGAAGCATTCTCTTAATCTGGTCCTGCAATTAGCATAGGTGTGACCAAATCTATAACACACAATACACTTTCTGGCATCATTCATGTTAGGAGCCTGATGCTGTTCCATGAAAGAGTTTCTTTGGAATCTGGTAAAATGATTTCCAGAATTATTGTTCTGGTAGGCATTTGCAGACCAAGAATTATCTCCTATATTTCTCTGAAATCTTCTCTGTTTTGGAGCAAATCTGTGCTCATATCCACTTATCTGATTAACAACATTATTGTCACTAGTTGGTTTCATAAACTCGCTGTTGTTGTTTCTGTCATACTTTATTATCTCATTTTCATTTTTACTTGGTTTACTCAAATTTATAACAATTTCTTTCCTTTTATATTCATTATCAGAATCATCATTGATCTTCAGCATACTTTCATCTAAATCATATATTCTGGAGCACTTTTGGATTTGTTTCCAAGATATTTTCTTCTCTCTCATTTTCAATGTCATAATCTGTGAATTTAAAATTTCCTTCATTTGTCTAGGAACAGATTCTTTAAATTTGTAGATAAGTTTATTGCTATATTTATGATTCAATTTAGGGTAAGCAACCTTGAACAACTGTTCAAGTCTTGAGCTAAAGTTGTACATGCTTTCACCACTCTTCAATCTGGCTTTTTCAAATTTGGTCCTAGCTCTAACTTTCCTGATATCTTCCTCTTGCATGTACCAAGAAGCAAGTTTCTTTTTGACTTCATGATAATCATCATCAAAACTTCTGAGACATGTGAATGTTTCTAAAGCTTTACCAGACAGGTGTCTTTCCAGTTCAGATATCCATAAATATGGTTTACCACGATAATTTTCTTGACAGTAGTCTTCAAATCTATTCAAATATTTGATCAAGTCTTGTCCAGCTGACTCATTGTAGTTATCCAATTCAGGTACTTTGCGAGAATCCAGTTTCTTAAGGAGTCTGAGAATACTCATTTCTCCATCTGACTCTAATCTATGATTTTCCTGGTTAGGTTTTACTTTTCTAGTTATCTTTCTTTTCGCTTTTCCAATAGGTTCATCATCTGAACTGTCACTTGTCGTTTTAGGGGTATTACTCTTATTCTCAGTCAATTCACTAGAATCTGTTTCAGTCTCCGATTTTTCACTCTTAGCTTTCTCTTTCTTTAATATCTTTGGTTTAACACCTGAATAGGTATTATTTGTGTTACTCTGATTTACATCTTCAACATAATCTGCTATAATTTTATTAAATTCCCCTATTATTTTCTTGCTTTCACTTGACAATCCTAAACTACCTCTAGTTTTCATCTCACAAATGAAAGTTTTTACAAATTCACAATTAGTCTTTAATATTTCTGACTCTTTATCAGATGTTTCAGTTTCTGGATCCACTTTATCAGGTATTTCATTTTCTTTATCAGGTATTTCAGGTACTTTATTAGGCATTTTCTCATTAATGTGTTCCATTACTTCCGTAAAAATTCCCCCTACAGCCTGATCTTCATCTCTATATACTTTAGCTACCTTCTCATTTTCAGCATTATCTATTTTCTTTTCTTTTCCTTTATTTCTAATTACCTCTTTCTGAGTAAATACTCTTAACGTATTACTATTAGTCTTGTTCACATCACCCATGTTAAATTATTGAAATTCAATTAAAGAGACCTAAATATGGACATAGGAGAAAAATTATGAATTTAGAATACAAGTTAGTTATGGTTATACAAATCAAATTAAGAAAGCATCACAACACAGAACACAAATTTAGCCAATTCAGAATGTCAATCAATCATCAAAACACAAGATTAGCACATTTAGTATCTAGAATATCTCAATCATCAGAACACAAGCTCGGCTCACACACATCCAAACACATAAAGTTATGAATTTCAAATATTAAATGTTAATAACTAGTATTCAAAAGCTACCAGCATGAAAAAAAAATACCAACATTCAACCTAATCTCAGCTACTATATTATCTATAATCATCTAACACTGCAAATTTATTATTTACTGATTTAATTTATCCACTAGAATATGATTACCTATACTAATAAATCTTTTCTATCTACCAAACAACTAAACTAAGTTTCAAATGAAAATCTAACCGAGGCAAGTGGTTCACGGCCATTCATATATCAGAAGTAGAGGTCTTTGGGTGTAATTAAGGCAGAACTTGGTGAAACCTGAATAAAAGATTCGGATGTCATCCACCCGTTATCAGTTACTTCTTTTTGTGTACCAGTATACGCATCATCTGATGCCAAATTGGACATAATGTTTTTGGCCTGCAGGAATGTAAAATATATTAGCTAGCTATGTTCTAAATCTAGACATAATAACCTGTTAACCAAATAGAATTCTTAAATCTACAGAGCTACTCATGTCTACAAGATACCTTTCATAATGATTAATGGGGGCATTTTAAACCCAGTTGCTGAAACACCAGCCATGACAGTGATTGAAATCCTGCCACTAGTTGCAGTCACCATAACTGCCTTTGTTCCCTGTGGAGCTACAACTTTGATCTGTGAAGAGGTTTGTTTCGTCCACATTCCAGATACATTCTGGCCGGTCCCTGTGTTAATTTATAGTTTAGCAATGAATTTATCAAAAACATAAGTCTTGAAAATTCAAAGTAAAATGAAACATCATGTATGTAGCTCAAGTCTAATATATCGAAGTAATCATATAATATTTCTGGATCGCTTGCATCTGTCATTAGTGCCTTCTATAACGTTATTATGGTTTAGGGTGATAACCTAACCTTATTCCTAACTTCCAGTTAACTACTTCTAAATCACTTATTGAGTCCTATGATAACTGGTTATGGCTGTGATCGTTATAGTGGTAGTAGGTAATTAACATTGAACTCAGATAGCTTAGGATAATAGAGTTAGCTACAGTTTTGATGATTATCTATTTTCAGTGATCATTCATGAGGCTACCAGCTACCTACCTAATTATTGATTCCAATGATAAGGTCAAGACAAGGAGAGACAAAGCATTGAGATTGGTTGACTATTGTATTTATAGAACTTAAATTTAATTACACAAGACAGCCTACCTACCTATATGACAAATTAATAATCCTACCTATTAAACAAACAATCCTACCTACTGGCTACTATGAGATGACCTACCTACCTAAACTGCCAAATGCAGTAGACTATATTTCTGAGCAGTTGAGGTATGGGACAACCCCAACCGCTTACCTACTAGCCCAGATAGGTACACCTATGATACTAGCTAATTGGTGAATAAGTGTGTAAAAGAGGCTGAGCAAACCGAGCTGTAAAAGAAGGCTCCAGTAAATACAAAGATCAAAATCAGGTACATGGAATTGGTATTTTAAGTTAAACTACAATGAACAAACATGACTATATATCTAATTGTTTTACCTTGGTTCTGAACAAAACAGAGTCTGACTGTAGCTACGACAGTGTTGTGGTGCACAGGCATCAATTAGGAGTGGGGATTTGTGGAGAGTTTTAAATCACTAAATGGCTACTACTTTTGCTTACTTTTTGAAAGGACATATATTAGGTCTGCGAATAGATAAAGAATTCTATTAACTATCTATTTAAAGTATATAGCGCCGGAATACCCTGAATTGTAACTCATTGTATTCCAGAATGAAGTAGAGTCGTCCGAATCCTGTGCTACACAGTTAGAAAAGAGTTTGAATGATGCGTACATTCCTACTATGGTTCCGCATACAATCGAGATGAGAGATGCGCAACCAATGACAACGTGGATGGAGTTTTCATTGACAGCCGCCACCTGTTCATTAAGCCCTTTATCAAGTCATCTCCTGGCATATCATCCTGTAGAAAATTACAGAAGAATTGGTATAAGATAGCTAGTTTCTGAAATGAATACACAACAATTGAAGTAGAATATAGCTAGCTTTCTAATATATTAATGTGTGTAACCTTAATTTCACAGTATCTTCGAAGGTGTACTCCAACTTCAGTGTCAAGTCCCTTATTAAGCTGATCAAATCCTTTGACTAGATCCTTGACCTCCTGACTAGTAGCAGCGAAGCCCCATTTGGATTTTAATCCAAGGACCAAGAATCACATTTAAATCTCTTTCTTCAGTAAGAGATGTTTTAATGCCTGCCTTCGAAAGGACTTTGCCTCCTCATTCTGCTTTAATGCTGTACCGAATTGTTGCTGCAGGGATTCCAAGCGATTTTGCTGTGCTAAGTTCTTATTGACGTTCCTTGACCTAGCAGATCCTTGACTAGTTTTAATTTGGCATATTTGTTATCTTCATTAGGTTTTCTCTTGTTATAATTTCTGACCATGTTTTCAAAATTAATATAGCTATATAGGTTATCAAGCTATCAATCTGAAAAAAAAAATATATAATCTGAAATTATTAGCTATTATTTTAAATTATATAAAAAAATTGATTAATCATATAAGCATGGTTTTATGACAGAAATGTGGAAAATAGAAGTGCACAAAATTGCCCCACGAAGGTGCACCGAATTACCACACAGGAAGTGTTTTTTCCATATAACGCAAACAGGGTGGAGTAAACAAAAATCCTTCATACTAGTCAATAAGAGGTTGATCTCTACTACTCCACCAAATCTGAAGTCTAGCTCCAATATGCGACCACTAAACCCATAGTAAACTAGATTATGTGCACTCGGTAGAGCGCATACCTTCGTCTCTGCTTCGACCCGTTCTCTCTTAAAATTTAAGAAACTGCTAACTGGAGAATAAATAATCGTCCCACCAAGTTTCATGTAATATGGTACAATACTTATCGAGTTATAAATGACCTTGACCTTTGACCGGATCGCTTCCAAAATTCTCCGAGATAGTTCCTGGACATTGAACAATCGTCCCATCAAATTTCAGACAATTTGGTTGAATACTTTTTGGAGTTATTGAGTTATAAATGGCCTTGACCTTGATCTTTGACCTTAAACCCGATCGCTCCCAAAATCTAACAAAATGGTTCCTGTACATTGACCAATCGTCCCAGCAAGTTTCATGCAATATGATTCAAAACTTTTTGAGTTATAAACGACCATGACCTTTGATCGGTCGCTCCCAAAATTCGGTGAAACGATTAGTCCAACATGGACTAATCGTTTCACCAAATTTCAGGCAATTTGGTTGAACACTTTTTCAGTTAAACGAATAACAAGATGATAAATAAATAAATTCTGATGAAAATATGACCTTCCTGCATTCTGCGAAGGTAATAAATAGAGAAGTATATTAAGTTTCGAATTTATTGACCGTGAATTTGATTCATTCTTCAGATACGATGTAAACAAATGGCGTCGCACTGAGTACTCTCAAATGTTAAAAGTATTAGTTTAATAGTTGAATATAACGCGGTAAAAACAATTATTTCATGCAAGGTAATATTCATGAAAATGCACATTTAACTGAATGATAGCACAATTTTTATTTAAAAACAAATAGAAAATATTCTGTGACTTCACTCATAATATTTTCGGATGTTCCAATATTGTACTTGGTATACTTCTCTATTTATTTACTATGGCTTAACTAAACTATGCGGGATTCGTAATTTTTTTCACATTTAGAATATTCTATATTTAATATATCTTGGGTCCAATTTTCGGTGCACCTACGTATATAGATGAGACGTTAATGATGCCATATACTAAATTGGGTGACCAGACAATTAGCCTTGAGGACAACTCTCTGACAAAACAACTGGCCCTGTGATATATGTCTTACCGCCGTGTACACCATTTATAATAAAAAATATTTTAGATATAAGCTGCGTGTTGTAAATTAATTATCACTCGGTATTTGAAAATATATTCTTTTTCATTTCAAAAGTTAAATATAATATTTTTTATTATAATTATATAAACATAGTGTGTGTTGTAAATTAACATAAATTTTTCTTTTTCTATTTGAAAGTATTTGGATAGAAATAATTTGATATTGGAAAGATAACAAGTTCAAGTGTCTTCTTTATACGTTTGATGACCTGCAAAAATCACTTTAGTTTAAAACTGGTACAACAGTGCAAATGATTGGTTATTTAACTACGAAGTCATGGATTTTTGTCTTATGCCCTGTACACACTAGGTACTAAAAAATACTAGATGCGGGACATCAGCCACATGGCTTGGCATTAAAAAGTGTGCGATGCATACACACTAGGGATGAAGAGATCCTGCACTTCTAGCTGGGAATGTCGTTGTAATTTAAAAAAAGGCGAGATGTAAAAACTTTTCATTTCTTTGAGTAAAAAGTAGAAAAATAGGTAGTAATAAAGAATATTAAATACGTAAGTAGGTACCTAATTTGAGGGATCCTCCCTAATTGTTTTCATTAATTAAACTGATTCAGCAAAACAATAATATATAATATATTCATTTTTTACCTCTTTATTTGCATTATTTAAATTAAGTAATCAATAATTTATTTAAATATTTTTGAGAGGTTTCTTCTCCCTGTTTATATTAAAGAAGACCGTTTTTATTAGCCACAGACAAGGAAAATCGCGGTGAAACCCAATGAGCTGTCAGATTGCTTATGAAAGTTGCAGCATCAGCCGCAAAAGAATGCCTACTCTCAATACTCTCTTGGACACATAAAGTTGTTCGAGTTGGCACAAAATCAGCCAGTTTTTTAGTGTGTGTTGCGGGATCATTCACTTCTTAGTGCCTAGTTTGTAAGGGGCATTAGGTAGGCTAATAAGTTACATTTACTATCACCTCTTCATTTTCCTCTTCTATTCGTGAGTGCAGTCACCTGTGTTTGTGTCCCTTTTCATTGGGCACGGTCAAGAGCCCCCCGGTCATAAGCCCCCCTCCCTGTTTCTTTAATCCTTATTTACCTAGTTAAATAAATGAAGAACTACTTAGATAGAAATAACTGAGAGTTGCTAATGTAGTGTGTTGTATCCGCTAGTTTGTTGCACTGCACACTTCATGATTGTTTAATGACCGCCCGATTACATATATTTTATGTTAATCAGTAATGAACTACAAAAGTGTCAATAAAGATTAAATAATATTGGCAAATAAGGATTAACCCATTCCAAGCGACCTAACTATATATAGACGCTCCGAAAATTGGTCCCATTTAGCGGACCGTCTATATATAGTCGCTAATTCTTTTTGCTGTAACAGTCAAGCGGCAGGGTGTATATGTATACGGTGTTTAGAAATATGAAGTATTAACGTGTAAACACATAATTACTGGTTATTGTTCAATAATGCACCCTATAGCTCAGTACTTGAAGAAGTGTTAAAGAGGGGAGTAATGGACAAACTGTATGTTAGTTATAAGGAAAGATGATGCATTTGAATTGGAAAGATGTAAATATGTCGAGTGTTGACTGTTGAGTACATTGTCTATCCAACAATGAAATAAATACTCGAAAAACACAGTAAGAATGAAATAAAAGATAAATATTTTTGAATTATTTTTTTGATAATTTATTTCGTAAATATGTTTATATATATATATACGAATAAAAGTAACAAATTCAATTTATGCAAATCAAAAATGCTCACTTTTTTATATCTTTAGCTCAACTATATCAATAATGACTAGATTATGTGCGCTCGGGTAGAGCGCATACCTTCGCCTCTGCTTTGACCCGTTCGTTCTCTAACAAAATTTAATAAACTGCTAACTGGATAATAACCAATCGTCCCACCAAGTTTCATGGAATATGGTTCAATACTTTTTAAGTTATAAATGACCATGTCCTTGACCTTTGACCGGGTCACTCCCAAAATTCTACCAGCAGGTCACTTGACATTGACCAAACGTTTCACCAAATTTCAGGCAATTTCAGTTAAGCGAATAACAAGATGATAAATGAATAAATGCCGATGAAAATATGACCTTAACACATTCTGCGAAGGTAACAATACAAAACTCATATGTCACTCGACCAACAAGCGGCACAATCTATATATAGACTCTTATTTATAAACAACAAGCGGCACGACTATATATAGACGCTTATCTGACTTCATGATTTAGCGGGGTAACTAAATAGCTTATCGTATCACCGACCAGGTTGATCAGATTGGAGTTTAAATTGAAAATGATAACCAGTTGACTGATAAGAATTATTGACTGAGTGAGTTGTTATCGTGTTTCTAGATTATTTGCAAACTTTATACAATTTTCATCAAAAAAGATCCAAATTCAGTTACACTGAAATACAAATGCTTGCTGCCATAGAAAATGTAAGAAATGGTGTATCGGTCAGAAGGGGTACGGTCAAGAGCCCCCCTAGGTCATAAGCCCCCCCCCCCCCCTGGTCACGAGCCCCCCCCCCTCCCTGTTTTTTAAATCCTTATTTACCTAGTTAAACAAATGAAGAACTACTTAGATAGAAATAACTGAGAGTTGCTAATGCAGTTTGTTGTACTGCACACTTCATGATTGTTTAATGACCTGGCAGGGGGGTTCGAGGGGCGGCACGCCCCCCGATATACATATGCTTTATGTCTAATCAGTAATGAACTACAAAAGTGTCAATAAGGATTAAATATAGGTAAATAAGGATTTAAAAACAGGGGGGCTTGTGACCGGGTGGGGGGAGCTCATGACCAGGGGGGGGGGGCTTATGACCTAGGGGGGCTCATGACCGGGGGGGCTCTTGACCGGGGGGCTCTTGACCGGGGGGGGGGGGGGGCTTATGACCTACACCCCGGTCAGAAAACCATGAAGAAATATTCGGTATCATTTTTGAGAGGACGTATCCCATTTGAACGGTAGATAGGCCGGGATCCATTTTAAAGACAAGAAGAAGCGATTGTTGGATGGATCAGAAGTCTCAAATATGGTTTTCCGCCTTATTACCAAGATGTACTGAATATTGTTCAAATGTTCATTTCGGATGACCCAAATTGAGAGAGGAAAACACCGTTTGTTAACGGTAGACCTGGCAGAACTTGGTTCACAGTAAGTTAAGAAAATTTCTCTGTTATTAATATTACAGTAGAACTCCTGCATAGTTTGGATTAGCCTGAATTGTGAACAAATTTCCTTTAGTCCGCGATGAATTGATATTTTGTTTAGAAAACTAGAAGCTCTTTAGCCTATTTCATGGCAGTCTAAAGAAAATCTGTTCACTATTCAGGCTACGTTATAAGTTCTTAACTCATTCACTATAGAGGAGTTCTACTGAATCCAATTTTAATGAATATATATATTCAAACAAGTTTACTTATATAGATTTTCTAACTAAGGCTTTCTGTAAAAGACATCCTCAAGTTGTTGTTTGTACCCCTGAAAGTGTCTAAACTCTAAAGCAAGGCAAATGTTAAAGACTGCTATAAAGACATGGTTCACTAAGCTATTTGAAGAAATGAAATCTCTCAATGACTTAGATATATTTGATGATCCATCATGTATATTTATTTAATAGCGATGAAAAAGAACTTTCAAGTATTCCCACAACTGGGAAAGTAATTGGATTGAAAGGATGGAAAAACATCTACGAGCTTGCTCCTGGACCTGAAAAGCTCACATTACCGTTCGCCAATGGTGATTTCAAAGACAATGTGATATTGCTTCTCTTGCAATGCTTTATCCTTATAAGAGAGTACCAGATGATATTGTAAGGTCTGGGCTTGATGAATAAATCATTAGTAAGATGGAAAATGGATGGGTGAAATCCGAATGCTGGTATGAATTCCTCAATTCCTCGGGAATGCCTTCATTCCATATTTAAAAAAATAATAACATTAAAACCCCCATTCTTCTATTGCTGATGAACATTCAATTCATTGGACATAGCACACTTCACTCCTATTCGAAAATAATGGTATAATGCTGTATCTTCCTATAGAGTCTAGGTAGACGTTTTTGTTATGTATATTTTGTTTAGTTGGGCGCCTTTTTCTTCACTTTCCTTTGTATCTTTCCTAATTTTTTTCATCTTCCTTCTGCCTTGCTATATCCATGGGTAAGCGACTAACTGTGTAAGTCTCTTATCCATGGTGCCTATTCTTACCATTCATGCGCTGGCTGGATCGACACGGTTACTTGTGTTAGCCGACCTAGTGCATGGAGTGTTCTTTCACTGTCTCCTCTTCTACGAGGCCTTCTTCTCTTGATGTCTCTTTGGATCACCCCATAATGGAAAGGAACAACTTTTAAAGCCCGAAAATAATAATTTAACCCCCTGCCAAGTCATTAAACAATCATGAACTGTGTAAAACAACAAACTAGCGGATAAAATAAACTACATTACGGCCATTTTTGTTGGGAGTTTCAAAGTAATCTTCATATATTTTTGTATGTATGAATATTATTTCGAAATATAAATGGTCGTTATATAGTCAATACAAAGTTTAAATTTCATAAATCATTTTTGGTGTGTCTGGTTAGTGATAAATAGTTATTATATCTACAAATTTTAAGATTTATTTTTGACATTTGATGCGATAGTCACATTCTTCAATTATCACAGTATAATCCTCTATTTCTTGTGAATAATTTGTTTAACCCAGTTTTTTGATATGGTTATTGTTTTTCAATTCAAATAGTCCTGGAAATAGTTATGCAGAAACAAATCACATTGCAATAGAACAATATTTTGTGAGTTAGAATTCCGTTCTGCTCTCAGCTGTGATTGAATCCCTTTTCCGAGAGCCACTCGACAGGAAAAATGATGGCTCTTTTGTCAGGATGAATATTGTCATCTGTTCTCAAAGTCGCACGTAAAAGAAGAAGTCTATGGCTTGCCATCCAATTAAATGAGAATAGTATGGATAACATTTCTGAGTAAAAATGGCCATGAATTTTTTTATCTCTTGGGTAGAATATTCTTTCTATAAATCACGGGTTTACTTTATACAGATGTGTTTATCAGAATTTAACAGTTCGATGATCTACAGAATTTACGTAGCATTTTCTATGTGTGAAATTCCATAGATACACCGGTTATACAGTATTTCATTCATATAATTTACTATCACATTGAGAATTAACTGCTTAAATTAAAATTTGTACAGTTAGAATCTTAGAAGCAAATACTGTCAAAGAACAAAGCAAGTTAATATTGAAGCAGTATGTACTTGATGTTAAAGTTTGCATAGAATATGCAAACCTCGCATAGGGCCGGAGTAAAAAGAAATAACTTTTTTTTCTATATCTCCTTCCAATTATTTAAGTTCGATTTATTTTCTTATTTTAGCAAGTGTTGTGTTCCTCTACTTAGGAGCGCTGTAGTGAGTACAAGTAATTATGTCGCAATCTTACATGCTAGTTCCCACATTACACTGATGGAACGTGAGTATTTAATCGATAATTTCATTTATTTTGCTACATTGAACAAACAGTAATTTTATGCACTGTGAAATATTTTTTTCAGTAGGGAATAGCTGTAGCCCAAATAACTGGTTGATTTAACATTTTCGAACACACATAAAAAGAAAATATAGTAATAGGTATTCAACTTCTATTCTAATTGATAACTTGATACCTGAAGTATCATGGATACCAATTGAAATGAAAATTAAATAATTATTTTTTATAATATAGATTCTACGAGTCCGAAAATATAGAACCATGCAATAACATGGAACTTACCTTAAAATGGGTTCACTAGAAACTCGCCATACATCATTTCGACATTATTATGTTTTATATAAAGTTTATTTTTTTATTTAAGTATCTTGACTACGAGCTTAAAAGCTAGACTCCCTATTTATAGCTGAGATAACCGTCAAAATGTCACCCCTCAGCACTTCGTTTACGTATGACTATGATAATGGAATAAAGGAATTTGACTGGAAACTACAATTCGGTGGCGCAGCACCACGTCAATGTTGATTAGCATTCTAAGAAATAATTTATAAGACGAAAATAATTGATCAAATAAGAGAAAATATAGAAATAATAAACCGTGTTTAATGTAGTGAATCTCCGCCTTTTAAAAAATGCTCAAGGCAAAAAGTTTAGCTACAATTGATTTTAACGGAGCCCTTCACACTTGCGCTTTTCTTTACCAGCATTTGAAATAATCACCCGAAGAAAAAAATGATCTCCATTTTCTATGTATACGAACTGTATTATAACATCGGGACATGCCTCGACAATATTATGGCTTTTATAATAGCAATTGAGCGAAAAGCAATAACAGCGGGGCCTGCCTGAATTTGATCTCATGATCGAAATGTGGAATCGATATCTATGAAACTTATGCTTTGTTTATTATCGTATTAATTATTGCTCTTTTACAGGTGACTTTGAAAGTCTAAATTAGGTAAATATACATTTAAATACTACCTGAGAGTATTATCCAAAACTATTTATTAGAAATATCATTATTGAACACTATTTGTAAATAAATTCGCATTATTTAATGAAAAAATAGAATCAGTAACTTTCATACGATTCAGATTATAGTTTTAGAATCGGGTAATAATTTAGTGACATTATTTCTTTGAAAGAAATGAGTTATGAACTTTTTGCATAGTCCATTAATTTCTAGTATAGATACATTGAGACCACGCTTAAAAGAAATAAATTGATCTACATACTACATATAGCCTACACGCATGTATCGTCAATCTCGAGAATGCGCTGTGCGTTATTAGGATCTTTGAATATGGACGATAATCTTGAGATTGTGCAAAGCAGGTAAAGAGTATGAAGCACTACTACCAACAGTGATGGAGTAGATAATCAATTATGTAAGCATTTCATCAAAATATGATAGTTAAAGGTATACATAATAATTAAGCTCGAGTTAGTTAATGAAGATAACTTGAACAAAAAACTGGTATTTTCATTTTTTTTAATTTTGCTCATGCTCTAGCGCCAATCTCGTGATTGTCGCACATTTTAGAGATTATAAAAAACAGTTATATTTTGCACAAGTTATTTTCTTCTCAATTTGTTTTGAGTTATGAAGTGAAAAACACACAAACTTTAATTTTGGCTTAAGAAATGTGGTTGCAACATCTTATCAACATATCAGTTATCACCTAAATTGTAGATAAGGTCACGCTCACGCACTCTTTTGCCTAGTCTCATATCTTCGTTTTTTAATTTAAGTATATTCCCAGTCGCATTAAACTTTAATCAGTCTTAACTCAAACGTACTTTTCTGGAGAAAATTATTAATTTATCCCGCCACTGACGTCACGCTCCACAGTATTATCTGCAACGTTATTGGTCGGTTCAATTTGATATTTTCACATATGACTACCCCCTAAATCTTTATAGTTTATACCAAAGATTTATACTGTGGTATAAGACCACAGAACATGGAATAGAAGAAGCATAGATCACATTATATTATTACTCTCGAGTGCCGTTTACAGTGATGTCATTTCGACTAGAGTCAAGTAGAGGCTTCGTTTCAAAAGTTCTGTTAAGAGTCCATTATTTTGAATGCGTATTACCACAGTATAAAGAATTAAAGATTAGGGGAGTAGACTAATCTCATATGGGACACAGATCATTGAATATAGAAGATGTCCCACTCATAGCTGGACGCTAGTGGCCAAATAATTATTTAGGTTAGAGAGTATCAGCCAATCAGAGAGAGGCGTAACGTGACGTCACATATTACAAACGTATGCACAAACGGGTGTAAGTATATATAACGGTCAAAGCTAAGTTTTCTTTTACTTCCTATAAGCAGATATGGAAATTTTAATTTTCAAGAAAATAGGTTAATTAATAAATTCGTATATATTTTAATGTATATTTTTATGAAATAGAAAACAAGAATTGAAGTCGAAACTAAAATATTTCGAGCAAACTGAAGAGTCTCAACGCCATTGTTGCAAGCCTTTACCTACATATTGTAATCATATTTTCTGAATAAAATCAACTTGTACCCCCATCTTGAGATGTATTGTTACAAAAGAAAAATGAACATTTTCGCGCATTGCCAATTTTTCACCAGTAAATTTTTTGATGAAAGATATGAAAATTATTGAAATAGGCAGAAAATACAGCGCACACCCTCCCCTCATGATATTGCATCAGAAATAAACCAACGCTTCAAATTCGTAAAACATGTACAGAACAGAAATAATTATATTATGCATAAATGTATAATTTTATTATCAGTTTAATATCATAAAAAAATATTTTGATTTTAAATAGCATTTTTAAATTCAATACTATTCTCTTTTATCGTTTTTTGAATAATTAAAATAAATAATATATCAATCCTAGGCAACTCCAAGGATACGTCACGTTACGCACTCCTCTGATGACAAGACGTATTGCTAGAAAATTGAAAATACTGTAGTGGGATATCTTCAATATTCAATGATCTGTGTATGGGATTGGGAGACACTTTTAAACTGACGAATAGCGTTGCAGAAGAGACCGCTAGTGCGTGAGGTAATGGGCGGGAAAATTTACCACTGTTAACTTACTTCACTATGTAGTATTTGTATATTAACTAAATAAATACAGTAAATTTATTTACAGCTTTATGAAAGTTTAATTCAAATTAAATAATTTGATAAGATAATTACTAGATTTGTGACAATATGCGTTTTAAAACATAGATCTTAGAATATTATACGAAAATTCAATAAGTCTATAATATTTTCAGGATTTATGATTTTAAACACATATTGTCGCAACCCCAATAATTACTAATAATGGAACTTAAAAAGTGAGAAATCAAAGTTGAGGACAGACCTGAACTAAGTTTTTAATGGAGTCAAAACCTTGGTGAATTGCCATCTTGAAAAGGTCTCCACACTCCACAGTCATAGAAATTTTTGATATGTAATGGTTGTTGATTTAGCCATATTAGAGAGTTACTGATTACAACGAATTTCTGTCTATCCAATCTTTTTTAATCATGTCTCCTAAAATTGCAAAAAAAACATCAAAACTATTTTCTGTTGTTTTCTTACTATCTTTAAAAATTTAATAAACTACCTTGCCTTCCTATCACACGCTTACGCCATTGCAAGGAAGTTATTGTAACAGCTTGGTTACCCGCTTTACGCCATTGTTTGTTTATAGCAACTTCCTTTGGTTTTCTACACTTTTCACAATCACGTGACTCTGGGAGTCGCTGATAGGTTTAAGATTGCTGACGTCACGTACCATCCAATTGAAAAATAATAACACATAACTAGGTTACTCCCCTAATCTTTATACTGTCACAGATCATTGAATAAAGGAAGATGTCGCACTACAGTATTTTCAATTTTCTACCGACACTTGGCACCGGGATCGTCCGTACCGTGACGTATACTTAGAGTTGCCTACGATTGATACATTACTTATTTTTAATTATTCAAAAACTACATAAAGAGAATAGTATTTTACTTAATATGCTATTAAAAATCAAAATATTCTTTGTGATATTAAACTGATTATAAAATGATATATTTTAAAGTAATATAATTATTTCTGTTCTGTACATGTTTTGTACGTGTGTTCAGTATGAATTTGGAGCCGGGGAGCGTCGGTTTATTTCTGATGCAATATCGTTAGCAGCATGTGGACGTGCGCTGTAGTCTGTGACTAAATTTAATAATTATTGTATCTTTCTTAAATATTAAACTAGTGAGAGATGGGCAATGTACGAAAGTGTTCATTTATCAATAATTGTATCAATGCATTTAAAGATCGGTTGTTTTTGTCCAGAAAACATGATAACAATCTGTGGTTAAAGACTTGCACAATGGCGTTGAGACTGAAAAGTTAGTAAGTCACTATTCAGTTTGCTTGGAAATATTTTAGTTCCGATTTCGATTCTTGTTTAATATTTATAATAACTATACATTAAAATATTCAACTTATATTAACTTTTTTTTCTGAAAATTAAAATTTACATTACTACTTTGGTTTCCCCTTATTGGTAGTAAAAGAAAATGTAGCTCTGACCGTTATATATGTACAAATAGTTGTTTCTTAGTACGTTTGTAGTACATATGTGACGTCTCGGTACCCCTCTCTCTGAATGGCTGATGCGCTCTCAGTTAAATTATTATTTGGCCACTAGCGTCCACGTAGCAGTGAAACATCTTTCTATATTCAATGATCTGTGGTACAGTGGTAGTCATGGTTCAAACTGTCATCGAGAGAACGTTTATAGCGACGTCAGAGATCAGTAGCCGTGATTGGTTGAAATTTTACGTCTGTGTACAGTGTTGGCATTTAGTGGATGTTCCGACTTTTATGCCGTCAGAAAATAAGAATAAGATTGAGTTTATGCCACTGTCCGCAATTCTGTAAAACCTAATGCTTACTTATTAGAGCCTATAGTTGTGTACCTCATTGTTAATTCTGTTGGCATTGTGTAAACATCTTCTGTATTGTGTGGCTAGTGAATAATTGGTTTCTGGAATACGTGATTGTGCTAAAGTAGGGTGAAATTTAATATTTCTTCAATCAAGAACATTTGTTGTCAATAGTGTGCATTTGAGGTAAATTTTATATCAGTTTTAAATTTAATGAATTTTTAGGTTGTGTTTTTACTTGATTATAATTGCGCACGGCCGTTGGCCGGTAATTCGGGAAGCTTACCCTAGTAGTCATACTATCTACATGAATGAATAATTGTTTAGTGTACTTGGTGTAGCTATGTTTAGTACAATGATATTTATCTTTATTTGCTATTCACGTCTAGTCATGCCATTTCTCTTGTGTCTTTAAAACTTTAACCAATTTCACTGATGTTGTTCGGAGTGCGGTTGGTAATATGTCTTAATTTTTATAGTATCTGTACCTCTGGAGTTTGTGCTGTGAGAAGCTTCTTATCACCCTTGTGTGGAACAGGCAGTTTAGACCAGGAAGCTAATATAGTCTTGGTAAGATAATGGTCGCATTCTGTTTTAAGTGTTTGGTTGAGGCCGTTTTCCGTTCGGCACCTCCGTTATTTGTTCTCAGTCTCGCTGAAACGATCTAAAATGCTCACCTTAGGTAAACAGGAGTTGGGCGTTCGGCATAGTTCCAAGTAACCCCGTTATATCTCCTTGTGATAACGAATGGTGTAGCGGCTGCAGTTTGGCTCTGTGCTACTGCTTGATCAATAATAGGCTATAGACTTGAGATCATTTGGCGGGGACCTTAGTAATGGTTTCTTGCTAAGACTATTTTGATTGTTCTAGGGAAGTTCAGTGAGAATTATGAGAAGTTGTAATAATGTAAATATTTGGTTTTATGTCCCTTGTACTTTTGTCTGATTTTAGTAAATATATTTCAGAATCGTCTGCTAATAACTGCGCATTTCACTACCCTGGCTAAATAACTAAACCTGGTCCGCACAGTGGATATTATCCCTAATATATGGCTATTTCGAGCCATTTGTGGATTGATCAAATTTGTGGATTTTTTTGATTGTGCATATAAAATTACCTATTTCATTCAATTTCAGAGAAATATTGTGAAACAATCTAATACAGAAAACCTGTTCAGCTTCTGTATCTAATTTTACAACAACAAACCGCCTCGGAACATAATCTGTTTATGTTCAACAACAAATCTGCAGGTTCATACGCGGTCGGGACGTCTCATTAGTCCGACAATTACATATTTCTGTATATTATTTGTAGTCTCTTTTTCAATAAAAATAATAATCGAATATATATACTCAACTCGTCCTATCTTTTTTATTTTTAATATTAATTAGTATAATGTTATCCCTCATTCGAATTTCATTATTCAGTATAGTCTTTTGTATCCGGTAGCTTGTTGTACTGCACACTTCATGATTATTTAATATTCATTAACATTGAATCTGTTGCTTAAATATTCATCAATCAATCTTCTTAAATCAATTAATTAATTAATCAATCAATGCCATAAGATTTATTATTATTAAGCAAAATGATTTAATACCTAAAGAATTTTTCTGAGTAGTGTGCGAGTACACGTCAGCTGTTTACTAGGTACTACAAGCATAAGTTTTTGAAGAATAGAAACTCTACAATTATTGAACAAATATTATTTTCACTTTGTACTTCAGATCACCTTGAATAAATATTTTTATTTGTAAAGAGTTATTAAATAAACTTGATTAAAGTAATATTCCTCAAAAGTATTTAATGTAATATTGTACGCCAAGGAAGCTCATTTGACTGACGTGCAGAGAGACAACGAAGCTCTCTTGACTGATGCGCTGAGTAACGTAATGTGACGTCACTAAGGTGCTAACGGGATGGTCACGCTTATACGTAGTTGGTTAATCGTTACACCACTTCCTCCTACTAGTACTTCCATGTGTGTATAGGACTGTAAGTTGAGTAATCAGTCAAATACTGTGATTTATATAATTGTGCTATTTTGGACTAACAGTAAAGGAATTAGCTTACTATATTGATCATATATAATTCAATATATACATTTAAAACTTGGCATTGCAGGACAATCTACTCATTATATATTCTTCTAAAAAATATGAATTCATTATACAGTATATTTCATTTCTCAAGACCCTAAAATTCAGACGGGTTCACTACACAAGATTTCACAGAAGACGACTTGTACTGGTAGAACACTGCAATTATGAAACCCAACCATTTAAATATAAAATATATACATATAAAACTGTGAGTTATAACAGACCTTGTCCTTTGACCCGATTGTTCTCGAAATCTAAATAAATGGTAGGGTAAAAATGATAGTGTACGCGCATATCTGCGTCTACTTAAAATGTCACTATATGATGTAATATTTTTTTAGTTTTGTTTTCTTCATCTAGATTTTGATGTTTTAATTATATACAAAATATACACCGTAAAATCGTTATTTCGGACAAAATTGATATGCTTTCAAAATTTCAGACATATGTTGAATTCGTTATTTTTGATATATTTTACTTCAAATTATTTTAAACACATATAGTGCATAGAATAAAGTCTTAAAGAACTAATATTACATGCAAAAAAATGATACTCAATAGAACGCAAAACTCATGACGTCACACACACATCTTAAAATAAATGAGAGAACATAAAATGGCATTAGAATCTAAAATTCTAAATGATAATCTTATAAATTTTAATTAAATGATGTGTTAGAACCTATTTAGCATTAAGTATCGGACCGATTATAGGGTACTATTTTGGCTAAAGTTCAGAACCCATAGTGGCATTGGGCGCATAATATTTACCCTGAGGCCCTTGGTATTGGGTCCCTTAGAATGGTCTCAATGGGTTTTCCACTCGTGTGATATCATATCAGAGTTTTTTGAAAGACGGTGGACCGCCAGTGGGAAACAAGACAATTGAGCCTAGAAAAAAATTGAGACAACATACACAATACAGAGGTGTTATAACGTGGACCGCCAGTGGAAAAAAATTAATGGAGCCCCAAGGCAATTGAACTTAGAAATAATTGAAACGACAGACACAATACAGAGGTGTTATTTTGTTATTACACAGTCTCAATTGTCTTCAATTTTGCTACATCCCAGGATATTAAGATTTTGCCTTTGCTTAAAAACTTGTTTTTCTCAGACTCTACTACAATAACTTAATTAAAGACCATTTATACTGTAGTAACAAAGTAATCACTCCTTCATTGTGTTTTATCTGGGCTCAATTTTTATTGGAACTCAATTATCTACGGGTTCAATTGTTTGGAGCCCAAATGTCGGTGCTTCGGGGTAAGATGACCCAATAGGTTATGACGTAACACTTTCACGATCTTTAATGCCATGTTGACTTCTAAATTGTTACATTTGATGAATAATAATTTTATACTTTGAATTCCAATGCAACTAAATTCTCATCATTAGTAACGAAATCTTCCTCGAATGCTGGTAATGACAATAAATATAAATATGATAAGTATATGAAAGAGGGGTGTAGGTCAAGAGCCCCCCCCCCCCCCCACCTCCCTGTTTTTTAATCCTCAGTTACCTATATTATTTAATCCTTATTGACACTTATGTAGTTCATTACTGATTAAACATAAAATATATGTATATAGGGGGGCGTGCCGCCCCCCGAACCCCCCTGCCAGGTCATTAAACAATCATGAAGTGCGCAGTACAACAAACTAGTGGATACAACAAACTAAACTACATTAGCAACTCACAGTTATTTCTATATAAGTAGTTTTTCATTTGTTTAACTAGGTAAATAAGGATTAAAAAACAGGGTGGGGAGGGGAGGAGCTCATGACGGAGGGGGGGGGGGGGGGGCTCTTGACCGTACCCCATGAAATAGTAATAGGATCACAAATATTATGTGTTCTTGTTATCGGCTATGAAAGAAATGCTTGTTGCGCCTTATAATGAATTATCGACACACTAGCGGAAGTTATAAATATAAGTTGGAAGATGATGTAGGTGATATTTTTATTGTTGTTAACTTATGTAACAATAAAAGGGTCAACTAAAAGAATATGGCCTAGTACGAATGTCGTTACCTTATATATCAAATCATATTTCAATGTATTCACATGAGTATTTTTCTGAAACCTCTATTCCATGTTTGAGTTCATAGTATTTGCACTCAATGTTGTGGACATTTCATGGTTTTCTTAGTTTTAGGAATCTCCGTTTTAGAAGTTTTACTGTACAAGGTTTAGCGAGTTGAATCATTGTTAGCATATAATATTAAAGATTCATCACTTTTCAATTTGTTAGCGTCAATATTTTTCTGATTTGAGTGGTTTGGAATTTCTTGGTGTGGCTCTAAGAGAGATGAAAGTATCAATCTCTGAGGACACAACTGATCTAGGCTTGTAACTCCCTGAGCGTCATAATCATCTTCATAGTTTTTGAAATAAATTAATATTATCGCTAGATTTCTCTCCCATTACCAGTTGAAATAAATGGATTCCTTCCAGTCTTTTTTCTGATGAACAGTTATTGCTCAATGCACATTTATCTCTCATATCTCGAGCTTTTGTTGATCAATCATCAGTCGTGAATAATCAATGACATCTGGTGTGGATGGAATAATTTCGAAAGCCTGAATTCACATCTGGATGACCTTTCGCTTTCTGAAAAGCTTCCATCAAATACAGTGAAAAACTTGGTACGAGTCTTTGTCTTACTGTACTATCCTTTGAAATTAATTGAGGCTCTAATCCAAAGTTGTTTCAGGGGTTCAAATACACTCGCATCTGTTGTATTATTATATTTAGGTTGAAGGAAATTGGCTTACGTAGATTAAATATATTCGAGAAATACAGACTAAATATTTAAAATTTGTGTTTCCTTTTATACAACTCGGTATCCAAGTTACGTCACCTATAAATTAGATTAAATCATAATAAGATACAGGTTTTGCTCACATTGAATGATATCCTTACAACATCTAAACTCTAAAGGCTATAAAATGTGAGAGGCATGAGTTGAACTTAGAAGTACTTGGCAACATAGTAACTCAAATGGAATGTGTACAAAACAACAAGAATAGGGAACTTTTCTTTCAATTTAGAGATGGACAAACGAATCAACCATTAGAAAAAGGCATCTGAAGTTACTCATCCGTTTGGTGTAGGGACTACATCCTATTCTGATGAATCAACACCTTTAGGGTACGGTTACTATGGACGAGTATTCGAGCGATTTTTCGCACTGACGATATCGTCAGAACTGATCGTCAGTGCGAGGTGGTTACACTGTACGCGATTTCTGATCTTCAGTGTGTTTCTGCCCCATTAATATTGTGGTCATAACTATCTTATTTGATATAATGTTCGGGAGGAATTATTACATGTGTGCCTTATTATTAATTTCACTACACACAATTTTGAAATACCTAAATAGAGAAATGATGAGAATATTTTTTATGTAATATAATTATTGAAAGGTATTCCATTTTATTAATAATGAAAATTGTGCAAAGTAACAACCAATTTAAGCCTTTATATATAATTATATTATGATTAAATTAATTTTATATAAATAATAATATCTGTATTATTTCTGATACCTAGTATCAAATAATATATTTCCAAAATTCATGGGTAAACAGTAATAGCAATCAAAAGAAAGAGAAATATACACAAAAATTACCGAAAGTTGTCGCAAGTCGCATGAAAAATCAAACTCATTTGAACGCTGAAGTTAGTCTGACGACTTCGTACGTATTCTGACGACCAAATCGATGTCACTGTAACCACTCCCATTGGAAAGAATGAATTTGATCTTCATCCGATTTCATCAGAAGTCGTCAGTACGAAAAATCGCTTGAATACGCATCCATAGTAACCATACCCTTAATCTGAAAACTGGTTTAACACCTGGAAAGATAATACAAGGTTTTTGGAAATTGCTATCTCAAGAAACACACACCAAGACAGTCAAGTCACTTGTTCTTCGCTGTCCGTTGTTACTGAATAAAATCCTCGTTTCCTTTTCCTGTAATCATCTTCATTCTCTTTTCCCTCATGACTGGAAAGCCCGATTCTTAAAAATTGAAGATTCGATAGGCATTTTCAGCTGTGATGAACCCTGATACGATAAAATTATGTTCTGTTAGTAGAAATATTTCCAGCTTTTTCAAACCACTCTTGTACAAATTTCGGTTACAGCCTTTCTTGAATGAACCAAATTTTCAAGAGCTCGAGCATTTAGTATTTATTTGTATTTATAGAATGCCCTAGCATGAATCGATAAACCCACGTTTTACTCGGGCGCTAACCTAGCCGTTCCGAGCCGTTACAATCGTGTTAGCTTCTAGTGTAGATTTAGAGTCGAGGGAGAGTACACGTGTGTGCGTCGCTCTCAGACCTGGCTGAGTAAGTTGAGTAACGATTCTCGTTAGCACAACAGCTGATGTTAACTTACACATTATTCTTCAAAATACTTTAGGTATCTGATCATTTTGCTCAATAATTTTCTCATCTATGGACATTCAACTGATGTAAGAATATTAATTGATGAATATTTATGCAACAGATGCAATGTTAATGACTTTATTTAAATAAGCGTTTGATGGAGAACGTGCTACATGCGTGCACCCTCCCTCGTTTTTCAATCGTCACTGGCCGTCACCCTGAACTGTCAGTCTGTTGCTAGGGTGACGTCATATGTGTGCTGTGACGTCACCACACGACACAGCGGAACAACAACAAGACGCCAAGGAAGCTGTTTTGACTGAAGCGAAGAGAGACAAGGAAGCTCACTTGACTAATTGCTAACAACAAGGTGTTAACACGATGGTTCCGCTTATACGTTGTTGGTTTAGCCGTTACACCGCTTCCTTAGTACTATAACTTCCTTGGTTTTACTGCACAAATTATATAGGAACAACTGCTCATCAATTCCTATAAAGATGCAAATGAATTAAATGAAAAAATCATTATATTTTATTGAAAACAAACATATTCACTAATTATTAATGTATAGAATCTTCTTTCATTCTATTTTGCTTCGCCAAGCACTTTGATAATCTATCTTGCTCTACTGCCGATTGCGGCATGAAACAAAAGTTATTTCACGAGCCTTTCTTCTTTATCCACATGCAGTTTACATTGTATTGTCTTCATAATGAATTAATTCATCAATACATTGAATAGTCTTGAATTAATTTCCCACTAGACTAACAAGACATACCTGGCCTTTCAATTAGAGGTACAAAATTCTTCCGGAAGCTCGATTGCCAAGTGCTGAATGAGGAACACTGTATTTTTAGCTACGTTTCTAATGGTTAGGGTTATATATTTACAGTTTTACTGTCTAAACTTCCCACATTAAGAAGAATTAAAACACTTTTTCTTATGTGCCATTAGTTCTTGCTAGTGTTTGGAATTTACGTTAATGATAGCCTAGATTGAATTATTCATGACAGCATATATTTTGAGAAAAATTGAATAAATCATACTGTAACTTAATAAATATATGTGTTTGACTGAAGAAGAATCCTATCTCTGATTTAAATTAGATAAATCATCAGTCCGATAATTCTAAATGATAGCGACTAGGGTTATGCCTTTCAACTACGAGGTTTCAAACCTTGTGTTAAGTAGGCTCATAGGATTCCTTTACAATCACCTCTTCATTTTCCTCTACCATCCGTGATTGCAGCCACCGTCGTTTGTGTCCCTTTCCGTCGCATTCCCTAGTAAATGACTACATTCACGGAGTAACTTTTCTGCATTCATTAGCTATGTCACCGACGGTAGAAAATGATATGAATCATGGAGCCGCTTTCCATTCTGACTGTTTCTTCCAGTCCCTAGCATTTGATTTGGACGTCAACGATTTAGACTTTGATTCTACAGACGTTAAAAATCCCCTCCAACCACATTTTTTATTGTTTTAATCAACGAGACTAATGTTTCTTATTATTTTTCTTCATTCTTCATCTAGTTTGATAGCATATTTAAAATTTTATATGCTTTTAAAGATCATTATAATCAAAACTCTACAATACCTATTTTACTTCCGACTAACTAATTTTCAGTCTGAAGAAAAAGAATGTACACCATTTGTTTTGATTGTCAACTAGGTATTAGGTATAATAAATCCATTTAATATTCATGTAAAGTTATTAAATTGTATAAATTGATTATAGAAACGATTTTAAACTTCAGGAAACAATTAATATCTTAAATTCAGGCCGAAAACGCATTGTATGTTCTAAATGATTTATAAAATTCAAATTTGAAATCAAAACAAAGAGTGTACAATCTTCTTCTTCAGCGTCAGGTTGGTGATTCGCTCAATTGATGCACACAGAATAGTAAAAACTTCAAAAAGCAAATAATAAAATATATACTGAATCGAATTGTATGCGGTTTGCAGAATAATGATCGTAGACCTTAGTTCTATAATATTATGTAATAAACTCACTTTTTTCCCGGAGCCTGAAGAAGATCTTTAATAACCCCTTTTAACTAACTAACTTGAAACTGGAATTTTTTTTTGGTGCGTTCAATGTGAGACAAACAAGATTTGTGACACTGATTATTGGTGTTCAACAACTGAACTGTCCTATAAATCGTAACTTACCCTAATTGAATGACATCTTAACAAAGAATAAGCAGAGGAGAACCCTTGTTACTATTTAATTGTATATAATCACTCGTATATCACTAAAAGTTAAGGTATTATATAATATATTTATGGATTATTTAATAAAATGGATTTATTTTTATAAATTACATCTTGATATATTTTCACTACAACATAAAATCCTAGAAGTTAAAGTGTCTGAGAGGCACAACCCAGGTAGCAATGATTTTCGAGCCAATGTTGTCCCAATATCGGCCCAAGTCATTGTTACCTGGGAATGATAGTGAACCTATAAATGAACTTAATGTAGAGAATGATTCTGATGAATAATATAAAGAAATAAACCTGAATTATGGTTAACCCAGTGATAATTGTATTTAATATTTCTAGTTAGAATATTGTTGTATTAATAATAAAATTATTTAGACTTATATGAAAATTGTAAGTTATGATTAGATGGTAAGCAATGAAGCATTCCTAAAATTTAACCCTTTCGAACCTGAGTAATGAAATCGGCTGAAAAATAATAATTTTTTGTGCTTTTTGAGTCGTTAGGGGTCTAATTATCTCATATTTAAGGCTCAAATTTTTTTTTGAAAATTTAATAAAATTTTAGATGAAGCGGGACTTGAGAGTCCCGACAGGTTTCTTTGAGCATGATTTGGGTGTTAATTTTTGTTATGTATATGAGAGGAAAGTCGCTTGTTTTGACCGATTGGTTGTTCAGTTATCGTTCATAATAGCTATGGATAATCATGAGATGATAATTCGTGATATGGTAAAATAATTGAAAAAAATGAAGCAATTAATTTTGAAAAAATTGAAAAAAAAAATTGAAAAATTAAATCATGGCTAATTCAAAACGTAATAATTGGTAATCAAAAACTATTACATTGAATGATTTACATTTATTCACAAACAGAACAGAAACAATTAAATACATATATTTCCTTATGGATAATGAAATAAATATATTTCCATTTTGATAATGAAATGAAAGCAATTGCTCCTAAGATTATCAGGTCCTTTCTTTACAATACACCACAGCTTTCTCTGTGGTTTTCAAATGGAATAAAGTAAATATCTAAGCAGAAGGAATAATGTAATCAATATGTCGTTTCGTGAATGTATTATTCCGTATGGAAACCTTCGAAGCAATTTTTGGAGTCGTGATTCTAATCCACTTTTGATGCAAATGTCACACCTCCGTCTTGGAACATGAATGTTGGTCTATGTGAACCACTATTTGTGTGACGTACAGATGCTGAAATGGAATATGCAGTCATTCTACACTGGAGACAGACTGTTTTATATGAAACAGTTTGTTCCAAGGACCTTTGGAAGTTTTTGTAAGACACGAGGGACGAGGGTATTACCCTATTATTTGTTTGACATGGCATTCACTATTATTATAGCCATGTCCACTGTACAGGACTCCGAAATTCATAAGATAGCAGAAAATCTCTATCTGTGCATCGTTTCTTTATGCATGATACTCCATCCTTCCGATAGTCAGCAATGGAATATCTAGGATTGTATCCCATCACAATATTTATTCCGATGAAACTAAGAAAATCCTCATTGAGATTTTCGCCTTTTTTGTACGCTGTAGAAATTACTCTCAAATAAAATACTTTGAAGCAATTCATTATTGAAGCAGAGTTTGAAAGCATCAATCGGATTTGAGAATGAAGGTTCATCTTTGACAGAATTGTGCACAAAACCCACATTTTCCGATTTCTCTTCTATATTCTTCCACCTTTGTTGAACATATTTTGGATGCAAATCAATGCGTTTGATACATTACTCGAGACAATTGGAATACTTGTAGTAGTACTAATGCACGCTTCAATTGTAAAGTTTTCATTCAGCTCGAATAACATGTCACAGCTTTCCCTGGGGTAAATACCCTTGTTTCAGCTTTCCCTGGGGTAAATACCCTTGTGTCAGCTTTCCCTGGGGTAAATACCCTTGTTTCAGCTTTCCCTGGGGTAAATACCCTTGTTCCAGCTTTCCCTGGGGTAAATACCCTTGTTTCAGCTTTCCTTGGGGTAAATACCCTTGTGTCAGATTTCCCTGGGGTAAATACCCTTGTTTCAGCTTTCCCTGGGGTACATACCCTTGTTTCAGCTTTCCCTGGGGTAAATACCCTTGTGTCAGCTTTCCCTGGGGTAAATACCCTTGTTTCAGCTTTCCCTGGGGTAAATACCCTTGTTTCAGCTTTCCTTGGGGTAAATACCCTTGTGTCAGATTTCCCTGGGGTAAATACCCTTGTTTCAGCTTTCCCTGGGGTAAATACCCTTGCTTCAGCTTTCCCTGGGGTAAATACCCTTGTTTCAGCTTTCCCTGGGGTAAATACCCTTGTGTCAGCTTTCCCTGGGGTAAATACCCTTCGTCGTTATGCTCCTGAAGAAATGGTATGAAATTATTATCAGGAAGATTTGAAAAAACTATATAATCATTATTATTTGAAACACTAATTATGAAGCAAAATTATTATTTTCTAAAAGTCTATAAGCGTATATAGATAAAAATAGTTAATTTTCATATTATTATAAGTATATTGTACTGAGTTTCATATTATATGATAATAATATATCATTATATATGACAATAACATATGTTTTCATATGTATTGAGTGTGAGGTCCTCAGAAACCTGATGGGACCTATGGTTCCCTGCATCCCTGTCGGGACTCTAGAATCCCAGATACATTTATATGAATATAATACAATATTATCATAATATGAACTGTTTGATATACTATATATGATCCTAATATATACAGGCAACAAAATTTATTGGTACAGTTACTCCAAGCATACAAATAAATTAACACTTAGCATAAAATGAATACAAAAAAATAAACATACCTTCTCCCTTGACTCCACTCCACATACTGAGGCCAGGTGAGAGAGTGTCGCACAAATAGATGCCAGACTCTACTGAAATTACATTCTGAAGGGGTACTGAAAGTCCCGACAGGCCCATCAACACATAAAACATCCTAGTATAATTTTTATAACGGAAAATAAGAGGTGGGACTTGAAGGTCCCGCCAGTCACGAAAGGGTTAAGCAATGAATTGCTATCAATTTTTCTATTAGTGGTAAGGGGATAACGTGACTGTGTAGTTATTATTGACCCACTTAGAATCTGAGATGAACTTACGTGCTTAACTTTTAAAATGAGCTAGTTAGTACAGACTATAGAATAATATACTTATTATAAATAGATGCTGATGATAACTTAAGGACACTCTACATTCCAAACTTAAGCTACTTGGTTCCCCGACTAGATATAGGTCTCTATAAGATAGATATTTTGCTATAAAGAGAAGAACAGTAGACCTTAACTACCAAGATGGGCTATAGGTCATCTGTGGTCACTCCTTGTATATCTGGAAACCCCTTACCATCTGTACTTTATAACTATATGTGTTCTAAAAACTGAATAACAAAGTGAATGGAAACTGAACAACAATCATTCGAATGTCGAAAAACATAATTCTTCACTCGTACCCGAACTGGGGTATTTTGAATATGTTTTATTTTTCATACTACAGTAGAAGTACTCTACATACAGTGAATGAGTTAGGATGAAGCCTGAAAAGTGAAAACTAATTCTTTAGTCTGCTATGAATTACCCTCAAATTTTAGAAAACTAAAGTCTAAAGAAAATCTGTTCAGTGGTTTCATCCTAAGTTATTCATCATAGAGGAGTTCTACTGCACTTGCAGTTTTATAATGACATATAAATTCTGTTCACCTTTCAAAAGCGTGGATTTATATTTCCTCCAATGCACTTTTTCATCAGTGCGTCAATATAGAATAATTGTTTTTTATCAGTTCTTAATTCTATAATGTTATATGTTGACATTAAAACTCTGTAATACAGTGGCAGGCGTTTGGCTTAATTTCCAGTCAGAATTTATGGGTCATAACTCACCGTAATTGGGAGAGAAGCTAGTCTTCTCATTTGATGACAAAACAAAACTGCAATAAATTACGTGGATAAAAGGAGCAGCTTGCTTATTAACGTTTGAGAAAGCTATTAAAAGGGTAAGGGTTATGAATGTGAAATGATACGGCCCTCATGGGGAAGGATTACGACGATTCTAAGTCTCTCAGGTGTATGAAATAAGTTTAGTTAAGTACCATGGTTCTTCTAAATCAAATTAATAAACCTACAATAGTTTGAAACATATTCTTAGCAGTTAAGGCATGCTACTTACACATGATTTATGTCACATTAATTTCTTCACATCTTCATTAAGAATTACATTAAACTGACAAACATATTGTGAATGCACACTTCTCTTTAATCCTCTAAAGATTTCACAATGTGTGTACACAGGCAACAATTCATCATCTTCAATTAATATCTATATAATTCTAGATATAAAAGTTCTATTCATGTGATAAAAGCAGATATAAAATAAAAATTACATTTAGTTTTATTTGTGTTTTAAGCTTCAATCGAAAGCAATTAGTAAATTTAAATTATGGAGATAACTTTTTGACTAAATATTTTCTAAAATATTTGCTATGTTAATTACATTTTTTGTGAATGAATATCTTTTACATGTAAAGAGAGATATAGATCTTTTTTATATATTTCATATATATTTATATATTTCATATATATTTATATATTTCATATATATTTATATATCTCATATATATTTATATATTTTCTATTTATACTCGTATTTATTTACTTTTAAATACATTTTAAATATAAATATAATAAAATATATAAATATAATTGGGGCACCACTGCGATCTATTCTTTCAGATATAGGGACTTAAGGGTACAATATTGCAAAATTTCTCTTGCAATTACTGAAACTCTTCACCATCAACCAGTACACAGTTCAGGACTCGGTCTCTTTTGTTCAAGAAATTACCAAAATAAAGAATTCAAGCTCTTTATTTACGGCTACCTTTGGCATAAAATCTCTGTACACCAATATGCCTTAGTATGAAACCATTGAAATTACTACTTCTCTCTATTCGGATCCAATTGTGTCTCCCAGTTTGTCTTATGGTTTGTTTCTTCAAGCAGTTACTTGATGAGCTCGCTGTTAAGAACTTATGAATGTCCTCTTCCTCTTCAATGGTAAGTTATTTTCCCAATTTGATGATGTAGACATGGAAAATCCACTTGATACCACTCTGGCGAATGTCATTTTTAATGTTTTCATCAGGATACAGTAACATATAGGCCTATAGGGTATGGTAATCAGTTGATAGAATCTAGTTTGACGTGACCGGAAATCTCAAAAATTGCATTGATTGCTACGCGAGTAATATACTTTGTGGTAAATAACTAGTTCATTTTTAATAGTTATGGTTCAATTTTTTGACTATAATTGTATCAATAATAGAAGTATATAGATCTATATAGTATATAAATATACTATAGTAGGTATATAGATATATTATATCGATATTTTACTTGCATTTATTTATTCGACTCTGACCACACTTTGAAACGTGGGACTACCTACTTTATCTTAGTCACTACTAATTTTTTTTTTCTCAATTTAATAACTAGGAATTAGTTTTTTGTTCATAGAGCGTATGCGATTTGCTCGAATTATATAGATATTGATGTCGAACTATCACATTTGCGTAATTTTTTCTCTGGTAATCGTTATCCCTAAAATTTATTTGATGAATTTGTCTCAACAACTCAATAACCGAACGAATAAGGGGCACTTCACAATCCCAATACAATTGGCCTACGCTCATTACATATGGCTTATATACACATTGAAATGACCGTAAGAAATGATTCTACAGGTACATTCAGTGAAAACATTCTCAAATTAAATTAAAGTTACATAAAACGCGCCTCAATTCGTTAATTATGAATGGTGATTTATTTTATTGTATTATCGAATATTTTACATTCGATAATCAATTACCGAATAAGTTTTTAATTTTTTAATAATGATTTAGGATGCCTCATAATATGATATCATGTTAGTAATGTGATATATGGATGAAATAATATCAAGTTTTCTTCAATAATGTGTTATTCTAGTTAGTATTGATACACATATGTGCTCAAATTATCTTATTCATGAATAGGATGAGTAAAACCACGATTTAATTTAACAGCAATCATTTGAAGAAAATAAAACATCCCGTTTAATAAAATATAAATAACATGGGAACAAAATATAAAACTCTTATAAAAACTCTTTCCTATGTATTATATAAATTGTTAACAATCTTTTGTTTCATTTTTTAACTTATTTTCTCTATCGTTTCTGTTTCCTCACGCAATTATTACAAAGGCAATTAAAAGCAGCCAGCCAGCTCTTCATCAGTCATAGAAGAAACCTCATCAACTAAGCAACTTTTGTGCAACCACCTCTCACATGTGGAACATCCAATCCATAAGTCCGGGGAACACCAGCCATCTCTTTATTTTCTCTTGATAAACAAGCAGCGCAAACATCTTCTTCAGGATTCAAGCTGTCGTCATCTCCATCTGTTCTTCATTCTCACTCTCAGACTCAACAATATCATAACTGATTTTACGTTTTACTGGTTTCTTTCTTTTGCTCAGCTTCTCTCTATCTTTTCCTCTCTTCTTTCTGTTCCAATTGCCATACTTTGTCATCTTACTTTTTCTTTAGAAATTCAACAAACTTTGCAGATGACACTGATGTTTGTGGCTTTGTTATCGTCACTTTATGTGTAATGATAACGTTATCCGATATTCTCAATAAACCTTTAAATGCAGACATGGTTTGCTTATCCACGGACGTGGAAACAACAGTTACTACAGTTCCAGGTTGTGTAAGTCGGTAAGGTCCAGGCACAGGCTCTATTTCCTGTAGTGTAGACGACATACAGTTGGTTGCATTACAGAGGGTCCAGGAACAGGCTGTTGCACTCCAGAGGGTGCAGGAACAGACTGTTGTATTCCAGATGGACCAGGAACAGACTTTTGCATTCCAGATGGTCCAGGTATGGGCTCTATCGATTCATCAGCGATAGAGCCCATTGATAGATCTGCTGCAGGCTCATCATCAGTATCATTGTTATTGATGTCGAAGGACTCTTTAGAGTCGAATGGAGTTTTACCATTTTTGTAAAATTTGTAGAGAGGACAAGTGTCCGTTTCATCGATAATATCATCGAACCTAGCTCTAAATCTATTTCTCATAATAGTAGGGAGAATATTTTTCGAAGAGCTAGTACATACGCATCATGTCAATGCGTTCTTGATTATTAACTCTCTCATTAATTACAGGTGCTGAGGGTGTTGTCAGAAGCCTGTCATAAGAAACCGCATCAGCATTATATGGCACTAGCCCACATTTCCTGAACCCGGATCTACTCGAGTTGCTCTACAGATAGTTTCCATCCCTGTCGAATACTGACAGAAAATCAATTCGAGACATTGACAGACCTTTTATTTTCGAGCATATTCCTGTAGAGCTTGATTCCAATATTTTTTGAGCGGTCCGTAAACGGACACGTCAAGAGGTTGCATAATGTGGAGGGAAGCAGAAAAGATTGATGTTGTTCATTTGGCAGAACTTTGACATAGCTAGATTAATATGGGACGTCTGCTCTTCCATAAACAACCCGATTGGGAATGACACAGTGTTCCGAACTCTAGGGAAAAACCGATTTGCCAGCTACTCGAAGAAGCAGTCTGCAGTGATCAAACCATTTGGTGAACGCCCAACATCAAAATCATCTCGAGCCACTCCATCAAAGTTGTAATTGGGCCTTACACTAGGAAAAATAATGTAAGGTTTTCCATGAAACCAGAGGTTGAAACACAACCAAAAACGGTTATTTGTTCTTTACTATCTGGCGCTAACCTGTACACGTTTTTCGCCGCTCTTGTCGTTATTACCTTCAGCTTTCCGTTGGTTCCAGATAAAGGAAAGCTGCTCTGCTCTCATCGAGGTTAAAGAAGAGGCATACATTTTCTTCGGAGAAAAAGGTCGATGCAGTAATGTCGTGTTCATGATTCATGCTTTAAATATTTTTCCATTGATTTGAGCCAGTCTCTATTTTTTTCGTTACGTGGGTCCACTGGTAACCCAAATTTTCAGGTAGTCTAGATTCTAGAAGACAGAATACCTCTTCTCTACAATCATCTTAAGAACATTTGACTACATACAATTTACGAATAACATGATGTACAAATATATATATTTAGAAATAAATTATTATTTATGATACGCACTATTTATTTCAATCTTGAATTGCTATAAAAATTCTCACCTGTTTAATTCTCACTCAGTATATTTAATACGTTTTTTGTAGTTGGGACTCCAATTTTTTCAGAAGCATCCTTAAACGTCATTCCATTTTGACGGCTGCAACTTCTTGCAATAGTTGCTCTTCTGAATAACGTTTACGTTTCTTCTTATCAGGCATTTTGATTATCTATCGTGTGTGTTATTAATAAATTTATCTGAGAAAATAAACATTATATATGAAGAGATTCAGGCAAATATTCTTCATCTCAATCCCGAATGACTATTTAATTAACTTTGCTCTAATTGTTATCCTACTTTCATAATCATATACAAACTTACAATGCATTTATATACACATTCCGCAAATATAAAATATAAGTTCATTCGGTGATTAAAAGATAAATATCAAATACCGAATATCAATTATCATATTATTCGGTAATTGATTATGGCATTCGGTGATAATCAATTAGCTACCGAATATCTTACAATTAAAATATTGGTCACACCATATGCTAATTTTTGTAACGGGGGTACAAAAATAGCATAAATTAACATTTGGCATCTATTATTATGATAACAGTAGCGGCACACCTGATTAATGTGCCGTGACGTTTGGAGATTTTTCCGAGGTGTTGAAAATTTTTAAGTGTAGTTTCGTGTGCGATAACAAACTGGTCATTAAAGTATCTGATGTTATTTTTTCACTTATACCGGGTGACCAATAAAAAACTGGTCGAAAGTAAATCCTTATAACTTTGAAAGTAATTAGTGACGAAATGTAAAACAAAAATCACATACAAGAGTATATTTTCAAGTTTTATTTAGTATTATAACCAGTGCTTGTAATCGTCTCCGCTGTGCTCAATACAGAGATCAATCCTTTTTTATCAAAATTAGTGATTATTGATTACTGAAACTAATATATTTTGGTTACTTTACGTATTAATTGCTGCAAGTCTTCAATCATGTTCGGTTTCAATTTAAATACCTTCTCTTTAACATATATAAGAGATAAAATCCAAAGGTAAAATGTCAAGGGAGTTGGCAAGAGAAAACGGTTCGGTGCGAAATAATCTTGTCCTCGAAGTGATTTTTCAACCAATTTCTAGTGTGTGTGCAGTTGCAGCAAGTTGGTTGCAGTGTCCCAGGCGTCTAACATAACGCTTCCGACACGAAACAATTCCGTTATCACCTCAGCATTGTTTTAGAAACGAGGGTACCAGAGTACACGCGCATGTGTCGTTCTCAGAGCTGACAAGAGTAACCATAAGGGCTCAAACACACTACAAGCGGCGCGAGCGGAGAACCATTAATGTTGTTGGTATTCGTATGCAGAGACGCTTGGCTGTTCGCACTGCGAACGGAGCGGCGGTCCAAAAAAACAATTATATTAATGGCGCTCCGCTCCGCTTGTAGTGTGAAGGTACCCTAACCTAACGGTTCTTGACTTCCAGTTAGCGTTAGCACACCTCTGACGGCTGACCCCTCATATCATTGAATCAAGGAATTTATAGTACTGGAACTATAACAACGTCTCTCAGCTACATTATTAAGTCTGTTTTTCGGTCCACTGCTATATACGTAGTAGTGACAATAGAGTGACTTGTTATTGTGACGTCATTAAGACAACAGACTAAAATCGAATATTAGGGTCAAGTAGTTTCAATAACTGACTGCACCACAACTCTTTTCTTATATTGGCAATAAATAAACATTTTTTCATAATTTAACACTCTTCGATTGTCTTAAATTTATTTAGAGTGTTGCTGTGATGACGTCACGTACACTAACCGTCTCAATTGTCACTACTATATTCTTTATACTGTGAGTCCGTGAATATGCATGTATTAGCAGTGGACTGGACTACAGACACGTATAAACAAAATGTTAGCCGCCTGCATTGAATACTGAATATAGGAAGATGTTTCACTGCAACCTGGACGCTAGTGACCAAATAATTATTTAAGCGAGAGCGTATCAGCCAATCAGAAAGAGTGGTACCGTGACGTCACAAATAAAAAACATACAAACGGGTATAGGTATATTATATAAATAACGATCAGAGCTACATTATCATTTACTTACAATAAGATTTTTAGGAATTTTATATTTTAACGTATTTTTATAATAAAATAGAAAACACGAATCGGATTAGGAGCTAAAATGTTTCGAGCAATCTGAACAGTGTTTTATTAACTGTTCAGTTTCACCGCCATTGGCCCTTTACCCACAGATTGTTATCATATTTTCTGAATGAAAACAACTTGTACCGATCTTTAGATGTATTGGTAAAACTAAAAAAATGAACATTTTCGCTTCTTAACCATTTCTCACTCGTTTAATCAAATAAAAGATGAGAAAATTAGTAAATTTAGTCACAGAATACAGCGCACGCCCACCGCTCATGATATTGAATCAGAAGTGATCCAACGCTTCGAATAAATCAAATTCGTACAAACACACGAACAAAAAATGTACAGAATGTAAATAATTATATAGTTCTTTAATATATAATTCTATTATCAGATTAATATCATAAATAAATATTTTGATTTTAAGTAGCATATTTAAATTCAATGTTATTCTCTCTTCGTCGCCTTTTGAATAATTAAAAATATGTAATATAACAATCGTTGGCAACTCCAAGGATACGTCACGGTACGGACGCCTTTGATGCCAAGTGTCGGTAGAAAATTTAAAATACTGAAGTGCGACATCTTCCTATAAGGCCTTGTTACACGGTGCGATTTACTGTCGTGACAGTGGACAGCAGCTGTCCCACTTTACTCGCATGCCAGTAGTTCAATGTTCATAGCATTGAATTTCCATGACAGTTACTTGACTGATGCGAGTAACTGGCTAGGCCAACTCGCACGTTACTCGCAACGTGTAATAAGGCCTATATTCAATGATCTCATTGATCTGTGGTCTGACCTCACTCAGCTCAGTGTTATTTCAGTCGCGAGGAGGAGTGGACGCACCTTGCGCATGCTACGCCTAACGCTTCTTCAAGTCATTAACATTGCATCTGTTGTTTAAATATTCATCAATAATTAATCTTCTTGCATCAATAAAATGCCAAAAGTTAAAACATTATTAAGCAAAATGATCAGATACTTAAAGTATTTTGGTGAGTAGGGTGAGAGTACTCATCAGCTGTTTACTACTACAAGCCTGAGTTTTCGAAGAATAGAAACTCTAAAATTGCTTAATAAATAAATATTATTTTTACTTTGTACTTCAGATTACCTCCTTGAATAAATATTTTTATTTTTAAAGAGTTAAATAAACTTGATCAAATTAATACTTCTCAAAAGTATTTAATGTAATATTGTACGCCAAGGAATCTCTCTTGACTGATGCGCAGAGTGACGTCACTAGGGTGCTAACGGGATGGTCAGTTGGTCACGCTTATACGTTGTTGAGAAATCGCTACTCGCCTTCCACCTACTAGTACTTCCATGCAGTGTCCTAATGGAACCGTTGGAACCAAACTTCAGGATTATTGTCGTCAGTCATTACAGTATTTAACATTCCAATGTATTCGTCGGTGTTTACAGAACAAACATTTTCAGTCTCTACATCTACGAAATATGGACCATTGCCTATGCGAACTCAAACCGCACCAAACTGTAACTTTCTGCTAGTGCAATGGTTTCTCTAACACTTCATTTCTTGTCTATTTATTAAACAAATTCTTAACCATATCAATGTTTATATCCATTTTGTATTGAATGGCATATTTTCTCTTAACTTTAATTGGAGAACAGCTTGAATGATAATGTTTAGCAACGAAAACACGCTATTGAATAGTTAGTTGCATCATGATTCATGAGGGTTGAGTAAAATGTGTTAACGAAATATCCATTATGTTTAATTGAGATATCTGTATCCCTCTTCCAATAGTTTTAAATATCTTTGATATCAAATAAAACTTGAAAATATGCTCTTTTATGTGATTTTTGTTTCATCTTTCTACACCAATTATTTTTTGAATTAAAAGCATTTACTTTAGATCAGTTTTTTATTGGTCACCCTGAATGAGCTAATGTATCGTATAGAACAATTTTTAACACTATACAGTATTTTACAAACGCAATTCTACGAGTACTGGAATTATTTAAAGCTGATGCATTCGGTAGTTGAATTGTTACGCTAGATATTTAAATATAATATATATTCAAAACAATTTTTTTCAAATTATACAAATTACATCCAGAGACTTTGAGTTGGTTTGATCTGAGGTTTTAAGGTTTGTATAAATTACTCGTATTGTCGATACCAAGTGTTAATATTATATATTAATTAATTGTTTCTATTTATTTCAAAATGTGGAATAATTAATTTCAAAATAATGGAAGAATATAAATTAATCATAAAAATCTTTTGTATTGTATGTATGTACCAAGTTTTGTACATATTGCATCATTTATTATTTGTAAGAATTAGAAGAAATGGAAAACATGAGATTATTTAGTAATATGAAATAGGGTGTATTGGAAAATATCGCGCTGAATTGTCCTAGCAGTCTAGCACCAGCACATATGTGTAAAAATAATAAGTGAATAAGGAGAAAAGTGAAATATAATACATACTTAAAATTTCAAAACTAACAGTTTTATAAAATCTGAAAGCTGTTTCCATTGGATGGAATAGTTTAGAATGATGATAATCTTTGATAGGAATTTCACATTAATTCTGAATAGTGGTAACTAACTTTTCTACCTTTTTCTTTTCTATATTACTGAAAGCATCAAAGATATAAACATTGCATTCAATATATTCACCAGCACACACGTGAAATCAAATGCTATTAATATATACAAGTGTAAATTCTCATCAGATATTCTGATGCATTGATCTATCTTTGTTGAATTGAAGAAACAGCAAACCGTTTGCCTCTCACATGTCCGGCTGCAGAATTATTATGGAGATTGTTATCTGGTAATTTGATGGAGAGAATCTGAATAGAGGGAGGCGTTGATTTGATTCTCAGTTTGGTGTAGATTCATGATTTTGAATGTTTGATGTCAGCATATTCTAATATATAGGAACAGAATATCAATAACAATAACTTAATTAATAACCAAGAAATTTGGAAAACATTTATGTAAGAAACAAGAAAATGATTTGTTAGTTGTCCAGTTAATATTTTTAATTAATCCACCACGTATTCAATATTAGTAGATTTTACTATGTACTATACACTTCATTCAATATCATTTTCTTAGATGCACTCAAGTTTCAATATAGCTCTTTAATGTAATCTGTTTTTGTCCTAAAAACGCGGGAAACCCATAACCGACAGTTATGGTCATGCACATTACACACGCAACATTACTTGAAATATACTAAATAATTATACATAAAAAAATCTATAATTTTTATCATCCTGTTCATTAATAATTAGGGGCTATTGGGTTATACGTGTCATGGAAGCCAAATCAAACGGTTTTCTTATTTATTTAAACAGAATACCTTAACGAAAATATCGAGGGTACGGGAATCTCCCCAATCTTGTAAAAAAATTATATCATTTTAGGTATTACAATATTTATAGAATAATTATTCTGCAATTACAGATATTATAGAAATTTAAATATCATGTAGGTTTTAACGAGTCGCCATTTTTCTCTCTATATTATTTCACCATCTATATTACTATATATTTCTGCCAATTTACACGAACAAAATTGAACTCCCCTCAGGGATTTCAAAATGGGGAAATCTCTAAACCTAAGGGCTATTCCTCTCATCCGTGTTCACTGTTTCGTTTGTATTGTGAAGATGATTGTGAGATCGTTCAAATCATAAAAAAAAATCTAGAGAGCATTCAAGTGGACTTCAATTTTAACTCAAGAGATTGGTTTAACCTGAGTAGTTACAACAAACTTGCTACAGTGTCTTTCTTCTTTATTTTTTAATAATTCACAGTTCCAAGCTTTTTCCATCGAACGGTAGATTGTTTATTATAGCAATTTTCTCAGATGTAGATGTCATTTAAACTACAATATATTTATTGTAATGCAAGCGTATTATCATGTGATCATTCTTCAACTCTTTTGAAGTAATGAAACCTTGACAATAATTATTCCACTAATTTACATATATTTATTATTATTCATAACCTTAATTATGTACTTCGATGAGATTTATAACAAAATCTAAAACTAAACTTGATTGGATTTTTCTTAGAATTCTTTGGCTGTTTTAGCTGAACCGAAAACATATCAGAAATCATTCAAGCATTAAACAAAAAACAGGCAATTTGGTATTTATATAAAGAAGATACAAAATACTTTTCGATAAGTTCTGTATTGAGTCCCTTCATCGCAAGCTAATTAGCTACAACGATATCATCAGACTCCAACGGAGCTAAAAACAACATTTTCCCTGAGCTAAGTTTTACGATCAGTTCTTTCACTTCTGCAATGTCTGGCCATGATATGAAGGTAATTGATGTTCAATTTGAAGTAATTTAGAATTCGAATGAGATTGCCTCATTTTTCGATGGTGTGCGACGGTAATGGAATATTTAAAGTGTGAGATTTTTCTAACCTTATAGCTAGTGTGATATTAGGACGATATTGTCGATCTCTTATTTATACACTGATCAATTTATTATTAATGCTAAATGAAGCAGTTCTTTGCGATTTATGTAGTCATCAATCGTAACTTTAAATTAAGATATTATTTGGGAATAATGTAACAAAATATGCAGAAATATGATTGGACATTTATTGATAAAACCTTATTAAAATATAGCTCAAATATGAGTTCCTATTGAATAATTTACCATAAGAAAAGTGGATAAATTGAAAGAGGACAAGATTCATATGAAATTATCTTCAACACACGGTCACATGTTACAAGGAGTAAATCCTTATAAATCTTTAAAATGCGGTCTACTTCAAAAATATTAAATTCTACCTTCCGTACTGTATATTATAATTTCATTATGTTCCTTTGTATCTTTTCAGCAAAGTTTGAATGGGATTATCATTCAGGTCGCTCAAAATCCTCAGAATTATCAGTGTCATTGATACTTTTAAGAATTTTAATGGAACATTTTATACGATAGAACTATTTTAACCTTATTCTAAATAAATTGTTTAATATTAGATGTGGAGACTTAATTTCTGTAATTTCTTCATGCGTCATGATGAGCTTATTCAGTACGTCTTATGCTACAGTGCTCGCTTGAGGTTAGACTTACTCAATGACATTTGACTAGAATTAAGATGGTAGAATTCTTTCTGATGATCAGGGTATGGTTCGTATAACGCCATTCGTGTCAACTGTGTTGAATATGGTTATCAATTTAAAGTTATTTTGAAACGGAGCATATAAATTTCACTAGAATTGCGTAATTAATTGTAAAATTATCTCAACTAAATTTTTCAAAGTGGATTCATATTGCTAAATATTATGAAGTAGTCTTATGGAGGTAATTATTGAACTATGAATTATGTTTAGATATTAAACTTAGTCATGGACAGCTCTATATATTTCACATAAAATTATTGTTTATTGATTGGATTTTTCATATGAATAAACAATTTTCAGTAATATCTCTATGGAAAATATATCATATGCATGAACTATTTTTAAAGGCAAGTCATATTATATATAATATATTAAAAAATATCCTTAAAAAGTGTCTCCAAGAAATCTTAATTTATAGTCGTAAATACTTCATTTTTAAAGCGGGTTTCCATAAATTAAATATAATCCCTACAGGCAAACTCTTTTTTAATTTTTTTCTCAACTGAGTAGAAAAGTTTTTAATCTGTTATATAAGATTAAATTTATATATTAGCAACAATGAATTAGTTTATCATAATTTCCTGGAAAATTTTTTAATAAAAACTGGCAGACTTCAACGAGGTTGGCTAAGAATAATAACTCCTGAGAGCTGAATAGAGAATAAACGGTGGAATAGAGAGTTCAGTGTTAAAAAGTAGGAGAGATCCTTTAATATAAACTCTAATATATACGATCAATTCCAAGGGCATCCGGTGCGTGTTTATTTTCAATCTCCAGCTCAGAGTCTCATTGGTATTCTGCTACTAGGGCAATATTGTTATCTTATGGAAATCCTACCGGCCAAAAAGTTAACCGAAAAATTCAATCATTCTTACCTTCCAACTAAAATTCGATTGAGGATAAGAATAATTTCATATAAGGCCCTACAAATATGAGTGCATTTATGGTGCATTGGTTCAACATGAGTGCAATGCACAATGTACATTAATGATAGTACATATATACTGATGTAAGGCATAGCACAAATTTTTTTAGTGTGGTTAATTTATACTTTTGAAAATTAAAAGATTAATTGAACATACTGTGTAAGATAAGAAAAATGGTGGAAATTTTTTAAAAATTGATACATTTTAAAGAAAATAATACCGTAAAGCAGAGTAATAACGGAAAAAATAACTTTATTATATTACAGCGTTGGTTTTATCAACTTCTCTATTTCTGAACCCCTTCGAATTTTGCAGGTTTATGTGTCAGGGCGTTCCTTACTCACAGTTTATTTATGTAATAATTCTTTAAATTCTTTATTAGATACATTGATAAAAATTAGATCTGGAAATTCCCCATATCTGGGTATTTATCTAAAGTAAATAGCATTTAATAAATTAATGCAAATTTATTACTATAATGCAGTTCAATTTTTAAGAGAACTATCCCGTATAGTGAACAAACTTTCTTAAGTCTGTCATGAATAGAATCAGTTTTAGAAAACTAATTGCTAATTTATGGCAGACTGAAAGAAAGTTTGTTCACTATAGAGGGTAATTCTCTTACTCAGAGTTCTACAATCACAATAGAGCAGTTCTACTGTAACAAGAAAATGAAACGAATCTCATTACATAGGACTAAAATTTGAATAATCATTGTGCTAATAGCAGATTGGTTTATGAATGTTTTATTCCCCTTTCTAAGGAGAAATAGTCACTTAATTGTGGTTTTAGAGTTTAGGCTTAGACTCATAGACGATCCAAGAAGCTCTTGGTACAATCAGTTCATATATTGAGGTAAATATTGAATTACTGTTCTTTGAAATCAAGAAAATTTTCATCGATACTGATGTTGTAATAGAGATACTGAAATATATACATAAGGGGGGGGGGGGGGGGCTAAGAAATGGAAACATTTTGCAGCCATTCAGGGAACTTCTGGGTTTATGCTGCACCCGACGAACAGTTTGAGTGTAAACTTAATGTAGATATTCTTTGAGCTCTGAAGAGATTTTAGAATCCATGGCCTTGTGATTTGTTCTAACAATTCGATTTAGAATCAACCGGTGTCTCTCAAACAACTTGGACTATCTTTGTTGTGGAAGATCTTCCTTCTATTTCAAAAAAGTCATTACTTTTGATACAGTACCTTTAGAAACGCCAATCATTTGGGCAGTTTATGTTACAAAGCTGCCTACCGTACGAGCAACAACAATAATTTCGTCTTTTTAAAAGGTCTGAGAGGACTGCACATTTCATAAGGTTACAAAGATTTTTGTTCAAAATATCTGTAAAATAAAATATTTAGAAATAAACATTTTAAGAAAACATTAAAATATGTCAAGCTTTGTTTGTCTATAATAATAATATGTTCAAAGGTATGTATCTTGATATTAAAGTACAACAATAACACTGATTTACAAAAAAAATCTGGCATAAGCCAAGAATGGGGATAGGTGATTTTTGTTAATTTGGGTGTGCTGAATTCAAATTTATAAATACTTTTGCTCTATCACCTCTAGTTTTTTGGCTTAAAAATAGTCTCATTTTAGTGTAAACAGAGCATATATGTCCACATTTCAAGAGTTCAAGCAACTTATAACAGATAAAACAGAAAGGATAAGAACACTGATGAAATCAAGATACTTGAATGACACATTTCATAGTACCACAGACAGTCTAAAGTGTGTTTCCGTAGAAGATCTGGTGTATTTTGCCTCCGGGATGTCACGCAAGAGCATCCAGCAGAAGTCTCCCACAATTTTATTATTGTCCCATTTTTTCAGAGTTTACTGTATTAACTTAAATAAAGACTAGGGTTGTGACACTGTGCGTTTTGTATAAAAATATAGTCTGGAGTATATTTAAAAATAAAGAATTTTCCTTACATGAAAAAAACATTCTCGTTATTAAAAATAAATATTTTTTAATAGAAAATATTCATTCTCTTCACGAATAAATATTATTATTCTTTTAAACTACAATAATTTTCTGTACTGAGATAGGTCATGAAAGCTAATTACAGTACCTCTATATAGAGGGTTCTAGGTCAATTCGCCGAAAACACATTCGCCGAAAAATATGATTATTTTAAAAGGTAAACAAATTTATCTCATGTCTCCAGATGAAATTACATATAGATGAACTTACATATTAGTCTATAAATTTCTTCTACATAATTATTGGTTAAACTTTATGGAATTTACGTTATTTTAATTAACTCATATAATGTTATTTCTGCATTATTTGTGTCAGTTTGTTAACTATATGTTAATCCTATTTTCTGTGTACAATTATCAGTTTCAAAAGAAAATGAATTTGGTCTCACTTTACTTTAATCCTTCTATATACATTGTACAGTCATTCCGCTACTGTGAGTCGCTCGTGAAGCTTTCATTGTACTCAAGAAATATGATAGAGATATCGAGCACTAGATGGCGCTATATTATGATGAACAAACAAGAGCCACAAAAAAGTCTACCCAACTTTAATTCGTATATTTCAACAACTATTGAAGGTTCAAACAGATTTATTTCTAGGGTTTAAGAATATTCATATAACTATTCCTTTTTTAAAATATTGACGATATGGATAAATGTATTTGAGTACAAGAAGGTAGTCGAAATCAATTTTGTTCAGCAACTCCTTTTAAAAAAAGGAAAAGTCTATGTTACAATAAATGAATTAAATATCTCTAAATTTTCAATTTTCGAGATTGAATATCTCAAAAACATAGAAATATACATATCTGTTATATAAACTTCCTTTTTGTACTCAAATACATTTCTCCACATTGTCAATATTTTATAAAAGGAATAATTTTATGGAAGTTCATCTATATGTAATTTCCTCTGGACATATGGGAGAAATTTGTTTACCTTTTTAAATAATCATATTTTTCGGCGAAAGTGTCGTTCGGCGAATGGACCGGTCACCATATAGAGGTACTGTAAGTTCTGTAACTCTAACTCCTGTGAAGTGAATGAGTTATGAGGTAACCAAAAGAAAATAAGAATGTAGGTATTTTAGACAGAACGAATTTATTAAAACATACAAATTGAATTGAAGTTAATGTGAATTTTTCAAGCCTGCTCAGTGTTCAATATTGAAAAGCTTTATGAATTATTATTACAAAATGTATTCTTATAATCTCGTTTTATCGCAACGACTGTTGGATGAAACTTATATCCTTTAAAATTTACTCATTTTTTACTAAATATTTGTCTTTGTCAGACGATGTATCCTACAGTGACTACACATTGGATCCCCACGACATGATTCAAAATAATTTGACTTATTTAAATACTTCAAAGATTTTAATTAAATTGAAACATCAGATTAGCATCCAAATGTGATTTAAGGGACTTGTTAATATAAACCTTATCAGGCATATCAATAGAATTAAAAAATATATAAACATATTTTAGAGAATATAAAGAATATTTCAAAAATAATATTGTCACTTCCCTAGTGATAACAAAGTAACACTTCTTTGTTGTGTCTTATGCACAATTTTTTTCTGGGCTTAATTGTTTTGGGGCCCAATTGTCGGTGCATCGATATAGAGTCATAGACCAAGATAGAGACCTATAAACTAGTGTTTTCAGTATAATAGTAAATGTATTCAAATAATTTATGAGGTATTAAAATAATTAAAAACATTCTGTTATTAACCCCAATTTACAGTAATTGAAACCATCTCTCTCTCCAATCTAACTGGAAGCAAATTAAATGGAAATGTTCGTGAGTTGTGGAAATAATTTCTAGAATAACTAAATTTGATTAATTCAAATTCAAATCGAGATGTGACATAATTCCATAGTTTGCTTTATTTGATTTGTCATCAACATTACCTTTCATTATGAATAACTAAACTATGTACATTGCCTTATTGCAGATCACTATTTTGTTACTAATTGAAATAAAATTGGTCATACTGGGATGAAACTTAGTTCACTGGAAGATTGCTTCTAGGTCAGTATTTTGTTCAAGTATTATCTGAATCCATACGAAATCTAGAAAGTTATGAATATTTTTGCATTTGAAGGCATTTTAACTGTTATCAATCGCTTTATTGCAGCTCTGTAAAAATGCCAAAAAATGGACGATTTACTAGTACCAAGAGACGAAAAATAGTAGCAGGGAGGACTCTTCTAGATTTAGCCGAAGAACGGGGTGGGATAAGAGAACTTCAGTTTCTTTTGTGGAGCCAATCGTAAGACTGTAAGTCACTTACTGGCAATTTATGAATTTATTGATTTTTTTTTAAATATTTAGTTTTTGTGAATGAAGTCAGTGACTTTGCATCCATTAGTAGTGCCACCGACTGTGGTAGATGACTTTGTTCATGGAACAACTTTATTTTATGGTAGCTTCTTCGATCTCGTTGTTTTTAATTTCCTATTGACGTCAGCAATGCGGCCATTGGTTCAGAAACAAACGTTACACCCCGTGTACTGATTTGTGATTACTGGACAATTATATATTCTCACAATTATAAAATTTTATATTATACAATAAATTAAGTGAATGTTAAATCAACTTATATGTATGTTCAATATTATTAAATATACATTTTTATTCTCCATGTCATTAAGACTTCCATTTTTTTATAATTTTCATTTACATGTAGCTTAAAAGTATTTATTATTAATTGATATGCAAGCCAATTCGATCGAGTGAAATTAGGGTAGGTAATAGCAGTTTAATAATCATAGATGTTGGGTTGCAAATTTTAAGTATTTCACCATCGTCGATCGAAGTTGTTTTATAATAAGTACAAGATTGAAGGCTTGTTCAATTTTCAAATTATGAACAAAAAAAAAAAAAAAAATTAGACACTAAATTCTTTATGAAGTGATAATGTTAAGATGCAATGTGTCCCTAATACAATTATTTCTTTGTTTCTTCTTTTAGTATTTTCTAATAAAGGTTTTAGTTTTTAATTTCTATGTTGTATTTGATGTATTTCAGGGCGAACGCCGTTTTTTTATGAATTAAAATGTTATTAGTGACTAAAGTATTAAATTGCCAGTAATTGTGACTGGCAGTTTTCCGGACACACTCATAACTATGATTCAAACAGAATATATATTTTGCGGCATTTGCCGATTTGCACAATCTCGAGAGTGTGCTGCGCGTTTTTGGATCATTGAAAATGCGCGATTATCTCGATAGTGTGCAAGGCAGGTAAAGGGTATGAACTATGAAGCAGACCCAGCTAACCAAATGCTGTTTGTCCCACGTCTTAAGACGTCTGATACCCCTCTTTATAGAGGGATTTAAGACGTGGGGCGGGGGACATCAGACGTCTAACCCTCTTCATTTGCACAGGGGTCCCCCTCTGCAAGACGTCTGATCCCACGTCTTGTCCCCCTCTGACAGAGGGGGACATCCACCTGTCCCACGTCTTACCCCACTCCGTTTTCAAGACGTGGGACAGAGTGTGGATGTCCCTCGCTATAGAGGGATTCAAGACGTGGGACAGAGTGAGTATTCAAGACGTGGGACAGAGTGGGAATATCCCCCTCTGCAAGACGTGGGACAGAGTGTGGATGTCTCCCTCTGCAAGACGTGGGACAGAGTGCGGATGTCCCCCTCTGCAAGACGTTGACAGAGTGCGGATGTCCCCCTCTGCAAGACGTGGGACAGAGTGTGGATGTCCCCCTCTGCAAGGGGGACATATCTCTCTTATGGCTCAAACTATTTCGGTTAATTGGGGTATATAAATATGTATAAGAAATAAAAAAAGATCATACTAATTATTATTGCAATTTCTTACTATATTGCATATAGTGTATATGTACATTTGGCTGTATATCAATTATTTTAATATTACATATTGTTATATACAAATTAAATGGGAAGAAATGGAGAATGAATTGTAGTGGTGATCTCGGGAATCGAACTCAGGACACTAGTGTGATGTACTATTGAAGCCTGCGATGCTACCACTCAGCTATCCTGGACATGGTAGAAGTAGTATTAAAATGATCTTTATCCAACTTGATAACTTGAGTGTTTCTTAAAATTATTTTAAATAAATATAATTTAATATTCTACATTTTGGTATCTTTTATTTTTTAATGTAAATGATAAGAATGTGTATATAGTTATTTATTAATATTTGTATTGATAATGTTAATTAATGTTATTAACTACCTAATTACCTATAACTGTTAATTAATCTTACCTATAGTTATCTTCTGGTGGTATCACTACCTTATACCTATCTAGTTACTTACTAGAGTTTATTTATAACTACCTAGTAACCTACAAGTGATAACTACCAATCTGTTCCAACTGGTGGTTATCACTACTTACTTATTACGTAGTATTTATCAGTACCTACTTAGTTACCTACATTACTGTTTGTCAATACCTACCTTGTTACCTACTGGTGTTTATCAATGCCTACCTAGTTGCCTACATCTGCTTATCAATACCTAATTAGTTACCTTCTTGTGTTTAACATTGCCTACCTAGTTGCCTACAACTGTATATAAATACCAATCTAGGTCCTAGTTACCAACTAGTATTCATCAATACCTACCTAGTTACCTACAACTGACTAGGTGTTCATCAATCCGTACCTACTTACCTACTACCTAGTATTATTCATCAATGCCTACCTAGACACCTACATCTGTTTATGAATACCTACCTAGTTATGATACGTAAATAAACCTTGAGATAGATATACCTTTTTGGTATAACTTTTTCCCGCGTAAAACAGACGAGGGACAGAGAGGATATGGTTAGCTGGGGAACCAACAGTGATGGAGTAGATAATCAATTATTTATGCATTTAATTGTTCCATTTCATAAAAAAATGATATTTAAGCTTGAGTTAGTTACTTACAAGAAAACTTGAACAAAACTGAGATATCAAACATTTGGAATTAACCTCATTTGTTTACCCTTTGCTTTTAACGTTGAAAGACATCCTTTAATTTGAATAAAAAATTAAGAGAAGTTTTATTGCTATTACGTGTGAATGCGCGCAGCGCTTTCTCGAGATTGTGCAAAATTGGCTAATTGTGCAGAACATATATATGTGCAATATTAATCTAGATTTTACACTTAAACTCAGAAAATTTAATTTAAAAATATATGTATATGTACTATTTTAACATCATATTGACAATTGTACAGTTAAAGAAAACTGATTTTTCTCAGTTACATATCTAGGAGCAAGTAAAGATAGCGGACCAAAAATTAACCTATTAAAGATAACGGACCAGAAATTAAGTATTAACCTAATAAAGATTACGGACCAAAAAACTTTTTTTTAGTTTCAAAAAATAATTTTTTTATCATTTTATAAATATACAACCTTATAAATGATAATATTAATGATTATACATTAATTTTGCATATTTTATTAATTGAAAGAATAGATAAAAAATGTGATCCATTTTGAAGTTTTGAATAGCGAGTAGTAAAAAAATGTAAAAAATTCTGCTTAAATCTTTTAATGTGGTATCTATGATTCCAAAATAATATTCCAATTATTGTTGGTCAAATATTTAATAATTAAACCAAGTAAAGATAACGGACCAGAATTTAACTTAGTGAACTTAACGGACTGTGGTTCGTTAGCTTTACCTGCTCCCATATCTAAAAAAAACTTCACTCATTTTAATGTTTAGATATTTTGAAATTTTGTTGGGTTACACGAAGGTAAAGTGAAAAAAGTTTGATGGAACTATTTAATTTAGTAATAAATGCATCTGTTCGTAGTGAGTCAATGTTATCTTATTTGCAACATTCGGAAACTAACCCCAATCGCAAAGAGAAAAACGGATGTTCATAATCAGAAGTTTTGTTGTTTGTAATTAAGACTCACACATTAACATGGAACATCCAGTGCGTATATCTGCTCCACCCCTTACAAAATCAAGGTTGTTCTTTTGACTATTCAGAAGTTTTGACTTGGCTATTGCACGAGTTTTGAGTCTCTAACTTCTGTGATTCAATTTCATTGCGTGTGTGGAAATGTTCCCCATTTTCTGTTATCAGACTTCACTTTAGAGTTTAGATGTTAATATACTGACATCAAAGAAGTAATATACTAAATTAAAACGCGTAATCGACCTGATTTTTCCTTAGTTTTTAAACTTAGAAGTACTAAAATAAACCAATTTATCATTAGCTAGCATATTGTAAAAAATATTTTTTTTATATTGTTGATTCATTGGGTTCAACTTCTATATTTTATATGAACAATAATGAATCATGATTTTCCTTTACAATTCGACGAACCGATCTAACAATTGAAATTATTTATTCCCTCAACTTCCAAAGAAACTCAAGCGAAATAACACAAATATGACAGGCCGATGTTTTAAATTTTAAAACACGGAAACATTGCCTGCATATTTCATTGGATTAGTCCTCTCTCGAAGCTTTATTGGATGTTCTGTAGCTGTCATAAAAGAAAAGGCGAAAGAAATCATTTCATCTTAGTTATACTTTCCTCTGGATCTCATCCAGAAATCTTCTCTACAATATTAATTCTTGAGGACTAACTCTCAATATTAGATCAGTTTATTTATAGTAGACTGCCATTAATAAAGGTGCATGTTTCCTTATTGAAATACACATTTATTTATTCCTTTTAAAGAAAAGAACTCCGATGAACACATAATCATTTTCATGTAGTACGTAGAACTCACAGAAATTGCATTTGAAGCATCAAAGCAATGTTAGTTTATCTTCTATTAAGAATATTGTATTAATGTGCCTCTTGAAAGAGATACTCTGTGATATTGTAGCGAATGAAGATACGTAAATCGAATCTTCTCTTCTTTGATACATACTCTCTGATGTATATTCTATAACAATGATTGTGCTTAGTGTCTATTTAATATAGTTATCATTTAGATAATACATATTAATAATAAATAGTATTACTTGTGTCAACATATACAAAATATATATTCTTTAAAATTGGAAACCGAGCATAAATTTGCTGTCAAGTAATATGTTTTATTGTACCAAGTTATATATTTCGCTTTGTTCACCTTGCCTAAGAAAATTAAACTCTATTTCATTTTAAAGGATAAGTTATCCCATTTTAGTCTCAAGAAAATGGAACTATAAGAAAGAATAGATGTGCCATAATTTCTTCTTCCCAATAGTGTACAATAGCACCATCTGGAATAAATTTCGCAAATTTATTGATTCAATTCACGGAATTGGAACCTAGGATTCTTAGTTCCGAAGGGATATCCCCCTTCCAATCTTTTCCATGAAAGTTAAAAGAGAAAATTCAATCCACTGTTAGCTCTCTTCAGATGACCCTCGCACATTATAGTTCAAAGGATTCTATTCTACTTACCAAGAGCTGCAACTACTTGATAGTACCATATACAGGTTGAAGCTGGTAAACATTGGATGTCGGGGCGATTCTTGCACACAGGAGAAAGACAATATTGTTAATTATAATTACTGATTATTTTTTAAATTGTGAAATACATTGACTAAAACATACCTGCATTATTAATATTCAAAGGTTTACTCTTGATTTTTAGTTTATTTACTTTTTCGTCATGTAAAGTTATTAAATGCAATCAAATTTTAGTTATTTTTACTTGCCTCAAGTATAAAATTATCAAAAAATGTCTTTCTCTTTATCGACTTTATCCTCTGTTAAAAAGGAACACATGTTCGCCTTATATGCAATATTCCATGGCAGAGAGAAATATATTAGCAACTTTAAATTACTTATTCGTTCTTTTTCCATAAGAGCTAGATTACTGACTTCAGAAGTGTAGTTCGATCTGTTCAAGAACTTGAGCAATAAAAAAGTTACGATTAGAAGTTAGGTGGAAGCCACTCAGCAGCTGCGGTCTGCTAGAGTTTGCAAATCCAACCGGGGATGAAATATTTCAGCAATTATTGATTTCTGAATCAAAGTGAGTGATACAATTCAACTCTGAACTGAATTCTAATTTCCCTAACAACACCTACCGTTTAGGTATTCCTTCTTTTGACTATAGTTATTGTCTGACATACAAATAATTCTCTCATATTTTTGCTCATTAGTAATTACCATTCAGTATCAATAGTTTCTTGTATTTAACTTTACAATTATCGTTTACAAATATTAATCATTTAAAAATTTCTCTACTTGAACTAAATGCAAGATCCGCTTTAATCACCAAAATTACGACTCAGACTTATAACAATTGGTAATAGGAGCGAAACATGACTCGAAATTATTTTTGTGCTGCGTACACTCATTTATATTTTTTCTTAGAGGAGAAAATTCGAACCAGCGAGCCACACATTATTCGGCAACACGGTATTCTTTAGAAAGAAATGTCATTTTTTTTTTTTTTAATTAGTGGAGAGAAGGTGGGATTCTAGTGAGTTCAAAACGGCGGCTAGAAACACTACCGCCCTTCCACACCCTTTGTGTGGATTTGTGAGAAATATAACCAACCACCCCTGCAATCTAGTCTCCAATAAGAAATCAGTGCCACACTGACTTTTGTACAAGGATATGTCACTGGTCTAAGCTATACATCTTTCTAGAGCTGTGGTTGTTACTGTGAAACTAACTATTCCCCGCCAGATTTTTTTTAAATTTTAACTCTGGAATATAATTTGATATTGCGATTAATTATTCATTTGTCAAAGACAAAATGGTTTTGACAAACAAATTCGTTGTCACGAAATTGTATGCCGAAGTCTGCCGTTTTTTTATTTTTTTTCCCCTTCTTTAATATTATTGTCGCTTGGGAATAGGTTGCTAGTTGATGGGAAATGTGTCACCACCAACTTGTATGTTCGGGGTCCTTGAGGTGGGGGTGTTTCTTTTTTCTTATGCCTGGCAGGCATTTCTTTATTTCAATAGTCATATTCAATATTTCCAGTATTTAAGTTCTTTCATTCACATGGCAGCGTGGTTATTAATTAGTGCCGAGCGGGCATATATTTACGTGGGTTACGATTCTCCCTAGAAAGAATAATCAATTTGTTTAATTTACTGTTTACGTTACTTGTCAATAATAATCATCAATATCTTCACTTCATTAAATAGCATCAAATCAAATATCGTACCAAAATAACAAGGTTAAATAAAACACAGTCATAGTTTAAATTAGGTGTACTCTAATTAAGTAATCGATCAGACAAAAGGTTCGAGAAATAGTAAATCCTACATATACATCGTACATTTAATTCAATTAATCAAATTTCTACCTATGGAGGAGTTTAACTTACAACATGGGTCAAGCTTTGGAGGTTGAGAGTATACTTTTCACAATAAACACTGACACAATCACTGAGGAAATACGGATGGGGTTACTGAATTTCTAATGGAGTTGATGCGGCTGGAAACTCTTCGGAACCACTGTACTAGTGAAATGGGAACGGCTGAAGTCCTCCACTGGAACTTCGTCAATTGACGTGGACGACAACTCGTGCAAATCTCGGTACGATGATGGTGACTCTGGCTTCAGACTCCTACTGCTTATTGAATGCCTGCTCTGCAACATGAGAAGTTGTTCTGCAACGTCAGAAGTTATTCTGCAATGGACTTCAGTTCTTGGTTCCCACATCCTGTCTCATTTGGATTCAACTCTGACGTAAAGAATACAACCTCTACTGCCGGGATCCATTGAATTGCAAGATTGAGCCACTTGCTAAGGATCCTATCTCCACCACTATGACGGGCGGAGATCTTCATCGACTAAGTCCTGCGATGGTCACCTAAGGCTGGGGTGAGAGAAGACTTCACCCCGCCGGGGTCTTATCCAGACCGGTAAACTATTTAAGACACTCTTGTAAGCAGAGAGTGACGAAAGACAGAGTAGGACTCTCGCAATCTCAATCCATCGCTTATATACTCCCCAGATTCATCTAAAACTCCACCCAAATCCAAACGTAAGATGCCGCTGATCTCACTTCTCCAATTCCGATTGGTTCTCAACGCTCCTGTAGGCTGTCCCTAATTCTACCCTCAACTAATAGAAACTGACCAATTCAAAAATAACTCCTCCTATATTTCCGACTAAACTAATTACTTTCTCACAGAAGAGAAACATCAAACTTGAAATCTGTTTGGATACATGAAACCTCAAAAGCTCGTTATTTCTATAAAGTAAACCACAGAAACCTCTGGTCTAGAGAAAACAGTAGGTGGTTAATTACCCTCACCAAATGCATTACATGTAACAGAGTTTGAAACTCTTATTCACTCTCTTAAAGCAATAAATATTATTGTCAAACAACCATTCTAAAACCACAAACATTTGAGCAGATGGGAAATATCCAATGACACTGTTTTATTTCAAAGTCACAAAATAATTAACTTCAAATAACAAACCGGTCTGAAGATTTTATAACTACCAGTATACATAAACCCCTCTGTGGAAAAAATATTCTGACCGAAAAAAAATTGCCCTGGTTCTTCATCACACTACATGTACGTTACAATTTATCTTGGTACTCCCTCCAAAGTTAAGTAGAAATATTCATAGAAAACGGTAAGCCTCGACCATCAGACGTTACGAATACATACTTCCCTTGTGCTCATTAGAAAAATAATCATTACAAAAAAAAAATTGGTCCCAAAATAATAGCATCCTAGTATCAAAATTATTTCCAAAATCAAAACACAATATTATTTAATACAAAAAAATAATAAAATCAAAAGCAACACAATATCACCAAAAACAAATTAATCAATATAATTCTTTGTTCAATCAAATATGAATTCTATGTAGGTAATATTATTCGAGTCGTGACAATATTATTATTACAATGGAGAAAAATATCCTTAGATTATTTATCCTTAAAAATTACCTTAAACTAAATGAGCGTACACTAATTATCAAACTACAATGACACCTTTCTTATTGTAACTCTACCTACATTTAATCAACCTTTTCCGATAATGACAATTCTTTATCTGTGACCCATCTCCATATATCTGTCAAACACATTTTAAAAATCATTGATTCAAAATGACAATGAACATATCAAAATTCATTTTCCAATTCTCTGTTCCTATTTCAATAATTCTTCATGTCTACCAATGACAGAAATTACATAGGTTCCTCCATTTTTATACTCCAATTTCATTACAACAGAAATTCCTCCAGATTATTTCTTACAATGCAAATGCATAATATTACAAATAGTGCTCATTACATATTAAAGCTAGCCTACCTAACGAACCTTCGTCTGACCATCTTAAAATAAATTACATAATTATCTTAAGATTAAAAAGGTATGATTGAGTTACAATTTTATCCTAATTTAATTTAGATGTTTGGATTAAAGATTCATAATTTACTTTACTTTAATCAATTCTCAAAATTGATGTTTCCTTCATAGCTCACAATAAATTCCTCACTAATTAGTAATTTCCTGTCAGTCCCTTCAAATACGAAACAAGTCTAACTTATGTTTACAACCTGTGTTTAACTACACCACTATTTATCTTTCCCAATAACATCTGCACCATTAAATTGGTTCCCTACGCCTGAGTACCTCTAACTGTACCTATCCTCTGGTCCTTAAGTAATTTCCCTATTTCTGAACTATCCTATCACTATTCTAATATCAAGAAATCCCTTTCAATTGTCATTTAGCAACTTCTCTATTTCTCTGAGAAAACTAGGCACTGGGCTCCACATAACTTTCTTCGTTAGTTTGCAATCATCTCTGAGTCTAAAATCAACAAGGACTCTATTACCTTTCAACCGGTCGTAACACTGCAAGCTAGCTTCACTTGCCCAAAACAGTTGACGCATCTTGGCATCCCGTAGGAATATCGTTTTCACGAAAGCCGTGCCCGAAAGCAATTAATTACAAAAAACACTTAAATTGGCCAATAGGATTTATGAAATTAAGACGGCACCAGTCATAACAAATTCAACCTCCTCATACTTCTTTAAAGTAGAGGGACCCGACCTGAGGTATGCAATCAACTCCTATTATAGTTGTGCTCTCCTCCACCATATGGACTTTCCATTATTTAAGTGTACACTTCAATATTACTCTAGAGAGATTCAATTCAACTTCATATGCCCGATAATTCATCATTTGCCTCTGTCTATCTTTGCTATTACTGACTCTTCAAAATCTCTGCCTCAATCTCAGGCTTCCTCAAATCCCTGTCTCTACTCTAGGTAATTCCTCAAAATACCTCCCTCTATTCTAGACCATTTTCCGTATCTCAAAATACCTTCTATCCCTGGCTACGCTCGACTATTAAAAATATACAGTTCTGAACCTCCCTATCTGACAGTGGTTATAGATATTCTGATAATCCATCATAAAGAATACAACCTTTCAAAGTTGCAACTGGACCCTCGGGTAAATTGCTATATCAAATTAGTGATCAATTAATTAATATATCAATATGCAGTTATCAGTTATCGCTAATATCCATTACCTATCCTAGTTGATAGTCAAATCTAAATTATACCCTGCAAATACAGTTACCTACCCCCTATACTAACTTGCACGAACTTTAAATTCTCATCCATAGTATCCTTATGACATGTACCATCACTAACACCACTAGTTGAAGCATTAGGGGTCCCTAAGCTTCTCTACGGTGATACTCAAGTACCGTCGCTATTCCGCATACCTAACCTCCTACCATAAATATCACTTCTGTTACTATTATTCCATCTAACTGAGCTCTATAAATTCCTGACTCTGCCTTCAAAATAATATAATTATTCACCACTATTAATTACCTCTGCCATTATATCTCTAAATTTCCAACAATCTGTACCTCTGAGTTATATTCCCTGCCTTTCGATTCGGGACCTAACTTTGCAATGACTTAATATCCTTCAAATTATTTCAACATCAAAAAAAAAAAATTACACATCATTGATAAAAGAAATAAAGACAAAACATTCTACAATACAACGAAATGAAAATAAATCAACCTATGTTCCTTGTTTTCTGGTATGATTTGCAACATAAGACAAATTGATTATCCTACCGCTGCCACCAATGTATGTTCGGGGTCCTTGAGGGGGGGTGTTTCTTTTTTCTTATGCCTGGCAGGTATTTCTTTATTTCAATAGTCATATTCAATATTTCCAGTATTTAAGTTCTTTCATTCACATGGCAGCGTGGTTATTAATTAGTGTCGAGCGGGCATATATTTACGTGGGTTACGATTCTCCCTAGAAAGAATAATCAATTTGTTTAATTTACTGTTTACGTTACTTGTCAATAATAATCATCAATATCTTCACTTCATTAAATAGCATCAAATCAAATATCGTACCAAAATAACAAGGTTACATCGTACATTTAATTCAATTTAATTCAACTTACAACATGGGTCAAGCTTTGGAGGTTGAGAGTATACTTTTCACAATAAACACTGACACAATCACTGAGGAAATACGGATGGGGTTACTGAATTTCTAATGGAGTTGATGCGGCTGGAAACTCTTCGGAACCACTGTACTAGTGTATTGGGAACGGCTGAAGTCCTCCACTGGAACTTCGTCAATTGACGTGGACGACAACTCGTGCAAATCTCGGTACGATGATGGTGACTCTGGCTTCAGACTCCTATCTGCTTATTGAATGCCTGCTCTGCAACATGAGAAGTTGTTCTGCAACGTCAGAAGTTATTCTGCAATGGACTTCAGTTCTTGGTTCCCCCATCCTGTCTCATTTGGCTTCAACTCTGACGTAAAGAATACAACCTCTATTGCCGGGATCCATTGAATTGCAAGATTGAGCCACTTGCTATGGATCCTATATCCACCACTATGACGGGCGGAGATCTTCATCGACTAAGTCCTGCGATGGTCACCTAAGGCTGGGGTGAGAGAAGACTTCACTCCGCCGGGGTCTTATCAAGACCGGTAAACTATTTAAGACACTCTTGTAAGCAGAGAGTGACGACAGACAGAGTAGGACTCTCGCAATCTCAATCCATCGCTTATATACTCCCCAGATTCATCTAAAACTCCACCCAAATCCAAACGTAAGATGCCGCTGATCTCACTTCTCCAATTCCGATTGGTTCTCAACGCTCCTGTAGGCTGTCCCTAATTCTACCCTCAACTAATAGAAACTGACCAATTCAAAAATAACTCCTCCTATATTTCCGACTAAACTAATTACTTTCTCACAGAAAAGAAACATCAAACTTGAAATCTGTTTGGATACATGAAACCTCAAAAGCTCGTTATTTCTATAAAGTAAACCACAGAAACCTCTGGTCTAGAGAAAACAGTAGGTGGTTAATTACCCTCACCAAATGCATTACATGTAACAGAGTTTGAAACTCTTATTCACTCTCTTAAAGCAATAAATATTATTGTCAAACAACCATTCTACATCCACAAACATTTGAGCAGATGGGAAATATCCAATGACACTGTTTTATTTCAAAGTCACAAAATAATTAACTTCAAATAACAAACCGGTCTGAAGATTTTATAACTACCAGTATACAAACTCCTTGAATCGAACCCGTTTTGTATTGGTTACTCCTCGATAATTACTTTTCAGAGAAAATGTACGGCAATACAAATAAATCGTTCTGAAACCTGACTAAATGAAAAGTCTTGATTTAAGGATTTCTACACTCTAACTTAATTACATAGGTATTTTCATAATAAGTTTTTTTAAGATGTAAATATTGAATATACATATTAGAAAAATGGACACTAAAAAATAGGCCAATATTAAATGTAATACAAATCTATAGTAGGTTTATTAATTCTGTGATATAATAATGAATTAATAAATAAATAAAAAAATTATTATTATTAGTGCTCTGAAAAAGCATAAATTTGAGCGAGTGTTGTAGAGCTATAGAGTTGGAATAGCTGAATAAATCAAGGCTGCTTAGAGTACCTTCCCATATTTGGTAATTCCTTAGTATTGCAACAATGTTTGTACTTTACAGCATATTTTAATTAGATTCGAAAATATGAAAAACCAACGACAAATATGAGATCATACGGGAATGAAATTCTTTTTAAAATGTGTCTTCTATCGATATTTTTTGTCAAAATTATACATTCATAGCCTAAAATACTGATAATTTATTCGGTGGGGAAAGTTCCTCGCGGAGAAAAATCCTAGTGACGTTTTGGACAATAGCTTGATATTTGCTGATTGCATCTTTCACATTCAGTTTTGATCTTCTGTGGATTTTTTCCACATCTTTGAAGCCTTGAAAATTTTCTTTTAGAAGTTTTCTAATGCAGAAGACTACAGCAGATGGTAATGAGGAATCTAGGTCTACTCGACGACGTTTTAGGCGTTCCTCACTTTCAAGGAGCTTCTCAAAATCAATTTGAGAAGCAAATCAAAATGGACGAAGATATGGATTGTAAGTTTGCCAACACATCATAATCACTTGAATCCTTCTCCTTGAATTCTGATTGCAACGTCACATAGAAGTTTTAGCCCTGTTAATTTGGTATTATTCGAACTAGGATTATTCGATGAATGGGATCTACATATACAGGGTGGGGCGTAAGTTTGGAAGCAATTTTTCAAACATTAATATAATTCTTAAAAATAAGTTCCTAAGTAAGTGATAAGGTTTGAACTATAGTAGAGACACTACATTATGACGTGGCAGTGTTATTTTTTACAAAAATTTAGTCAATTCAAAAATGTCAGACAAAAGAGAAGCCATTATTGCTCTACACCGTGCCGGGAAGTTAGATTCCGTCATTTCATAAACTCTCTCAATAGTGAGATCGACTGTTTGGAAGTGTGTGAAGGGTTTTAATGAGATAGGAGACTTGACTGATCGTCCAAGAAGTGGTAGACCACGCTCACAACGCACCAAACAACTGATAAAATGTGCCCGAGAGAAGATCAGGAGGAACCCGAAAAGGTCAATACGATTGTTAGCCAAAACCAGGATACAGTAACATAGGGTATGGTAATCAGCTGATAGAATCTATAGTTTGACGTGACCACCGGATGACTGGAAATGGCGACTCTGACCACACTTTGAAACATGGAAAACCTACTTAAACTTAGCACTTCTAAATTTATTTTTTTTCTGATCAATTACTAACTAGGCATTGGTTAAATTGTATTCCATTATTTTTTTCCTTATTTGTTATTCATAGGAACTACAATTTAGCAGTTAACTTGCACTAGTTTACGCTCCTAGGTAGCATATTTTCAAGACCCAATTTTTTATAGATAAGTTAAAGAAATTAACAATAAAAACACACCTGAATTATATCTATATATTCAACTTTGAGGTTCAATCGACATTTTCGCTTTTCTTTTGTACCAAACCCTTATAAAATGACTTCAAACTTCTCGATATTAACATGCAAATACGAGGAATTATGAGCCACTCGGTCACAAACAAAGAATTTGTTGTTGTGGTGACGTCATATTTTTGTGTTGTCTGCTAGGTACTATACCCGATTATGTTCCTGTACCGTGGCCAAAACAGCTAATGTGAGTCCCAGAACAATGAGAAGAGTTGTCAAAGAAGACCTAAAGATGTCCTCTTTCACCCTCCAAAAGAGACAGACTCTGTCAGAAGCTGTGAAGAAAAAGAGAATGGAGAGAAGCAAAGCACTTATGAGAGAATTGAAGTCTGGCACGGCTGGTGAAATTGTTTGGTCTGACGAAAAAATTTTCACAGTGGAAATGGCTCACAACCGGAGGAATGACAGAATAATTGGTAAAAGTGCAAAAGACATCCCATACAACCAAAACGCTGTCCACAGAACCATGAAACCTGCTTCAGTAATGATCTGGGCAGCCGTTTCAGAAACTTGGAGATCTCCTTTAATTTTTGTGGAACAAGGCGCCAAAATCAATGCTAAATGTTATATTGAGAATATTTTGACGCCAATGTTGGAGTCAGCTAAGGATCACTTCGGTAATGACACTCTATGGACATTTCAGCAAGACGCGCCACTTCACATACTGCAAATGTCACTCAAAACTGGTGCCATGACCATCTTCCACGGTTTTGGTCCAAAGAAATGTGGCCTCCCTGCTCCCCAGATGTTAATCCTATGGACTTTTCAGTATGGTCCATTCTTGAATCAAAGGCCTGTGGTAAATTTCATCGCAGTGTGGATGATTTAAAGCGTTCGCTCCAGAGATCTTGGAAGGAAATTTCACAAGAACAGTTGCGTGCCGCAGTAGGAGGAGTTCGAAGGAGATTTGAGGCTGTTATTAAAAACAAGGGGGGACATTTTGAATAAATTTATGATTTTTGAATTCTTAAAACCCTTATGTAATAATACATAACTGTAAATTATTAAATATATTTTTCGTTGGATTATAATATGCACTTTCATTTGCTTCCAAACTTACGCCCCACCCTGTACAACAGCAAGCAATATCTTGTTGTCATGAAGAACTGTCTCCCTTCGTTGCATAGAATTGGAAATTCCATTAGCTATTATGCTTCCATTTTTTGATAACTTTTGGACCAAACTTTTCCACTTCTTCAAAATGTTCCAGGGGTTAAATCCTCATCTTTAAGCTTACAATATAAGGATACTAAACCAAACTTTCCAACTCAGATGTTTGCTGCCATCGAATCTCGGTTAAAGTGACTTGTGGTTTGAGATCTAATAATCTTTTAATCATGAGGTGTGTGCTCCCCAACGAGTAGGACAATCCTTTTCCAGCTCACCGCTTCAGAATTTAATCAATCTTAAGATTTCTAGCTGAGGTTACAACTTTTCGCAACTTATTAATAAATGTAGCAGATTGACCTTTTTGTATGCTGTCACTAGCTGTTGTGTATGGACAGCGCACCGCATATGTTGAATTCGAGATATTCTTGATGCAGCTTCTCAACAAAGTCATCAACTGACTCACATTCAGTTCAGGATTTTTTTTTCTTCATCGAATTCACTTTCTCCATCGGAACAGGCAACCATATTAAATTGGTCATCAACTTGTCTCTAACATTGTTATGTCATGACTGTTATTATCATTCAATTTATCAATTGTTTTAATCATGTTCGATGTGTTATCGGTTACAATTGATAGAACACATTCGTTTTTAATTCCAAACTGATCGAGTACAGAAAATACTAATCCTTGAAGATACATACTGATACTCGCTAGTGTGCTTAGCTTTAGTGTCTTTGATTGCTAAGGTCAATTATTTTGACCGTAAACAAATATTTTGGTCAACAAATCTTATATTGATGGCAAAAAAATTCAGTATGTGCCGTGTAGCTGCATCCATTTTCAGAAAAAAATTCCCTTTGAGAGATTTCTTAAGTTCTTCTTTTTGCGGTTCTGTTCTATCAATGACCATTCTTTTTATGTTATCTCAGTTTAAAGAGATTCCAGGTTTCCTAGCCATTTCACCTTTCAAACTGATAAAAGCAGGTTGTGATAGAAGTTGTACTGGCACACTATTTTTTACTACTAACTCTACTATACACCTGAATTTTGCTGCAGTCATCGTAAACGTAACCTTTTCATTGATGAATAATATTGAAACAGAAGTTGTAGATTTGTCCAGCTTAAGATTTACTGAACTTGGTTCAGGCTCTGATTTTGGGTTTTCTTTATCAATAACAATGTTTAAAACTGATAGATGATATTGAAAATATCGCTTTTGATTCGATGCACTAGTTGGAGCATTTCTGTTTATTCCTGAAAATGCTGAAATTTTTGAGTGAAAATTCTTTCATCATCTGTTATGCATTGGAACCCAAAATGTTTTCCATCAGCTGTTCACTTATTTATCAGTGTTAAATATTGTAATTTAACACTATAATTTATATGAAAATTTTATAATATTCTTTAGATCTATGAATTAAAACGCATATTGGTCACAACCCTAGTAATTCAATATATTTATTTAGTTAAAATAAAAATACTACATAGGTAGTAACATAGTAAATAAATAGAAAAGTATACTAACTTACTAAGTTACAAACTATGTAAACTAATGATGTCACTCATAATAAGACGAAGTAATGTCAAAAATGAGAATGGTATAGGTGCAGGAATTAAATAGATAGAATATGTCAATAAACATTATGTTTGGTTAGCTTCCAGTCCCTAGATAACTTTTATATATTTAATACCAGGCTGGCTATTATAAGTTGGCTAATTTGCAAACTTGTAAAATGCAAGTTGGCACCTAGTAACCTATTGTACTTACAATGAAGCACTTGAATGACCATTATCTAACATATAAACCTGATTGCCTATAGTAAAATGTTATTTTAAGCACAATTTGACGAATGACATTTTCAATAAAAATTCTTATTTATCAGTAATTAGATAAATGTAAATGTATATTAAATACTTCAGCCACCTTTACTCTATCGGAGATTTTGGAAGCTATTAAGTTGATTATTTTAAGTAAATAGAGTAAAACGTCATATAAATAAATTTTTATTTGAAAATTATTTGTGTGACATCACTCGTTTTCATCGATGTCACGCCATGTAGTATTTTCGGATGTTCCAATATTGTATTCAGCATACTTTACCTATTTATTTACTATGGGTAGTAAACAATAGTAAATAGTAACGCTATTGGTCAGTTTAAAAAAGATGTCTCCCATATGAGATTGGGCTACTCCCCTAATCTTTATACTGTGGTCGGACTGACAAGCCTCTAATTGACGATCAGTTTAGTCAAGCCAGAAGAAATTCCGTCTGGAGAAACTGATCGTGAATGGCGCCCCGTTTAACAGCTTCAGTCAGAGTTTCTTGCATTTTGCAATTGCCAAAATAAGGGTTTGTTACCGGGAATGGAATGAATTTATTCAATACAGGTTATCCTTTTCTTCTTCTTCGTATCTGTAGTCGAGTAAGGAATAGTTACTGTAATTACCCGAGTAAACAAAAATGAACTATTTTGTGCTACAGTTCTCCAAACTGAAAAAGTTGTAAAATGAAATATAAAGTAATATTTTCTAAGTATCATACAAACCGTTTGCGCATCGAAGCTGCTAAGCAATTTTTTGCGGCTTTTTCATGCCTAAAGGCCAGTCCACACCTTCACTCACGAGCGTCCACACCTTCACTCATGCCTCAAGAAATCGCTGCGTGCGTGCGTTCATGCCCGTCATTTCAGGTGGACACGCACGCTTTTTGCTATAGATCCCAGAGCGATAGCATGCGTGCGAAATATTCATTGATCATTCATGCCAGTAGGCAGTAGGACGATGTGTTGCAGAACGCTAAGGAAGACGGTGTAAAACCTTATTTTGTTTCAGTTTTATCAATTCTCCATTAAATTTTGTTTCAGTTATACCATTTTTCCATTAAACTGACGCTAGATTGCCAGTCACGTGACCCAAAAATAAGGATTCTAGCGTCCCGCAAAACGCGATATTATTTTGGCCACTGACTCACCACTGGTAGGACGCTTGCATTCACGACGGTTGATGAATGTAGACGGCGCTCAACTTGAATGGTCAAAGCAGACCACCAACACTTTAATTGAATCGAATTAAGTCGATCTTTATTAGTGATGTTGTTCAGACGTTAATAATTAAACCCTTACTAAACTAAAAATTCTTGTATAATTAAAACTGGTTTAAAGTAGTAAATTAGTATGCTACATATATAGCCTACATGGACAAAATACATTTCCTTCATCATGACTTAAAGCAAATGTGAAATTTAAACAGTTGAACAAACAATTATAACAATTTTCTGATAAAATAGAAGTCATATTTTCACATTGAGCATGCAATTGTTTAATTTATAATATTAATAATATTATTTTAGGTAGTACCAATAATATTCTCAGTAAATTTGCACCTTACTTGACTGAGAATAGAAATTTCAATAAAAAAACAAGGATTGGTTATTGAAAATATATACCAAAAAGTCCAGAAGTGATATTATAGGTGTGGATGCGCCGCACTAGTTTGCGTGGAGTCATGAACGCGGGCATGCGCGAAAAAGTACGATCATGAGTGATACTTGGGGACGACGGGCCTTTAAATAAACAAACAATTTGGTCTTTTGTTTATTTGCTGTTATTTTTTTTTTTCAAATTGTGTTCTTGTACTAATGCATAGAGAGAATAATCCTTCAAAATACGGTGAATTTTCAAAGTTATCCTAGGTTATTGTACTTCATAATCAATAGAATGAAGTTCTTCCTTCATATATTACTTAAGGAAACTAGATCTGTGAAGGGCGCACGCTTCGTTAGGTTTCGTCACTACCTCCCCCCGGGATGTGCTGGTCCTCAATGGTTTTATGTTCTAATATGAAAGAAAATAGTGTAGAGAATATGTACGCAAAATTTCAGAATGATCTGATAATTATAGCAGGCGAGCTACACGCTAACATGTGCGCCACTGCATGCACGCACAGTGTCAGTACCAATTGCCCTGTAGTGAAAAGTAGCATTAACCAACTTCCAAAGCCTATTTCTTTTGTTGTAGGTAACCTAGATAAAGTCTGTAAATTGCCTAATGTTCAGTGATATATATAAGGTACAGTTTACAGTGAAGTTTTTTTTTTCCAATTTATTGCATATCGATTTTTCTAAAGAAAAAAGTAAATAAATTTTTCATGGTAAATTCAATTTTTTTTTATTTTTCAAAATATTAAAAAACAGAATGCAAAAAAATAAGAAAAACTCAAATGTAATTCATGTGAAAATGTCTTAGGCATCCATTTCCGAAATAGGTTAGTTTCTATCTCTTTCAGTTTTTTGAGGAATTTCAAGGTTTACGAAGGAGGGGTCGTACAAAAAAATTGGCCAAATAAGAATTTCTGTGATACAAACGTTTCAAATTTCTATCATTCTTAATAAAAAAACGTCCAGAAAAATCATTAAGTCCCAATAAGGTTAGGTTATTGTTCTGGTTGGGGGGAAGAGGTTGGTTTGGGGGACTTCTGGCCAGGTTTGATAGTAAAACAAATGAATGCTTATGCTTTACTGATTAATATAATTACTCAATAATATTCGTGAATGAAATGTCCCAGAGACCTAAACCCTATTTTTACAAACTAATATCTATTAGAGACATTTTAAATCACTGACATCATGTTTATACATTTTATTATCAATGTAGTACTTGAAACTGTGTCAAATTCTCACGTATACATGTCTAAAAAATTCCCAAACTATGGTTTTCCCTATTTAGAGATCCATGCATGTATTCCAAAACTGCAATTACAGTATACTTCTATTTTTCCTAAACCCAAATTGTCGTGAAGAGAGTATATTAAACTTTTCAAGGAACTTCACTAAACTTACTGTTATGCCTTTTTCAATCAGCTTACTAAGCATTGGTAAGAGAGATATATTGATCGTCAATTTTCAACTTTCGTGTTTGGAACCGATATGTATGTTGGAATTACTTGAGCTATTTTTCAAATGGGTAAAAACTCCAAGTTTATTGAGTTATAAATGACCTTGACCTTTGATCGGATCGCTCCCAAAATTCTACCAGATGGTTCCTGGAAATTGACCAATCGTTTCACCAAATTTCAGGCCATTTGGTTCAGATAGGCGAATAATAATATGATAAATAAATAAATGCCCGGTAAAGTATAACCTTCGCAAATAACGAAGGTAACAGCACAAGTGACTCAATAGGAATATTTTATTAAATATAAATTCAGGAATTAAATCTATAGTTCTACAATTTACACCATAATAAGAATTTTCATAATGACCGGGATCAGAGATAAGGTTCAAATCATTAATTATAATGTAAAACCCAAATTATAGGTTATACTAGAGAAGTAATTATTGAAGTGATCTGCAATCTCATCAGTCTGCATTATCTCATTATCATCAATAATTAATGTTCTGATTTGGACACATTTTGATTTATTAGTTGGCGTAACGCTTTCCATGTTTTCTTGATATTACCAGTACAACTCCCCAAGCACTCATCGAGCCCTCATGGTATTTCCTTTTAGCCTTCCTTATTTTGCCAGTAACCATATTGTTATATTAAGCACAAAATTCTCAACAAAAGGAACCAGACCTAAACATCTTTTAATTTTTTATTCAATTTTTATGTGACGCATTAGTTCATCATTTAACCATGGCTTATATAATCGTTTTAAAGTAACAAATTTAGTTCTAACGGGAAAAGAATTTCAATAAATTTAATTTAATTCAACTATAATTTTTTCAAACAGAACTTCAAAATTGAATTTCCCGCTCCGTGCTTCACTAGTAAATTTTTCAAAATATATTTCAGAATGATCCCTAAACTGTTGTTTACACTTAGTTTGCGATAAATCATATTTGAGTACTACGAATATAAACATAACTACATAAGATTAGATAAATCATTTTTTAACAAACTTGCAAAGGACTGACCGAATACGCTCTTCACAGGAGTATTTCTCACATATTAAAATACCAGTAAGATGCTGGGTTGAAGATCTTACTGAATTGAATATATTTTTAATACATCTTCGGTTTTAATATTTTCTTTAATTCAAAGTATGGAATTTGAGTTATTTTAGATAGTTTAATATATTTGATTTTTTTTTTTAAACTGGAGAATTTCATTTGAACGTAACTAATAAAGTATACATTACGGTGGGCCAAAAAATGGAGTTTCGGGCAAACTTCAGAATCTTCATATGGAATAGTTATAATAAGTTGATACGTTATAAAAGAACATTGCATGCCAATTTCCCGGCCATTTCTGGATATTTTTGAGTTGCCCCGAAACATTTCAAATTTTGATATATTCGATTTTTTTTTCTGTGGAATAGGTAAATTTAGTTAGCACGTTATGAAAAAACACAACTTGCAAAATTGCATTTTGATACTTTTGAGTTGCCCTGAGCCTTTTTTTTGTGAAATATATTACAATAACAATAATTCTCTTAAAATTTGGCTTCTAGAGCAATCATGCTGTTATTGTGATAAGATAGAAGTAATTTAATTCTCAAAATTACTTTGTGAACTGCATTGATTTCATTTTATAAAAGCATTTATTAATATTTTCGTATTGCAAAAATTTCGAATTTACTCGGATTTTAACAATTGGATAATAATAACCCATTCAACTCGCTTAGTCAACTTTTTTGAGTCACCAAGTGTCCCAAATATTGAAATGTTGGTTTATTAATCAATAATGGATGTTTTTGCTCAATTTCTTGTATGTAAATTTCCTTATTAATTTCTTCATTGAGCACCAGACCTCCATAAGTGTCTCCCGCGGTGTCTAAATTCGAACAACTTGGAGGGGTGGGGACAACCGTTAATATTGTCGTACCGGTCTAATTTTCCGGCACATACACCAAAATAAGCTCTTCTCAAGCTATCTTCCTATTCTAAATGATAATAAATCAGAGTTTTTTTGCAAAAATGTAGTAAAAATCACCAAAAATTTTAGTTTTCTGATATTTGAATCGCATGGGGGCAACTGTTAATCATGTCAGAATTCACTCAAATTTAGTACACGTATCTTTACTTGTCATATCAACTTTATATTACTATTCCATAAATTATTTTTTGGCCCACCCTAGTATACATGCTGTGCTATCGTCGTCGCGTCCTGTCATAATCTACCATTAAGATCATATGAAACAATCAAGAGTGTGAGGTAGTTGTTATTAAGCCTGATAATGTCCTCTAATAGGCCTGATAATGTCCTCCAATAGGCCTGCAGATAATGTTCTCTAATAGGCATGATAATGTCCTCTAATAGGCATGATAATGTCCTCTAATAGGCCTGACAATGTCCTCTAATATGCATGATAATGTCCTCTAATAGGCCTGATAATGTCCTCTAATAGGCCTGATAATGTCCTCTAATAGGCTTGATAATGTCCTCTAATAGGCATGATAATGTCTCTAATAAGCCTGATAATGTCCTCTAATAAGTATGATAATATCCTCTAATAGGCATGATAATGTCCTCTAATAATCCTGATAATGTCCTCTAATAAGCATGATAATGTCCTCTAATAGGCTTGATAATGTCCTCTAATAAGCCTGATAATGTCCTCTAATAAGCATGATAATGTCCTCTAATAGGCTTGATAATGTCTTCTCAATTCACATTATTGGTGTTTTCGTGAACAATTAAATGTCCAGTAAAAATATTAAATCATGATTTGAACATATTTACGACTTTTTAAAACTAAGTACATTCCTTTTTGTTATTTTTATATATTATATTAAAAGATTATCATGGCCATAGAATTTATTCTGTGTAATAATGGTTCTCTATAATATGCATGCATCAGCAATTTATTGAATCCGAACCTCTGCAATAAGAGGATAATAGTTCCATGAGAATGATTTACTCTGCCGTTCTTATAATACTATTTCCATAAGTCCTATTTTCGGTAAGTAATAAAATGTATGTAATCTCGTTTTGTGATGGTTTTAATATAATGATCTATTCAAATTGTATAATACAATATATTACTATCATCTAAAATTTGAAATCGTAAAATATGCAGTTCAAATCCTACCATCTATATATTTATATAATTCTATTGCAAAAACTACTCCATTATCTCTTTCTGAACTCGATGCCTAAGCAAACAAATGCACATTAACTATTTCCTTTCATGACGCAAATAGAAATGATAAAATCGAATGAGATATTCTTCAGTAAACAAGCATGATGTTATACTTTGTACTCAAATATCATTTTCATGTCTAACTTGGGACAAATCAAAGTAAATAGTCTGATTCACATTTGAGCTCTATAATTTTACATATTATTATGGAAGACCTAAGTAATAGATGAAATTAGGTATTAACCAGATGATAAATAAATGGCGTCTTAAAGGTCCTCTCCAGGCTCCGGGAAAAAAAAGAGTTTATTACATAATATTATAGAACTAAGGTCTACGATCATTATTCCGCAAACTGCATATAATTCGGTTCAGTATATATTGTATTATTTGCTTTTAAAGTTTTTTAATACTCTGTGAGCAACAATTGAGCGAATCACTAATCTGATGCTCAAGAAGAAGATTGTACACTCTTTGTTTTGATTACAAATTTGAATTTTATTAACAAAACATGCGTTTCTGGCCTTTAATTTAGGTATCAATTGTTTCCTAAAGTATATAAACGTTTCTATTATAAGTTCATTAAATTTTATATCTTTACACTAATATTAAATGGATTTATTAAACCTAATACCTAGTTGACAACCATAACAAATGGTTTATTTTCTATTTCTTCTGGCTGAAAATTTCTTAAATTAGTAAGTCGGAAGTAAAATAGGTTTTGTAGAGTTTTGATTATGAAAATCTTTAAAAACATATAAAATTAAAAACTTTCTACCAAATTTGGTGCGGTTTGCAGAAAAATGATAAGAAACATTAGCCTCGGTGAATAAGGCAATAAAAATATTTGCTTGGACCTTTAAACAATACCTTCCACATTCTGCAAAAGTCATGAACCGACATATAATTTCCAATTTATTGTAGTACATATAATGGTCTTCTTTATTATAGTAAATAATGTAGAATGATATTCATAATTACGGATTACGAAAGTAATTAATTAGTCTTTTGACATTTCTATAAAGGACCGAAGAGCTAATTATCTTTCCCTAAGTTTTAATTCATAATCAATAGGTCAAATCAGCTTTTTCCGTAAACATCGAGGAGAAAAAGTTAAATCTATTTCATGCACTACGGGATTATAAGTTTCCAGTTAGAAAATTAGTCTGGAGATGAAATCTGAAGCTGTTTAATTATTTCTCGCGCCAACTAATTAAACTATTCATAAAATGAAGATATTAACGGAAAAATGGATTTCCTATAATGATAGCAAAACTTTTCAAAGAAATTCCGTTTAAGTGAATGAGACTTTCAGGAAGTCAAAAGATATGCAATTATTCTTATTGATTGGAACAGACACACACTAGGGAATATTAATAGATTTCATTTGTTCAAAATTTAAAATGAAATTCGGTTAATATCAGCAATCTAATTTCTTCAACAAAAAAAAGCAGGAATAATGTTTTGAGAGGCATTGCTTTCCATTATTAATCATTTTTAGATCTAATGTATACGTTAAATATATACATTATTTGTCTGAATAAATTGATGAAATATGTAAGTGAAATGAAAAATATCAATTTGCATTTTAATCAACGAAATTCCTTATACCTGCAATGCTTCAGGGCGCCTTATGTACAGTGACCAGATAGAAGATACACAGGGTAAATTGATCACAGGAAGAAAAATGTTCTAGAATATGTACGAGACATTGCACACAATTTAAGTTTTTAATTATTAATTATTATAAAGCATTGTTTCCTAGTAGTATTTATTTTTGATATTTGTAGTCATTTTACTGCAACGGATACTCGTAAGGAGTTTTTTTTTAGATGCAATGTAAAAAATATTTGAATATTTTTTCTATCCATTATAATAAATGCATCCGGTTGTCAAACCTTTTATAAACCTTAATGAAAAATAAGTATCAATAAACATAACTTGAATTGAAATTTACATATATGCGGTGAATTGAGTTGCGAGAACCTATCCATGCGAGAATTGAGTGCGGTGAACTTTCCTGTAATCATTTTGTTGTACTACTGCACAATTCATGGTTGCTTAGGGAGGAGAGCACGTCCCTCTGATATACGTATATCCATAAAAAATTGGGATCAAGTATACTTTAAGGACCCCAAATTTTCAAACTATAGCCCAAGTATAGTTTAAGAACACCACTGAATTTTCGAATGTATCTATGCTACGGCGTTCTGCATGTCTCGACTGCAATCAAATAAAAATAATTCTTCTACTACGGTGTTCAGAGCAACAAAAAAATGGACAAAGTAACACTCCAAACAGAAATTCTACCTCTACTTGGTGAAGATCCACTACCGACCATTGAATGGATGAAGCAAAGACAACTTTAGTTAAAATGATAGCAATGTTGGGAAATAATAACAGTGAGGTTACTAATTTTTAATAGATACATAGAATACATTATTAATAGATTTTAATTATTGAGATAATGGTGTAGTCTGGAATAGTCTTCACTTGCTGTGAGAGCTATTTCCTCAAAGATCTTCAAGATAATATGAAAAAGTGTAATTGGCAGATAACCTATTTTGTACCGAAGAGGAGGAAAAGGCTCTAGAACCTAAGATGTGTATAGTCATCGAATGCTGTTTTAAAATACGGTACTACAGTGACATGAAACACTCCGGAAAATGAAATGTTTCTTTATCAGCATTTTGTTAAAAACATATCAAACATAATTATGAATTAGTAGGTTTTTAACGTGTGCCTCGGAGCCAAAGGCCTAATATATCGCTGACGTGAGAAGGAAATAAAATACAAGGGACTGGAAGAAGCAGTTAAAAAAAGTGGCTACATGAACAAAGTTACCAACCACTGCCGGTGACGAAGCTCATGGATGCAGAAAAACTACTCGGTGAATGCAGTCAATTACCAATGAGTGTGACGAAAAGGGACTTCGATGTAGAACAATAATTGTACGAAATAATAATAATACGCTGAAGAAAAAGATTGCAAGCTCCATGTTCTGATCTCTAATTTGTATTGTATAAACAAACAATTCATGTTCGGTCTTCGTTTAAGATGTAAAATAATTTAGTGAACTATATAAACGTTACTGTAGGAAGTTTCTACGATCTCACACAAATATTTACTAGTGGATTTATTATAACTACCTAGCTGACATTCAAAATAAACTGTGTACATTTTTTTTGGACTGAAATTTAGCAGATTGCAAGTTAAACGGCTGTTGTAGAGTTTTCTTAATAAAAATCTTCAAAAAATATAAAATTAAATAGATTATATCACGTTTTATATGGTTTACAGTAAAAAATAATAAGACACATAAACCTGATTGATGTAAAAAATTGATTGGAGGGGACTTTTTAAATTGAAGACCATTGTCACTGTAATACAAAGTAAACTTCTTTATTGTGTCCCAATTTTTTCTTGGTCCAATTGTTGTCGGTCCACGCACTGGAACTCCGTTCAATTACAGAGGCTGAGAAAAAAAAATACAATCATAACTACTAATCTATGTTATTTATCGGTAATATTTTTTAAAATAAAATTCAAAGATTTTAGTGTTTACTGGAAGCAAACGTGGATGAAATTATCTGCTTCAATTAAAATTTACACAATTAATTTGAACTTCCAGCAATTATAAAACTTAGGATGAATATAATTTATAAATGCATGCATGTTATTTTTACTTAGAGTCTACGGAAGTTTAATACATTATTCAACTCACAAAGAAATTATTTCCATGTTTAAGGTTTTTTTAATTTATTTATCAACATTAAAACATATATTATTATAGATCAACTTTGTTATACAGGGTGACCCACAAAAAAGTGTACCCAAGTTTGAATTAATATAAATATCGTACACGTACAATCTTAAGCAATGACGGTGGTAGATTGGATACTTGAAAAAAATCTGATTTTTAAATTCACTTTAATTTTTTCATAATATAATAAATAAACAATGATTAGTTACGGATATGAAATGTTTCATCTCAAATCACTGTATTTTCAGAGAAAATAGGGTTTTTATTAGTTAATAAGCTTAAACGATCATCTCGTAGATGGCGCTGTTTACATTATTTCCAGAACAATCTTCATGAACGTTTATAGAATGTCTGATTATCTTCCCAAATAAGCTATAAATAAATAAATTTGTGATTTATATACAATATACTAACAAATAAAGTATTTTTAGAGTTATAATTAATAATATCACTCGCAGATATACTAAAGTTTTTTGCACAACGTTTGTGAAATCACAGCAAGATGGCGTCAATGAGTCGAGCAAAGCTTATGCTATTTGTCACTAGGTGGCGCTTTTTCAAAATAAATTAAATTTTCTTTTCTTTAATAAGTATTATTTAGATGAACAGGGTATGTAATCATACATAATTAAATATGCTGATTCCATTAAAACACATATTAACAAATGTTTGATTTTACCCCCACCCTCCCTTTAAGGCCCGTACTAAGCGGTCAGTTCCACCGCCGGCGGTGCCACTGCCCTGTTTATGCATCTTCAATTAATCAAGGTTAATTAATAGAAAAACAAAGTTGCATAGTGTACTGGAGGTGTAACTGCCTTGGCAGTCTGCGTTGCTACAGCGGTAGGCGGTGGCACCGCATCTGGACGCGTTACCACCGCCGCGGTAGCACCGCTTGCAAGGTATAATGGGCAGCACCGCGGCAGTCAAAGTATAAGCACATACAGAGACCAGTTTAAAATAGAAGATATCCCAATACAACTAATATGTATTTAAAAAAAATATGTATATATTTTTTATATATAATAAATTTTTACGTGGCCGGTAAATTCCACCGCAGAAAGTTCCACCAGGAAGATTCCACCGCCGTTAAATGCCAGATGTGTAAAATTCCATCGTGGAAGATTCCACCATTTAAAAAAATATATACAAATGAACAGTATAAATAAACAGTTTATTTTAAATGTATTTCTAAGTCTAGGTAATTGATAATCGTGAAATTATAAATGAACAAATCGCTTGTTTGCGACAACACTGTCATAACTCCAAAAAATCTATTATTCAGGAGAGGCATTTTAGTACTTGTAATGTACGTACGTACATTTAATGGTTTATCGTTAGGACATTTAGCCTCTCTAGCGGTACATTTTCGAGCTATGATTATGAAACTTTTATCAAACTAATTAGTATTTTATAATTTATATGGACAACTTAATACATATTTTTGTGTTTATGACGTTATTCCTGCAAACAAGCGAAATCTTCCTTTTAAATATAAATCAATTAATAATTTGGCCATCATATAGGCATTAAATATTTAAATGGTTAATCGTGACAGAATATGACGCTGGTATTGGAACACCAACCTGTGGCAACACTGGTAAAAATTTTAACTTGTTGATTCGATCAACAGAAACACTAAGTTCAGATTTTGATATTTGATATTAAATATATTTTTTTATGTTTCATTATTGAAAAGGTTGATATTAAGCAGTAATATGAAAAGCATGTTTTTAATGTCTATTTCTTTGAAGTCAATTTAAATCAGAGACCTGCTAAACCGAATTTATATTAAAATGTTGCATATCAAAAACCAAAACCAAATTTGCCGAAACGGATTTTCCGAAGGACAAAATTTCCGAAAAACGAATTTGTCGAAAACCAAATTTAATGTATTTAAAAATAACATTCTGTTGGACTTTGTAGTTCTCATCATTATATCTTATGCATAAAAAAACACATTTCTTATATGAGTTTGACATTACTATTTGTATTCCGCTAATTCGGTATCATTTTGCTAAATTCATATATCTATACTGTACACATTAAATATTAATATGTATATGGCATTACAAAAAAAGGGTTGATAGAAATCAATCTTTTTACCTGAAACAAATTTATTCATGTAAGTGACACTATCGTTGAAGCTAGAGGTATATTGGGAAGATATAAAAACATATCTAATTGTTATATTATTTATTACAAACAGTTTTATATTTTAAACGCAATAAATGGAATAAATATTAATAACGTCAGCCACAAAACACCTTCTGTATTGTATACTATTAACAACTGAACAGAAAATATACAGTAAACATCGAATAATCACAAAAGTGAATAAACACGGTAGAAACACACAATCTATAAGAACAACCAAACGCTCAAATGAAAGACATTGCCAGAAAAGTTCTCCTTGTCCTACAAAGGAAAACTTCATATTAGCTCGAATATATTTTTAAATTTGTCTGATGTGTAACGATTGTAAATAATTTTATTCAATAAAGATTATTATTATTAAATGCAACATGCTGCCATAGCTGACTGAATAAAGCTTGAACGTCTTTAAAATAAGAAAATACAAAAATCATTTAGTGGTACAGAGATTAACACAATTATTGACGAAGAGATAAAGGATCATTTAGTGTAACTAAGGGTTATGATTTTGTTGTTTCGTTTCTTTTCTGTAACTTTAGTGTAATTTTAAATTTTGTTTTAAACAAGTTTTTCGGTAAATTTTTCTTTAGGATAATCTTCACTCCGGCAAATCCGTTTTCGACAAATTTGTATTCGGAGAATCCGGTTCGGTGAATTAGTTTTTGGAGAATTTGGTTTCGTCAAATTCGTTTTCGGAAAAACCGCCGGATACCATAACGGGGAAGTACACTAGTTTTAAATATCTAGCGACAGTTGTTACGTTAACATGGTATTAATCATTCTTCCTACTTCTCGCTATTGCATTATTTCTGATGTTATTATTAGGTATATTTTAAGATATCAACTAATGCAAAAATTATATTATTGTGATGCTAAATATTCACATTCCTTCATTTTTTCAATATATTCATATATATATAATCTCATATAGACCTAATTCATTTTTCTATAATTTGAAAATGTTCGTTTGTTTTGTTGATTACAGTTCACGCCAAAAACCTAACATTCCGCTGCTCTAAAAGTTAGCTTTTTATAAAAGCTTTAAGTTAGCTTCTTTTAAAAGCTGAAAGTTAGCTTTTTATAAAAGTTAGCTTTTTATAAAAGTTAGCTTTTTATAAAAGTTAGCTTTTTATAAAAGTTAGCTTTTTATAAAAGTTAGCTTTTTATAAAAGTTAGCTTTTTATAAAAGTTAGCTTTTTATAAAAGTTAGCTTTTTATAAAAGTTAGCTTTTTATAAAAGTTAGCTTTTTATAAAAGTTAGCTTTTTATAAAAGTTAGCTTTTTATAAAAGTTAGCTTTTTATAAAAGTTAGCTTTTTATAAAAGTTAGCTTTTTATAAAAGTTAGCTTTTTATAAAAGTTAGCTTTTTATAAAAGTTAGTTTTTTATAAGAGCTAAAAGTCAGCTTTTTATATTGCTCTTGAAATGAGCTTGTAGAATAATTAAAATAATCGTTAATCTTATAGAACTGTGTGCATGCTCTTTTTTTTCAGTCAATATATACCTATAACTATAACTTTATTATTTTTTTAGAATAAAGGGAGAATTCTTACGGCAGATAACTAAAACTCAAATAGGTACCTATAGGTTGATATATGACCAATAGCAAAATTAGAAGAATCATTCACTTGCATAGCCTATATCCCTAACATATTTTTAAAATCTGTAATGCCAATTGATGTTTAAAATACTGTATAGATTGCAAAAAACACTGCTAAACGTATCTGGCGCGGTTTCACAGCCCAGTATACTAATTGCAAACGGTGAGAACGCCTAGTATACTTTGGATTTTAAGAAGCTGTAGCATCGCGGCGGTGAAACTGCCTGTATAGTATGGGCCTAACTCATTTTTAACTTCTTATAAATACGATATTTATATTAATTCTAAGTAGGGTACACTTTTTTGTTGGTCACCCTGTATATGATGATGAATTTCCAATGCTATATAAATATATTGGATTAATTTTATATAAGAATTGACTCAACTAACCAAATATATAGGAGTTACAATATTTTTTTTATAATGCAATTCCTATATTAACAATGCTACACCTTTAATATTTAAAAAATAAAGAAAACAGTGGTTAATTTATACATGATAATAAGTATAAAGTTCTTCTTGCTGTATTTCTTGTTACCAGCAGACTTCATTCTTAGCACATAATATGTGTTCTCTTTATTTTATTCCTCAAACTCTCAATTCCGTGCTCTGCATACCAATCACCACCATCGTAATTAATTAATTAGTTTGCTAACTTAGTTTAAAGTAGTTAAAATTTCTTAACTATACTTACCCCCATTTCTCAAAAGGTAAATTAAATAACTTCTTAGTATTCTCCGATAATTCATTATACACGATTAGAGAGATCAAAATTGGTTATAAATACATTTCTAACGATAATTAGGTTAAACAACTAGTCTTGTTGACCATTAGTTTTATGGTGGTTTTCCGTACACCGCATTGGTAAAGGAAGCGATAACTGCAATAGCAGTACATTTATCATTTATAAAGTTCAAATAATAAAATGAATTCCTAATTATTTATTTACGTAGTTTAATTAAGGAACGGCTCATAAAAGTATATTCAAATTTCGTACGCTCTGAATTTATATTTAGTACAATAGAAGGACAACTTGTTTGAGTAAAGGGTCTATCGTTCAGTAGATTCTTTACTCGTGGAGAATTATTTGACCTTTATCATGCTTAATTATTGGTGAGGAGTGTAACGGTGTCTGTTTGGTCTGATGAATGTATTGATTAAGCATGTTTTCGATATACTTATAAAATAGAGAACATGCTTATAGATAATTCAGTTTAAATTTAAATTTTAAGCAAGATAATCTCTATTTCGAATTCACAGTATATTATGGCTCCAATTCATCATTTGGTTTTGAAGACACCGTGTTACTAACGCTTAAGCCTATGTCACACCGCCCGAACTTAGTTGCGTGAAAAAATACATCACCGCTCGTTACCGTTCAAACTTTCAGAACGGTAGGAATGAACATAAGCGGTGGCCGAGCGTATACGGCGTTGCGCAAACGGGGGGCAACTTCTGGTGAACGTTAACACAAGCGGTGATGATTTTTGTCCCCGCTCCAGGAACGGTCCAACAAAGTTCCTCCGGTGTGACCGAGCCTTCAATTGATGAACTTCAACTATCGGTATATATCAAAAATCTATCAGAATTTTCTGATAGAATTCATCCACTCAGTTCCGTAGTCAAAATCAATTTACCACTATACCATCTTTAAACCCCCGCCGACGCAACGTTCACACTCGCAGAACACCGCTCTATCCACACTCGCGTTACCATGATTGGTTTTCCCTTTAATTCGCGGTAATGAGCGTTGTCGAAATTTGGTTTATTGGAACGCTCCAACAAAGTTCAAGCGGTGTGATCTAGGCTTTAGCTCTTTTTTTTTACAATAGGGACCAGGGCTCTGACCTTATAACATCCTCTTGTTGACCCCAGAAAATGTAGTCGTGTATAAGTGTCATACCACTCTACCAAAGACAATATTTGACTCTACTTTAGTTTGAATTTCATCATTGACTATTGGATCATCGATGGGTACCAGAGAGAGTTTGGTTGCACTACATCCAACTATTTTAGCCGTAAAAAAAACAGATTTTTTTTCATGGCATTTCATTACTGACATGCCAAGAAACTAACTATATCATCAGCAGTAGTGTGCGTCTTAGGTGCACGAGAAAATACCAATCTGTGTATCCATTTTTAAACGAAATAAGGCTTATAATTTGTCTTTCAATTAGGAATGATCATTAATTTAATTTATCTGATAGAAATGAATAGCACATGGGAATTATTTAAATGCCTTTCAATATAAATAATTACAGCTTTGATATTTCAAGTTCATGGGACAAGTTCTGAAGTTCATGCGAGTCATACAGTTGATGGAAGGTAAATTGTAGAGGCCCCATGCTGACGATATTAACTCTGCAGGAGTCTGTTCTATGAAAGGAATTAAGCTAAGGCAATTGCATTTGATTTTGGCTTCATGATAAGATAAATATCTGGATATTAACAATGATGTTTAGATCAAGAAACTGAGTTCATTGAACTTTTATTTGGAAGTCAGTTCAAAAATATCTCCATTTAATAAAATGATGATATTATTTGAACTGACTTTCAATCTCCGTCAACTCAATAAACATTATTCCTATCTCACAAAATCATTTTCATCGACGCTTTCATCTGATTAGATTTTGTTGAAGTAAACAGCATTACATTCATTCTTTTCATCATCAAAGTATGGCTCTTTACTATTTACGTATTGCCAGTCATCATTCTTATGTTTTTGTTCATTTTGGAATTAGGTGCTTAGTGTATTATATCTTGCCTCCTTTGGTTCTATATTGCCATCCCATAATTTATTTTTTCGGAAGCTAATATCTCTCCCATGCTTCAGCATCATCGTACATGTATGCATCTTCTCTACCTGTTTTGCATCTTCGTTTTCTCCGATATCAGTTTGACAGTTTCTCATTTTGCATCTTCGCCACGTATTACAGTATGGGCCACAAAAATATTTCCTCTTTTTCAAATACTTGTAAATCGTTAACCAATGAACGAAAAAACTGTATCTTGGTCTCTTTTTCTCCGCCTCTTATTGTACTATTAACAAGTAAAAACAATTTTTAACTGATGGACATAGTTTAAGAACAAAGAGTGAGGGTGATTATTTTTGTCATTGCGCGAAGGTTATTCTTAGATTTAACTCTGTGATATTACTTACTAAAAGGCAGTGAATAAAAGGAAAAAATTATAATGGTAGACATTTTAAAACAGGGTTCTTACACTTCTTCCTTGGAAACTATTTGGAAATAGAACAACTTCAGTTACATTTTGATCTCATCGAAGTTTTCACTAGGAATATTCATTCTTCGCTTGTTCATTGCATGGTTAAGGCTCGCTTCACACAGGCATTTTTAACAGCGTGGAAAAAAGCTCTTCCTAAAATGTGTTCACACATGCGTTTTCTTATCGTTGAAATAAAAATTTAATGTGATTTTTACATCATCGATAAAAAAACGCAAGTGTAAACACATTTTAAGAAGAGCTTTTTTCCACGGTGTTAAAAATGCAAGTGTGAAGCGGGTTCTAACCATGCAATAAACAAGCGAAGAATGAATATTCATAGTGAAAACTTCATTGAGATCAAAATATCACTGAAGTTGCTCTATTTCTAAATAGTTTCTAAGGAAGAAGTTTAAACACATTGTATTAAAATGTCTACCATTATAATTGTTTCCCTTTAATTCACTGCCTTTTAGTAAGTAAAATCACAGAGTTAGCTCTAAGAATAACCTTCGCGCAATGACAAAAATAGTCTCCCTCACTCTTTGCTTACCTGTTCTTAAACTATATCCATCAGTTAAATTTTTTTTTACCTGTTAACAATACAATAAGAGGCAGAGAAAAGAGACCAAGATACAGTTTTTTCGTTCATTGGTTTACGATTTACAAGTATTTGAAAAAGAGGAAACATTTTTGTGGCCCATACTGTAATACGTGGCGAAGATGCAAAATGAGAAACTGATATCGGAGAAAACGAAGATGCAAAACAGGTAGAGAAGATGCATACATGTACGATGATGCTGAAGCTGAGATAGTTAAACATGCAACAGTAAATGGCGAATGTGTAGCTATCAACTCTGGTGATGAGATTGCTGAGTCGGGAAGAATCTCTTCAGTATTAGCAACTGACTGCAAAATTGAATTTAAATAAGTAACATCCGTAGAGGTGGAAGAAGCGCTTACCGTTAAAGATATATGTATAAGTATTGGCATCGAGTACCAATGAATCAGAACAATGATTTGTGAAGTTTCATAGTTTCTCTCACTCTTTGCATTGATTTTCCTAAACGTAGAGATGATGATTAGCTCATTAATTACATCTCCTTGTATATTCTGGCTATATCGATTTATCACTGGAACTAACTGTGTTTTCTAACAATGTCATTAAGTTTTAGAGAACTGACAATACATAGTTTACAGATGGTAAGTACTCGTATTGGTTAGCATGATTCTTTTAATGTGTTGAACTCGGGATGGTTCGTCGAGAGGAGAACTCGCCGCTAGGACAATTTGCCGCCAAAACAACTCTTTGTGATTTATGTCTTACTGCCGTGTACATCATTTATATATAAAATATATTATAAATACAAACTGCGCGTTGTTGTAAATTAGTTATAAAATTTTCTTAACCCTATTTGAATTGTTCTTCTTTTCCATTTCAAAAGTTAAATGAAATGTTTTTATTAATAAGCATAATTACAATCTTAACTATTATAAATATATGAGTGTTGTAAATCACCTATACAATTTTCTTCAATCTTTTTTAAAGTATTTCGCTAAAAATAATTTTATTGGAAAAGAAACAAGTTCAGGTGTCTTCTTCATACGTTTAATGACCTGTAAAAATTACTTTAGTTTAAGACAGGAACATCAATGCAAATATAATATTCTTTAACTACGATGTTTTAGATTTTCTGTTAGGTAGGCTAATAGGTTACATTTAATATCAGCTCTTCGTTTTACTCTTCTATTCGTGAGTGCAGTCACCGGTGCTTGTGTGTCTTTCCATCACATTCCTTAGTAAGTGACTCCTTTCACTGAGTAGCTTTTCTGCATCGCCGAGCATTGTCACCGAGTGGTGGTTGGTGTATTTGTTCATGGAGCCACTTTTATTTCAGACAGCTTCTTCCAATCCCTTGTATTTAATCTCCTTTTGATATTAACGATAACACTCTTGGTTTCGATGCAGACGTTAAACTCACTACTAAATTAAACAACTCTACTATTTTTGCGACCTGAAATAATCTGACAGAGAAAATGTGACAACAAAAGAAATAAATAGATTGAAATAATAAAATTTGTCAACATCTGTTTTACGTCAGTTTTTAGCGTTTAGAAACGAAGCCTAGTTTAAACTTATAATCTCTTTAAATATATGTAAATGATATATGTATACGCCGGTAAAAAATAAATAACGCGGCGAGTTGTCCGGCGGCGAATTGTCCTAGAACCACTCGCGATATGTTAAGTTTTCTGGTGTGAAGTTGAGTTATGTTATTATGATGAATGTTGCTCTCTTATATTGAAAACTACAACTGATATATGAAGATTTTATCTTGAATAGATAGATATACAAAATTGAAAATAAACTATATGTATACTTTCAAGATTATGTTTAATTCGTAGTAAGGCTTTAATAAAATCCAGTAGAGTAATGAAACTGATTAGATTTATGAAGAAAAAATAGTTTGTAAATAAATTTGATGTAGTTAAAAGTGATATTAAGAGAACCTAGTCAATTCATTAGATAAGCATATTAAAGTTATAAATTTTGACCGACAATTTTGAATAGTTTCTATTATATATTAATGTAGGATCCAATATTTTCCAAAGTCCGATCTATCCCTCCGTCAAGATGTTGCGAATAATTTCTGATGTGTAACCTTCCTTATTATTTTCTTTTACTGTAATGTTGTAAGCAATAGAAATATAATGGATATAAAAAATTGAGAAAACAAAAAGGTACAATAAATTATTTATCTAATCATGTTGTTTACATTTAAGAGTATGCACTGCCTTTGTATAAAGAGGAAGAAAATATTTATAAATTATCGATCCACCTTAATATTAAAAATTAAAATAAAATTTGCACATAAACAATTATAAAACTATTTAGAATACAAACAGACCCCTATTCATTTTGACTGTAGATCAAATAGCGGCACTATCAGCCTACTGTGTCTCATACCAATTATTTGTACAATAATCTTGGGATAATTATGTTGTTTTTTCCTGTATTTTGATCTATAAATAATTTATTTGATTTTATGGACCATAGGATACTATTGAAGAAGGTATTATTTCATGGAGTACAGGCAGGACCGGCTTTTATTACACCCCGCTTTTATAGAACTAATAGTTGCGAGGCATGTCTCGGATGTTATTACAGTTACGTAGAAACAGAAAATGGATACAATTATTTGATGTGATTATTTCATGGTAACTTCTATATAAATCACTATTATTATTATAAAAAGCAGTTAGCACAGAAATTAGTCTTCATGGAAGAAGAAAACTTAATAACAGGGCTATATACAATACATACATGATAAATGTTCTCTAATAGTAATTTCATTAGAAGATTCAGCCCGGTTTATTGTTTCTATCTTCTGTTCAAGAGATATTTTCTTTTCTTTGGACAATTATTTGGTCTTTATGTATTTTTTCCCCTCTGAAGTTGTAATGAAAAGCTGTAAATAAGAAGATTAAAACTAACATAATAGATAATTGAACTTAGAGTGATAATCAAAATGTCCCATTTTAGGGTAAGTTCCGTGGTGTCGCATATAGTTCTATATTTTCGGACTCGTAAAATTTATATATCGTCATTATTTAACTTTCTTTCCGATTGGTAACATCATGTCACTAATTATACATAGAAGTTAAATAATAATTTTATTTTTTTATGTGTCCGAAAATGTCCGATCTTACATTTTACTGCCTAAAATATTTCATAGAGCATAAAATTATTGTTTGTTCAATGTAACACAAATATATAAATCCAATTATTTATTAATTACTGCATCTTTATGGGGTGAGAGGACTTTAAAAAATTAATTCATACACTACTTATGAACTTTCATAACAGAACATGGACTAATTCACAAACACTGGAACACTGCATAGGCCTAGTTAGTGAAACCCTCAAAACAATTTTCTTTTGTTAAAATTCATAGAAAATCTAATGTTAAATTAAAGGGTTATAATTACATATAAACTTGCGTCTTACCCAGGGTACAGGAACATAAACGGGTATAGTACCTAGTAGACGACACAAAAATATGACGTCACCACAACAACACATTCCTTGTTTGTGACCGAGCGGCTCATAATTCCTCGTATTTGCATGTTAATTTCGAGAAGTTTGAAGTCATTTTATAGGGGTTTCGTGCAAAAGAAAAGCGGAAATGGCGATTGAACCTTAAAGTTGAATATATAGATATAATTCAGGTGTGTTTTTATTGTTCATATCTTTAACTTATCTATAAAAAATAGGGTCTTGAAAATATGCTACCTAGGAGCCTAAACTAGTGCTAGTTAACTGCTGAATTGTAGTTCTTATGAATAACAAATAAGGAAAAAAATAATGGAAATACAATTTAACCAATGCCTAGTTAGTAATTGATAAGAAAAAGTTCTATTTAAAAGTGATTAAGTTTAAGTAGGTTTTCCATGTTTCCAAGTGTGGTCAGAGTCGCCATTTCCAGTCATCCGGTGGTCACGTCAAACTATAGATTCTATCAGCTGATTACCATACTCTATGTTACTGTATCCTGAGTTTAGGTACATTAACCCATTCGGTTCTCCAGGGCAGTAATTTGAGTTTCCTCTTGTTCCTGATTTTTATTAATGATTACACTTTTGTAATTTTTCAAATTTACGCTGTTTGCAGATAATTATTATACATTCGTTTGTAGCTTCCCTAAATCAGATTATCATCTTATCAATAATATACATATAACTATTACAAGTAAATTAATGACTCTTTTCTAATAAAATAGAATTTAATATTTAAAAAAACTAGTTATATTCGGTATTCATATAAATAAACACTAAATTTATTCTCTCAATTAATTATAATAAGACAGACTGATGAATAGAACTGACCGAATATAATTTATATGTATCAGTCTAGACTCCTAGACTCTAGACAATAACTTAGACTTATTTCAATCCTAAGGTGTACTTTATAAACGAGTAGCCATGTGCCTAGTCAAGTACTAACATGTCTGTATTACTCCATGATTCAACTCAATATATTTTATTGAGGCAATATATAATGCACCGAGATATCTGAGTAATCAAATTAATATACTACAGTAGAAAGCTGTTAGGAGTATCAATGGATTGAGTTATAAATGTGATACTGCTTTGTATTTTAAGACTACTAGTGCAGTACCTGTTGTTCAATCAGTGAGAGTTCAATTAATGTAATGAGTTTAAAGATTACATTCAAATGCATATATACTATATATTTAATTGATCAAAAGTTATATTTTTTACTTTTTATTGTCAAAACTATTATATTTTGAATTAATAATTTTCGTGTGACCCCCGTATCAATGATACTGCAGCAAATTATTAGTTCTTATTTTCAATTACTGTTTCTTTGATTTTTCTCTTCTTTACACCATCTTTAGGACACTTCACACTTGCGTTTCTCAACGCCGCGTTAGAAATACTGCTCATGGCAAAAAGTTTAGCTGTAATTAATTTTAACGGAGCTCTTCACACTTGCGTTAGAAAAAATGCTGCGTTTTTTCAAACGCAAGTCTGAAGAGTTCCGTTAATTCATTAGGTATACATATTGATTCACTTGTGTTCCTTTTTTCGATTTTAGTTTAGTACTACTGACATTTAGTAACTTTGATGTTTCGTTTTATGGCGAAGCGGAATTTGTCGATTGATGCTATGAAAGTTTCCCCAATGAGATGGATAATACAAAGCAATCCTCCCGCAATGTCACAATAAGAAAAGAATAATAAAACGCAAAATAATTAACGTTCATTAGTAAATACTGATCTTTGAGATTAAGTTTGTATAACTCTCAATAGTAACAATTTCTTAACTGGATCCACTCGAAAGCATTAATCAGTTTCTTTTTGAAGAATGAGGGAAAGTTATCATAGAATGTTAAGTTATTGAAAACAACCTTAAGTTACCTATTAACAATAAGTTACAATATCACTCAGCGATTTTATTATCTATGACTAACATGCAATGAAACAGTCTCAGAAATATATCAAACTATGATGTATTAAATCCCAGATATTAATTAATATTTACAATAGTAGTATCCTATATATTCGTAACACAAAAAGAAATGCATAGTAGCGCCAATCTTCATCACAGTTGTGATAGTTATCTATCGGATACTGCAAGTCTCACTGGAATATTGTATTTTCGATAACTAAATTACACATTCATCGTATAATGAGGTGAAAATTATCAATTCGATGGCAGGGGAGGTGACTCTGACGCAAATTATTCAAGATGGAGATCAATCAGGGTGTTTTTATTTATAAGTAACGTCATTATCTTCTACTCATGAGAACACACATAAGTCAAAATTAATGGGCATTGCAGTTTCAAAACTAAATTAATGGTTTACCGGTTTTATACCGTTACTATACCAAACTAGATTGCAACGATTCGTTCATTTTAATTCCACAAATTTAAATTTTACAGTGTTACCCTATTGGCAAAATGATGTCGTGATATTTGAAAACACTTTTTTTATGTTGTAATCTATTAACGAACATGAATCCCACTATTTATATTTTCTAATCTTTTAACTTCAAATCGCACTCTATTTAAAAGATAGGATGACAGAGAAGTTCAATCAAAGAAAAACTTCTAAGTGATCTACGATAAGCACCTCCAAAAATCTTCCAGATATGTGGTAGACCATCTTACGTGAACTCCAGATATCTTATTGATCAACTGAAAACAACTTGATAATACAATAAAAATCATTCACAATGAGTGCCATTGGCAAAACTCATAGATTACCTGAACATTAAGAATCATCATGTAAAACCATTACTGAAGGATGGATTGTCAGGGAAATGAGAAAATCCTCTTTATCAATTATCTTCAGAAAATCCTACTTACTAAGTTACAGTACATACCAGATACAATCTTCATAAATTCTACTTACCAAATTACGGTACATACCAGCTATAATCTTAAGAAAATCCTACTTACCAAATTACAGTACATACCAGCTATAATCTTAAGAAAATCCTACTTACCAAATTACAGTACATACCAGCTATAATCTTCAGAAAATCCTACTTACCAAATTACAGTACATACAAGCTGTCTTCAGAAATTCCTATTCACAAGTTATATTTATGTTGCTTCTCTATCGAACAATTATAATGATGTTATTATTTGCAGTCATCCCTATTTATAAATTTTTATAATTAATTTCAAATCCAATTCATATTGGGTGATTATATTGTAAGAAAAATTACTCCTTTGATGAAGCTTTGTTGGCTATACTTTCCCACGCGCGCTTATAATAACTAAACCTAATTTGTATCCCACTTCGTCACATAATGATTTGATCTAACGCGACACATTGAAGCGATCTTTTGATCTCCTAATTAAGCTTTGTGATCGATGATACCGAGTTTCATTAAAAGTTTTGTCAAAGACTGGATTTGAAAGGCATAGAGTGAGTACCTACCTACTGAATGGAGGCAAAATAAAGAGTACAATCTTTAGTTCCAATTATTGAAAAATATTCATCAAACGATGGTGCGATATTAATATATGATTATAATAAAAGCATTACATGTGTAAATTGTGGAAATTTAGAATGTATGAATAGAATTAAAATTCACTTCATATTTAGCTTATCCAATTATATAGTCATTGTATTATTTTTTATCTATATAAGTTTAAAGGTCCTCTCCACTCTAAATTAAAAAAATTCTGGTATTGCTTTAAATTTGTAGAGCTAAGGTTATATAACATATCGCAGTAAACAGAATTGAAATCGATCTAGTATTCTGTTCACAATTAATTATATAAGAAATATTCGCATTTCGTTTTTTTTTTTTCTCATTCTGAGATTCATAATTTCATTAGAAGAAAAGCCCCCCGTATACTTCTTGAGTAGGATGTTCGTACATAGCGCATACCTATTCAAAATTTCAAATCACAGATCTGCGTTCAAATTGAAAGTGTATAAAAATTAACAGTTCTCAATATCGGAAAATGTTATGATATATGAAAACGATTAGTAAGAAATACTTAATTAGGTAATTGAATTCTTTATATGGATCCATTGTCTTAGAACTACACTATTACTATAAATATTAAAGTGAATCTTAGAATACCTACCGTAACTTACACGGATAAGGCGGATTATGGATACGCTAAGACCGGCCTAGCTATGCTAGAGCCTATGTACCTATAATATTAAAGTTAGGTAACAGTAAATCTGAGTAAGGCAGGGTTTGCACCATAGTTTGAGTCAGCTTTAATTGGTCTATACCTTACTTTACATCTGTGTCTCAGTGTCTACATGATATGTTGTTAAAAAAAAGGTCATAAGAACATCGGTCAAAAATAAAGTCATATAGATACAAAGTAGACCAAAGCTCAATTGACTCAATTCTCCAAATTATAGTACATTTTAAGTTAATGTACGAATACCTAATATAGGAGTGCTGTGGTATCACGCTGAAATGGAAATTCAATCCAATTAATCAAAAAACATTCATTAAGTAGGCAGGTGTCTTTGTTAGGCATTTTTAGTTTGTTACAAAGTAACTCGACTAACACAAAGAACACCTTGAGTGACAATACGGTACCGGTAGCAATGATATCTATTGATATCTATCAATCAGCTTTATTATTGTATTGATTTTGTCGGAACGTGTTAGCCTATCGAACAGGGGTGCTTTTTCTTTGCTTGAAATTCACAGGTGTAGTAGAAAGAACGGAAAATAATCTTAAATTTCATATTATAATAAAACTATAGAACCAAATTTGAAATGGTTTGCAGTTTTATTTCAGTAACATTAGTTCTAATGCATAGAGATATAAAAAATTAGAGTGGAGGGGACCTTTAATGTATTAATTAAGACGAAAGATGCATTTTATAGATTTCTTTAAACAATCTGACATTTGTTATAAATATCAAATATTATAAAAATTAATTGAAATTGGAGTAGAGTACGAAGTTTGAATAGGAATTATCCCAAACAAGATTATCATTTTTCTTTCTAATTGAAAATTGTGTTTTTTTACTTTTTGTACCTAAGGCAACAAAAGATGTCCTTGCCTTGAAGAACTTGAGAATCACACGGCAATGTTTGATGCAATGAAAACATGGATTTGCCTTAGAACATTCATGAGTCTTGTCAAATAACTTTGCCATCTTCTGGATTGAACTGTGGATCAATTGGATTTGGTTTTGTGACGGATATGAAAGCAGAAAATACTTTAGGAACATTTGAATAAAAACTTTGATGAAATCTCATCGGTTGGCAGATTGGGTTTCTTTGAATTTCTATTCTTTTGAAAGATGGAACTAAATAATTCACAGATATGAATATTTTTATATTAATTGAAATAAATGTGAAGTGTTAAAATGAGATCCCAGAAATTGGAAAAAGTATTAATGGTATAAGTAACATTTACCATCGAAAATGTTTTTGTATTTTTAACAACTATAGTCAACTCTTTTTATAGTGTTCTTTATTCCTCTTATGAATATTTAATATTTATACCTTAAATAACTTACAATCGTTTAACCATTATTATGAAAGTACATACAAAAGTTAGTGTAGAAATCCATAAATCAAGACGTTTCAAGTAGTCAGGTTTGAGGACGATTTAGATATAATGTCATACATTTTCTCTAAAATCTCCAATCGAAACTAATTATCGAAGGAGTAACTACTAAACGGGTTCTATTCAAGGAGTTGGTAGTGACCCATTTCCAGTCTACAATATTATTCAAATATGAAAATAAATTCCAGTCTACAATATTATTAAAAAATGAAAAAAGAATCCTAAACGCTATTTTTTCGAAAAGTAAATAAAAAACGCACTAAATTGTCCTCCAGAGTGTAAATTTAAAAAAGAATTCGACGGGAAAAAGTCCATTTCCCCTAAGAACATTTCGATATTCTTCATTCAAATATATAGTTTCCATCATTGACGTTTTGTAATATCGATTCAATATCTATTTTAATCATTGAACACTTGACAGTTATTAACTAGTAAAATAACATTCTAGCAATATTTAAAAGTTGTACACCACTTAATCAATCGATTGATGAAACAATGCAGTTATAAAAGAATATTATTACGTTAAGGGTGAAGAATAGTAGATAGCGAAGTGATCTGAACTTCTCTGATAAAACAGTATCTACATGCTATCACAGAGATTATCACTATTTTATGGAAAATAGAAGCTGTGTGTGTACCAATACATAGGGTAAGTTCTGAAATATCGAACTGTTCCACATTTTAGATGATACAAGGAAGAAGTATATAATATTAAATAAAATAAATTTTGAATAATAATTTAAATGATCGAAAATGTGGAATAGTCCGATAGCTCGGACAAAATCTACTATTTTGGCAGTGGTATAGTTAATATACAAGTTGCTATACGTTTGTAGTGAAATTATCAATAATACTATAATAGTTTATTACTTCGGTTGTGATAACTACATTAACAACGTTAAGATTACTACTTTTGAAAAAGAAACTATCTTGTAATCCACAAACCACATGTTGGAATGTATAACAACAAAGAAAACTCTATTTTCAATATTCCATATCTCAAAGGTTTGAGAATAATTGCCAATCAAATAGCATTCTTTGTGGTAAATGTTCCTTCACCGCTTATGTTTTTATACCATGTGATTGTAGAGTCGCTCCTATGATATTTTCTTCATCGTAAAAGTACTTCAGGAATGAATTATCTCTGAGCAGTTTATTCAATTTACATACATAATGTGTTCATCTATTGACTAATCAGTATTCACTTATGAATACAGATACGCATCATTTTTCTTGATGTACTGGATATACACATATTTAATTAAGAAATATCAAACCAAATTATCAAATTGGTGGTACAAAAGATTGCATACATGTAACATATTGCTCGTTTGTAATTTTTTTTCTAGCATAAATAATCTTGTATTTCATTTACATTCATATTGGACATGGCTGACGGACACTTGGCTGAAGGACACATATATAGGCAAGGACATTTGGCCGAAGAACATTTGGCTGAACGGACATTTGGTCGAAAGATTTTTATTTTGAAAACAAAATATTGGATAGTAATATTAATGGATCGTGTCCGCGCACGATTGGACAAACATTTCAATTCTTTAGGTTCGACGAGAGAGGTAAGGACGGTATAGGTCCTAAAGGATTATAGGAATCTCAACCTTAACTCTTGTTTTTAAATCATTGTTCATTTATAACCTCTATAAACTGACTAAACTGAGTAGTTATCATAAGAGTATACTGGTTATGCTTTTTCAATGCAATATAAGCGTGCATCTCACTTCCCACCCCCAGAAATTCATTTTATTATTAACTTTTCTTCTAACAACGCAATTATTGTGGACTACATTCTAATCAAAACACTGTTTTCCAAATCCTCACCATTGACTATATTTCAGAATATATAGGCTACCTTACAATACATGAATGAATAGTCTATAGGGAGTAACATAAATCAGGAGAATGGACCTGTGGGACTCTTCTTTCTTGGCATACAATGTACAATTGTACAGTTGAACAAGAGAGAATGTAGAATGTATCGATATGACCAGAACGTCCACAAATGATTATCCACACGTGCATAGATGTTTGATGGATATATACATTGAAATTATATTTATTTGGATGAATTGACCACTGACATTTGTTATTGAAAATATTTTTATTAAGAAATATTGATATCTCATCAACTAAATATGAGTTTTTCCACATTGAAAGTTGTTTTATTTTTGTGAAATTTAAAGACTGAAAGAACAACATTCTCGTATCAAGTCACATCTGGTAAATAAAAACGCATTTGGCGTAGTTCTTGGCTTCTGCAGCGCCATACTCCTTTCCGTAGTAAAATATAGCGCTAGATGTTCTATTGAATTCGACACTTTTATCTTCATGAAACCTGAAGCTATTCAATTATCCTATTCCTTTTCCTATACAAAAAATATTCCTTAGGCATATCATGTAACCGACATTTCCAATCACTCTCAAGTATTATTACAGATTCTGGTTTTTCACATCAGGAAGAAAAGTTAGCATTGTTCAAACAGCTAGTAGATTGAATTTCAGCAAGTTTTTTTTTCGCAAAATAGGAGAGAGTTCCTTAGAGAATATCCATTTCTCTTCAAAGTTCTTTATACTATTTCAGCAATCGAGTCACTCAGAGATAACAACATTGGAATGAAGAGAGGATGAGATATAGCAGAGAATGAGGATGAAATGGGAGTTGAGAAAGAGATATACCAGATAGAGGTGGTATTGGAGTAAAAAGCAACTCTGAAAATAGAAGAAGTGAATCAAAAAGTTATATTTTTGTTATTCGTATAACTTGAAAATAGTTAAATTGACATATAGTTCAGTCTTTGACTATTAAATAATTTAACTCTTGTTTTCAATGGAAAGATATTGACTTTTTAAATAAAATATAAAGTGGTACAGCTTTGTTGAAGTATTAGTCATTGGAATTATTTAAATCAGTTGTCTAATATATTAAAGGAAAAAATATAATATAATTATGGAGTAATAATTAGATGTAAAATCTTAACCAAGTATTTATTTGGAATTTGTAGAAGATATTCTTGAGTCGTGCCTTTACGGCGCAACTTTCAGTGTTTCGTGTTTTTCAATTTTAATCCACGAGTTGCATAATTTTGAAAAAATGAAGAGATCCTCTGCACTGTGTATAGTGTGTAAGCTATGTTTCAATATATTCGATATTCCTATACTATTATGTATAGTTTAAAGGTATATGGGTATGTGAGCACAATAGACGTCCAAAAAAACTTATCGAAATTATCTTTTCACAAACCATGGTAACTAGTATTGCCTATACTGGCCTACATACATAGATATAGAGTTTAATTACACAGTCCTTCAGTTTACTGCAACTCTTTCCAACATGTTAAACACGAGAGTTTCAGTTTTCTACAACTCTTTCCAACATGTTAAACACAGAGCTACAGTTTTCTACAACTGTTTCCATCATGTTAAACACAAGAGTTTCAGTTTTCTGCAACTTTTTCCAACATGTTAAACACGAGAGTTTCAGTTTTCTGCAACGATTTCCAACATGTTAAACACGAGAGTTTCAGTTTTCTGCAACGATTTCCAACATGTTAAACACGAGAGTTTCAGTTTTCTGCATCAAAAGATGGTCTGGAGGGGAATAATTAAGAAACTCTTGACTTGAAGGTGCATGAAATGGACTGTAAATTGTTCGTAAATTTGAATTCACACTTCAATAGCAATTTAGACGAAAAGTCTGAGAACACAAAAACAAAACTGTTAATAATAATTGATCAACCATTATTGCCAGATTGTAAAGATTAAATAATACTCCTATACGATTTCAATATTTATTTAACTTTGTTCACAAGCCATATCTATTCGAAATATTTTATAACATAAACAATAATCTAAGCAAAATATCACTTCTACAGCTGCACTTACTACCATGATAACGTTTTAGAGACTTTAAATTGTTTGTTCTGCTAGACAAACACCCGAATGAGTGGATGTAATTCAGAGAATCGTAGGTTCTGCCATGCAAATAGGCCTAGCAAGTTTCCTTCTCAAATGATCATAACGAGTTGCAAAAGTGAGGCAATGGCCCATAAAGCCACGTCATTACCAGCAAATTGTAGAGAAAAAATGGCTAACAATGGAGATAGAATTGAAAAGCTTTCAGTGATTCTTCAAAGCTTCACGAAAGAATTCTGTGCCGATATATAGCTTGCGGCAATACGATTCAATGAAGCCTACCTAATGTCTCAAATGGCATTGCGTTAAAACTCATTCACAATATAATGCGTAAAGGAACTGGAACTGGTGAATATATCGGTACTGCCACCTACTTTTATGTTATCTTTTGTATATTTATGAAAAGTAAATAGCTGCCAAATTAGGTGAATTTCTGGCAACTACATGTAAGACTAAATGTTTAGCTATATAGTTATTTTGTAATTATATGTAGCTGATTCATTTAAAGCCTTCATTAATTAGCTAATGTATAGTGTATTATTGTTTTCTCAGTTCAGTTTCTACAATGTGTTTTCTGAAAATATATGATATTCTAAAAAAAAATATTGATTATTCCCACCCAGACGAATTCGTTTACTTTAATATACTTTATTTTAATATATATATGTCGAATATTTTTAATTCAAGATAATTCAGATTCATAATAAATTATCCCTCTTCAACTGCTCAAGAGGTCGTTGCCAATTTGTATTCAGCAATGATTTTTTTTTCAACAAATTTCTATTAGACGTCATTTACTATCACTTCTTCTTTCTTTCTTGGTTCCGAAACTGACGTTAAACACCTACTAAATTTCGATTCTAAAGTTCCCCGTAAGCCAAAGAATTACTCGTATTATAAATATTTTGATTCCCTTGAACCTTAAGTCAATCGTTTTATCTTGAATATCTTAAGTAAAACTATAAAAACTAGATTACGTGCACTCAGTAGAGCGCATACCTTCGCCGCCGCTGTGACCTTTTCTCTCCCCAAATCTAACAAACTGGTGACTGGATAATGACCAATCGTCCCATCAAGTTTCATACAATATGGTTCAATACTTTTTGAGTTTTTGAGTTATAAATGACCTTTAAATTTGACCGGATCGCTCCCAAAATTAAACCAGATGGTTTCTGGACATTGACCAATCGTCCGATCAAATTTCAGACTATTTGGTTGAATATTTTTTGAGTTATTGAGTTATATAAGGCTTTGACCTTGATCTTTTAACTGATCGCTCCCAAAATCTAACAAAATGGTTCATGTGTTTCATGCAATATGGTTCAATACTTTTTGAGTTATAAATGAGCATGACCTTGACCTTTGGCCGGGTTACTCCCAAAATTCTACCAGAAGGTCACTGGACATTGATCAATCGTTTCACCAAATTTCAGGCAATGTTGTTGAACACTTTTCCAGTTATGCGAATAACTAGATGATAAATAAATAAATGCCGGGTAAAATATACCTTTCTGCATTCTGCGAAGGTAATCATGGCAATCTTTATATTTGTATACTGATCACAGCTTATATCAAACTTTTCCTATATATGACATAATAATTAATTTATCATCAAACTTATTTAATTATCATATAAAAGATGACAACATCTCTTTATTCAGTTGTTCAATTTGACTTATATACTTATTAAACAAAATTGAAAAATAGTCGTTACATGGGTGAATATGACAGTTTAGTCATTGAAATCATATATCGCTTATTTGCGAGAACACCGTCACAAGAAAAGAGACATACAAATCTGAAAATACTGATTTATTTGGTACAGGTTTCATGATTGTATCTCAAAAATTGAACGCTAGAGAGGCTAAATGTCCTAAAAATGTACCATTTAATGTATGTACCTTACATTATAAGTACCAAAAAGCTTCGCCTGAAAAATAGCTACTCAGGAGTTATGACAGTGTTCTCGCAAATGAGTGATATTTCGAGAGAATATAACTCTATGACGGCAAGGAGAATTTGACTTTCTTTATTTTATTTTTCAAGTATCCTCACAATTCACAAACTAATTACTAATAATTATTAATTCATAATTATAGTGTATCAGATCTAACAGTAGACTCACTTTACACAGCATTAAATACAGATAAAATAAGCTCTTTCGTGAATAAACGGAAGCTTACATTACTGTATATGATATCAAACTATAATTATTAATTTCCAGTTGATTTATTTTCATCTGAGCAACAGTAATTCTATATGCAGATCTTCACAATTTTTCTACATAACAATGAAATAGGAGAAGTTAAATCTAATAGGTACCACATGCAGAAAAAGATTTGATATTGTATCCATAATGGTGAAATAAAGTTTATGTAACAATCAGATTCAGCCAAAATCAACTAAAAAAGGTTATGCTTTTTTCTTCGTGTGAGGTAACAATTTCAGCAGAACTTAATATATATAACGTATTCCAATACATTTTTTTCAATGAACTTCCTTCAAAATGACTAACAATTAACTTTGCAAAATTTCTAGATTGAGCTTTATTTTGAAATAACATATTTAGAGATTCGTAATAAATTTATATTAGAGCAAACAGTGCAAATTAATATGAGATGATTGCACCAAGACAGTCCATGTAACAGACTAGATTGTTTTCCAATATTCTGTGGAGGAGTAATCAGTGAAAATGGTTATTGAAGATCGTGTTCGTGTGTAGGAAAGTAGTGATGAATTAGCTGCAACGGGGTGATGAGACTTGTGAGTATGATGAAGCAAAGAGTGATGAGATCAAGAGTCTCCTTGGAAAATAGATTATGGCCATGTTTATAATAAAGGTAAGTGCCTGAGACACTAACATGAGTGATGCTATCTAAGAGCATTACTTGGAAATGGCCCTCATGATGATTAAATATATATGCATCTCTTTCTTTTTCTGCATCTATTCATTGCAATAGGATCTTTGGATTTCAGATACAAACTTGACTAATATTGTTAATATAATATACATTACTGTTAATTTTATCCAAACATGCATGTTTGTATACAAAAATTTAAATATATATAATATTCATCGATTGACTCTTTTACATATTGATGGAAAATAAGTATTATGAAGTATATAGAGTGTAAATCTATTCAACTAGAGAAATTTACATAGTATTCTAATGTATAATATACGATTACATAACAATTAAAGTAGAATGTCCAGAAGATGATTTTACTTTCTATTTCCTTATTTTTCACAGGAATGGTCATTGAATGCGACACAAAGCAGTAATTTATTCCCTTGCAAGTGAATGGGAGAAGCAATCCGAAAGAAACTTGAGACATCTTGTGGACTATTTGCACGACTCAAAGTCAGTAACAAGAAAAAACTTCATCCCTTTTAAAGGATAAAAAGTAGTATTTTAGCTTCATTGTTTTTGTATAAAAGTAGAACTTGAATGACTGCAGTAAAGGATGGTAGAGAACGTTTTTTATTCCATTTGAAAGAAGATTCAAAACGTATACACTCACGCATATGTTCCATTCAGATAACGATTGTTTAGTTTTGTAAGTACATCAATAGCACCATGCTAATAAAATATACTTACATATATTTAATTTTAATGAATACCATGTGTAAGGTATTTTTTGCAGAATATTTATTTCAACTGGAGTTTGCTGTAGTATTCAAGAATACAGTTTGATTTACATGGTAAAAATATGCAAATATGGCACTCAATGTGAAGTGCGTCACGAAAAAATGTATTCCACATATTTGTTATTTCACAACTTTTATGTGTGGGCGAGACATTCTTTCATTTAGATATTTCTAACCACTAAGAAAAAAACGAAAGGGGAGCAGAATTCATTTGAGTCTCAGACAAAGAATTCTAGTGACTTCAATAGTTTCCTTGACTTATTTCTGTAATATTAAAGCGACAAGCGAGGAAAAAATGTCGAAACATTAATTCAAGATCGCACAATAACCTATTGTAAGAGTTAAGGTACTCTCATCATAATACTAATAACCAGATAGGAACACATTAATGCCATATACTGCTAGAAACACATTAATGCCATATACTGCTAGAAACACATTAATGCCATATACTGCTAGAAACACATTAATGCCATATACTGCTAGAAACACATTAATGCCATATACTGATAGAAACACATTAATGCCATATACTGCTAGAAACACATTAATGCCATATACTGCTAGAAACACAGTAATGCCATATACTGCTAGAAACACATTAATGCCATATACTGCTAGAAACACATTAATGCCATATACTGCTAGAAACACATTAATGCCATATACTGCTAGAAACACATTAATGCCATATACTGCTAGAAACACATTAATGCCATATACTGCTAGAAACACATTAATGCCATATACTGCTAGAAACACATTAATGCCATATACTGCTAGAAACACATTAATGCCATATACTGCTAGAAACACATTAATGCCATATACTGCTAGAAACACATTAATGCCATATACTGCTAGAAACATTAATGCCATATACTGCTAGAAACACATTAATGCCATATACTGCTAGAAACACATTAATGCTATATACTGCAAGAAACACATTAATGCCATATACTGCTAGAAACAAAAAAAATGCCATATACTGCTAGAAACACATTAATGCCATATACTGCTAGAAACACAGTAATGCCATATACTGCTAGAAACACATTAATGCCATATACTGCTAGAAACACATTAATGCCATATACTGCTAGAAACACAGTAATGCCATATACTGCTAGAAACACATTAATGCCATTTACTGCTAGGAACACATTAATGCCATATACTGCTAGAAACACATTAATGCCATTTACTGCTAGGAACACATTAATGCCATATACTGCTAGAAACATTAATGCCATATACTGCTAGAAACACATTAATGTCATATACTGCTAGAAACACATTAATGCCATATACTGCTAGAAACAAATTAATGCCATATACTGCTAGAAACACATTAATGCCATATACTGCTAGAATCATTAATGCCATATACTACTAGAAACACATTAATGCCATATACTGCTAGAAACACATTAATGCCATATACTGCTAGAAACACATTAATGCCATATACTGCTAGAAACACATTAATGCCATATACTGCTAGAAGCACATTAATGCCATATACTGCTAGAAACATTAATGCCATATACTGCTAAAAACACATTAATGCCATATACTGCTAGAAACATTAATGCCATATACTGCTAGAAACACATTAATGCCATATACTGTTAGAAACACATTAATGCCATTTACTGCTAGAAACACAGTAATGCCATATACTGCTAGAAACACATTAATGCCATTTACTGCTAGGAACACATTAATGCCATATACTGCTAGAAACACATTAATGCCATATACTGCTAGAAGCACATTAATGCCATATACTGCTAGAAACATTAATGCCATATACTGCTAAAAACACATTAATGCCATATACTGCTAGAAACATTAATGCCATATACTGCTAGAAACACATTAATGCCATATACTGCTAGAAACACATTAATGCCATATACTGCTAGAAACACATTAATGCCATATACTGCTAGAAACACATTAATGCCATATACTGCTAGAAACACATTAATGCCATATACTGCTAGAAACATTAATGTCATATACTGCTAGAAACACATTAATGCCATATACTGCTAGAAACACATTAATGCCATATACTGCTAGAAACAAATTAATGCCATATACTGCTAGAAACATTAATGCCATATACTGCTAGAAACACATTAATGCCATATACTGCTAGAAACACATTAATGCCATATACTGCTAGAAACACATTAATGCCATATACTGCTAGAAACACAGTAATGCCATATACTGCTAGAAACACATTAATGCCATTTACTGCTAGGAACACATTAATGCCATATACTGCTAGAAACACATTAATGCCATTTACTGCTAGGAACACATTAATGCCATATACTGCTAGAAACATTAATGCCATATACTGCTAGAAACACATTAATGTCATATACTGCTAGAAACACATTAATGCCATATACTGCTAGAAACAAATTAATGCCATATACTGCTAGAAACACATTAATGCCATATACTGCTAGAATCATTAATGCCATATACTACTAGAAACACATTAATGCCATATACTGCTAGAAACACATTAATGCCATATACTGCTAGAAACACATTAATGCCATATACTGCTAGAAACACATTAATGCCATATACTGCTAGAAGCACATTAATGCCATATACTACTAGAAACATTAATGCCATATACTGCTAAAAACACATTAATGCCATATACTGCTAGAAACATTAATGCCATATACTGCTAGAAACACATTAATGCCATATACTGTTAGAAACACATTAATGCCATTTACTGCTAGGAACACATTAATGCCATAAACTGCTAGAAACACATTAATGCCATATACTGCTAGAAGCACATTAATGCCATATACTGCTAGAAACATTAATGCCATATACTGCTAAAAACACATTAATGCCATATACTGCTAGAAACATTAATGCCATATACTGCTAGAAACACATTAATGCCATATACTGCTAGAAACACATTAATGCCATATACTGCTAGAAACACATTAATGCCATATACTGCTAGAAACACATTAATGCCATATACTGCTAGAAACACATTAATGCCATATACTGCTAGAAACATTAATGTCATATACTGCTAGAAACACATTAATGCCATATACTGCTAGAAACACATTAATGCCATATACTGCTAGAAACAAATTAATGCCATATACTGCTAGAAACATTAATGCCATATACTGCTAGAAACACATTAATGCCATATACTGCTAGAAACACATTAATGCCATATACTGCTAGAAACACATTAATGCCATATACTGCTAGAAACACATTAATGCCATATACTGCTAGAAACACATTAATGCCATATACTGCTAGAAACACATTAATGCCATATAGTGCTAGAAACACATTAATGCCATATACTGCTAGAAACACATTAATGCCATATACTGCTAGAAACACATTAATGCCATATAC
>CANNZV010001486.1:0-108060 GCA_947561585.1 Caprella mutica
ACAGACTGTATCACTCAGAATACACAGACTGTATCACTCAGAATACACAGACTGTATCACACAGAATACACAGACTGTATCACACAGAATACACAGACTGTATCACTCAGAATACACAGACTGTATCACTCAGAATACACAGACTGTATCACTCAGAATACACAGACTGTATCACTCAGAATACACAGACTGTATCACTCAGAATACACAGACTTCAGAACTGTATCACTCAGAATACACAGACTGTATCACACAGAATACACAGACTGTATCACACAGAATACACAGACTGTATCACACAGAATACACAGACTGTATCACACAGAATACACAGACTGTATCACACAGAATACACAGACTGTATCACACAGAATACACAGACTGTATCACACAGAATACACAGACTGTATCACACAGAATACACAGACTGTATCACACAGAATACACAGACTGTATCACACAGAATACACAGACTGTATCACACAGAATACACAGACTGTATCACACAGAATACACAGACTGTATCACACAGAATACACAGACTGTATCACACAGAATACACAGACTGTTCACACAGATACACAGACTGTATCACACAAGAATACACAGACTGTATCACACAGACTGTATCACTATCCTAGTAGCTTTTTCTCACAAGGAGTTTGTTCCTATCAATCAGAGTAAAAGCCTTCTCCACTCTTTATCTTCTATAGGATATATCTTATCTTTGATATATCCTATGGTAGTCTTATCTTAGATGTATCTTATGGTAGTCTTATCTTAGATATATCCTATAGTAGTCTTATCTATATATAGAAGTATCCTATAGTAGTCTTATCTTAGATATATCCTTGTAGTCTTATCTTAGATATATCCTTGTAGTCTTATCTAGATATAGATATATCCTATAGTAGTCTTATCTTAGATATATCCTATAGTAGTCTTATCTTAGATATATCCATGTAGTCTTATCTTAGATATATCCTATAGTAGTCTTATCTATATATAGATATATCCTATAGTAGTCTTATCTTAGATATATCCTATAGTAGTCTTATCTTAGATATATCCATGTAGTCTTATCTTAGATATATCCTATAGTAGTCTTCTCTTAGATATATCCTATAGTAGTCTTATCTTAGATATATCCTATAGTAGTCTTATCTTAGATATATCCTATAGTAGTCTTATCTTAGATATATCCTATAGTAATCTTATCTTAGATATATCCTATAGTAGTCTTATCTTAGATATATCCTATAGTAGTCTTATCTTAGATATATCCTATAGTAGTCTTATCTTAGATATATCCATGTAGTCTTATCTTAGATATATCCTATAGTAGTTTTGTCTTTGATATATCCATGTAGTCTTATCTTAGATATATCCTATAGTAGTCTTATCTTAGATATATCCTATAGTAGTCTTATCTTAGATATATCCTATAGTAGTCTTATCTATATATAGATATATCCTATAGTAGTCTTATCTTAGATATATCCTATAGTAGTCTTATCTTAGATATATCCTTGTAGTCTTATCTATATATAGATATATCCTATAGTAGTCTTATCTTAGATATATCCTATAGTAGTCTTATCTTAGATATATCCTATAGTAGTCTTATCTTAGATATATCCTATAGTAGTCTTATCTATATATAGATATATCCTATAGTAGTCTTATCTTAGATATATCCTATAGTAGTCTTATCTTAGATATATCCATGTAGTCTTATCTTAGATATATCCTATAGTAGTTTTGTCTTTGATATATCCTATGGTAGTCATATCTTAGATATATCCTTGTAGTCTTATCTTAGATATATCCTGTAGTAGTCTTGTCTTAGATATATCCTATAGTAGTCTTATCTATATATAGATATATCCTATAGTAGTCTTATCTTAGATATATCCTATAGTAGTCTTATCTTAGATATATCCATGTAGTCTTATCTTAGATATATCCTATAGTAGTTTTGTCTTTGATATATCCTATGGTAGTCATATCTTAGATATATCCTTGTAGTCTTATCTTAGATATATCCTGTAGTAGTCTTGTCTTAGATATATCCTATAGTTGTATTATCTTAGATATATCCTATGGTAGTCTTATCTTTGATATATCCTATGGTAGTCATATCTTAGATATATCCTTGTAGTCTTATCTTAGATATATCCTGTAGTAGTCTTGTCTTAGATATATCCTATAGTAGTCTTATCTTAGATATATCCTATAGTAATCTTATCTTAGATATATCCTATAGTAGTCTTATCTTAGATATATCCTATAGTAGTCTTATCTTAGATATATCCTATAGTAGTCTTATCTATATATAGATATATCCTATAGTAGTCTTATCTTAGATATATCCTATAGTAGTCTTATCTTAGATATATCCTATAGTAGTCTTATCTTAGATATATCCTATAGTAGTCTTATCTTAGATATATCCATGTAGTCTTATCTTAGATATATCCTATAGTAGTTTTGTCTTTGATATATCCTATGGTAGTCATATCTTAGATATATCCTTGTAGTCTTATCTTAGATATATCCTGTAGTAGTCTTGTCTTAGATATATCCTATAGTTGTCTTATCTTAGATATATCCTATGGTAGTCTTATCTTTGATATATCCTATGGTAGTCATATCTTAGATATATCCTTGTAGTCTTATCTTAGATATATCCTGTAGTAGTCTTGTCTTAGATATATCCTATAGTAGTCTTATCTTAGATATATCCTATAGTAGTCTTATCTTAGATATATCCTATAGTAGTCTTATCTTAGATATATCCTATAGTAGTCTTATCTTAGATATATCCTTATCTTAACTAAAATTTATCCTTTAGTTGTAGGAAAAGGCGATTTTTTTCAATAATATGATTGGGAATTATACCCAATATAATTATGTAGAACATCAGCAGCACATATTATAATTTAGTAATTGCACTGAGATTAAATATATAGCATCAGTTTGTTTTTTGTATTCACTATACAGGGTGTCCGACACTTTTGTTGCCAAACTTCAACATAAGGTTGCATTCGTCAAGATAATCACTTTTTATTCCATGAAGTTATGGTCTAAAATGCTTAGTTAAAGAGTTACAAGGAAGGAAAGTAGTATCTGTACCATTTATTATTATTAGTTAATATTATTTCTTTTAATGTTGCGATAAGAAACAAAACATTTTTAACAGTAATTATTAGAAGCACAAGAAACATAATCTTAAATTAGGTTACATGTTTACAGAATATGTTCAATTTGCCGCCCATTTGTTGCAATGCAAGCGTTCAAACGTTTTTCCCGCAAGGATTCGTGAAACTCCTGGTGTCTTTGCTCGCGCCCGCCAATCATTGGACAAACGATTGAAAGCTTGCATCGCAACAAATGGGAGGCAGTTTGAACACATTTTGCAAACATGTAACTTAATTTAAGATTAAGTTTCTTGTGCTCATAATAATTACTGTTAAAAATGTTTTGTTTCTTATCGCAACATTAAAAAATATAATGTTAACTAATAATAATAAATGGTACAGATACTACTTTCCTAACCTTGTAACTCTTTAACTAAGCATTTTAGACCATACCTTCATAGAATAAAAAGTGTTTATTTCGACAAATGCAACCTTATATGTTAAAGTTAGGCAACAAAAGTGTCGGACACCCTGTAGAACAGTACCTGTTATTTGATATGTATGTATGTTATTTAAATGGAAGTACGTGCGTATTATAGGTACCTACGTATTTACTTATTATTACAAAAAATATATTGTAATGTATCATAAGCCAAAATATATAAAAAAAAATTACTTGTTAATTTCATTGTGACCCGTAGCCATGACACTGTCACAAATTATTAAATATGCCTTGCAATATGAAATACATAATGCAATGGGGATGGACTGACGGACGGACTGACTGACTGACGGACTGACAGACTGATAGACAGACTGACTGATGGACGTGGCTCTCATTGCAAAATAGTACAGTTTGTTATAGTCTAAAGATATCAATTTTAAAAACTTGGATTATACATATAAATACCTAATTTTTTAATCGTGAAAATCGTGAGATTAATTTAGTCGAATTAGTAACTTCAATATTGCCAAATATAGACCTAAATTATAGAATGTTATTGAAATAGGCAGCACTATAGCTACATTCACACAGGCTTTGCTACAACACTAAGGCAAAGCTAAGCCGTACATTTACATTTCAGAAAATTGTTGCAGTTGCACATGAAATGCAAGGAGCTTTGGGAATTGAAGAGCAGTGAAGGGGAGCTGATAGAACAATGGGAATTGAAGAGAGTGAAGGGGAGCTGATAGAACAATGGGAATTGAAGAGAGTGAAGGGGAGCTGATAGAACAATGGGAATTGAAGAGCAGTGAAGGGGAGCTGATAGAACAATGGGAATTGAAGAGAGTGAAGGGGAGCTGATAGAACAATGGGAATTGAAGAGAGTGAAGGGGAGCTGATAGAACAAAGGGAGTGAAGAGAAGTGAAGGGGAGCTGATAGAACAAAGGGAGTGAAGAGAAGTGAAGGGGAGCTGATAGAACAAAGGGAATTGAAGAGAGGGGAGCTTATAGAACAATGGGAATTGAAGAGAGTGAAGGGGAGCTGATAGAACAAAGGGAGTGAAGAGAAGTGAAGGGGAGCTGATAGAACAAAGGGAGTGAAGAGAAGTGAAGGGGAGCTGATAGAACAAAGGGAGTGAAGAGAAGTGAAAGGGAGCTGATAGAACAAAGGGAATTGAAGAGAGTGAAGGGGAGCTGATAGAACAATGGGAATTGAAGAGAGTGAAGGGGAGCTGATAGAACAAAGGGAGTGAAGAGAAGTGAAGGGGAGCTGATAGAACAATGGGAATTGAAGAGAGTGAAGGGGAGCTGATAGAACAAAGGGAGTGAAGAGAAGTGAAGGGGAGCTGATAGAACAAAGGGAGTGAAGATAAGTGAAGGGGAGCTGATAGAACAAAGGGAATTGAAGAGAGTGAAGGGGAGCTGATAGAACAATGGGAATTGAAGAGAGTGAAGGGGAGCTGATAGAACAATGGAAATTGAAGAGCAGTGAAGGGGAGCTGATAGAACAATGGGAATTGAAGAGAGTGAAGGGGAGCTGATAGAACAAAGGGAGTGAAGAGAAGTGAAGGGGAGCTGATAGAACAAAGGGAATTGAAGAGAGTGAAGGGGAGCTGATAGAACAATGGGAATTGAAGAGAGTGAAGGGGAGCTGATAGAACAATGGGAATTGAAGAGCAGTGAAGGGGAGCTGATAGAACAATGGGAATTGAAGAGAGTGAAGGGGAGCTGATAGAACAAAGGGAGTGAAGGGAGTGAAGAGAGTGAAGGGAGCTGATAGAACAAAGGGAGTGAAGAGAGTGAAGGGAGCTGATAGAACAAAGGGAGTGAAGGGAGTGAAGAGAGTGAAGAGAGTGAAGGGAGTGAAGGGAGTGAAAGGAGCTGATAGAACAAAGGGATTGAAGGGAGTGAAGAGAGTGAAGGGAGTGAAGAGTGAAGAGAGTGAAGGGTGAAGAGAGTGAAGAGTGAAGAGAGTGAAGAGTGAAGAGAGTGAAGAGTGAAGAGAGTGAAGAGTGAAGAGAGTGAAGAGTGAAGAGAGTGAAGAGTGAAGAGTGAAGAGAGTGAAGTGAGTGAAGAGAGTGAATAGTTAAGAGAGTGAATAGTGAAGAGAAAAGGAAGTGAAGTGTGAAGAGTGTCATGGACTCATGAGTAAGAGAGACAACTAGGTCTAATATTTCACTCTGTGACGTCACTCATCACTGCAATGATGACTCATCACTTTCCCCCTAACCATGCACAGTGTTGTCATTAGTGCATTCATTAGTTTCCTCTTTGCCCTAATTGCTTCCTAATGAATTGATTCGAATGAAAGGCTTGAATCCAAAGGAAGCCATTCAACACCACCATACGCTTCATTTTCCTCTTAGTCCTATATGGGCCTTGCTCAATTACAATAAATAGCATTGAAGTCATGCGGGAAAAAACATTTGGGGCGAAATGGAACATTCAAATTGGGATAAATTCTAACTGATAAGAAAAGAAAAAAAAGTGATGAGTTTATACTGAATGAACCTTAGTTTGAGTTATACAGTATAACTCCACTATAGTGAATGTGGTGTCCTGAGTAAGAGAACTACCATGTATAGTGAACAAACTTTGTTTTGGGCCCCCGCACGCGGGCTTCCCTTGGACGCAACATGAAATGAACACAGACGCATAGCCAGGGCACACTAGTGTCTTTTTGACGCAACGGGAAATTACCTAGATGCATAGGGAGTGACATGCAGCATGTACTAGTCACACTATACCTAACTAGTCACACTATAGGCTATCTAGTAAATCACACTCTATCTATAACTATAGTAACTAGCCAGTAGTCACACTGTACCTAACTAGTCACACTATAGGCTATCTAGTCAGTCACACTCTATCTATAACTATAGTAACTAGCCAGTAGTCACACTATACCTAACTAGTCACACTATAGGCTATCTACTCAGTCACACTCTATCTATAACTATAGTAACTAGCCAGTAGTCACACTGTACCTAACTAGTCACACTATAGGCTATCTAGTCAGTCACACTCTATCTATAACTATAGTAACTAGCCACTAGTCACACTATACCTAACTAGTCACACTATAGGCTATCTAGTCAGTCACACTCTACCTATAACTATAGTAACTAGTCAGTAGTCACACTGTACCTAACTAGTCACACTATAGGCTATCTAGTCAGTCACACTCTATCTATAACTATAGTAACTATAGCCAGTAGTCACACTGTACCTAACTAGTCACACTATAGGCTATCTAGTCAGTCACACTCTACCTATAACTATAGTAACTAGTCAGTAGTCACACTGTACCCAAACGGATGAAAATTTGAAAGTACTGGTACGTATATTTGGTTACCAATACGTATCGGTGTATAATCATTCAAAAAGTTCATAATAAATACCTGAATTAACTCTGTGGTCCCGAGTTATTATTTCTTTGTAATAACTCACAGACTGTCCAACTCTTAGTTAAAACGTAGGGACAAAACTTATTTCTTTCATGTTCAATAAAAATGTTTCAATCTCTACTAATTACTTACAATTACCATTGAAGATGCGGCAACAAACCGTCCGTGTGCGCACCCACACGTAGATTATATAGAATTGACCCTGCGTCCAGAAATGTCCGTCTTTTGCCGTACGTTCAATAGAAGCTCGTGTACCCGACATAATCGAGAGTTGATGCTATTTTATGGTCATGCGTCAATCGCCGCACGTCAAAGAACGACGTGCGTTACAGTAAGTATGCCATAACTCGCCTTCAGTTTTCTATTCTTTTCATGGCAGACTGAAGAAAACTTGTTCACTATACAGTGTAGTTCTCCTACTTTGGACTCTAGTTTCACTATTGAGGAGCTCTACTGTACCTACAAAGAATATTCCATGGATACAAAATTCGTATTCCCAAGATATATATTTTCTCTGAAAAGTGTAACTTACGTACGAAACACAACTAGAAAACAGACGAATAAGTTATACATTAAAGTAAACACAATTAAATAATTTCTAACAGAGGGTGTTTAATATATTTAATATTTTACCTCGGTGTACTATTTTAGAAGTGCTGTTCTATTTAAATTATAAAATGTACCAAAAAGTTCCAGTATGCTGAGTAACTTAATTAACATGGAGGCAATTCCCTAATTTAATTCATAATTCAGTGCATTTTCATCATTTCCAGGGAATATATTTCCAGTTGAATTAAAATAGGAATTATATCTAATTTGTGGCGTATGAAAATATAAAAGAATTTGAACAGATTCCTAATGTTTAGGGAATATTATTTGTGTAATGAAGGATTGTAGATTTTTTTATCCAATTGATATCGATGATTAAATAAAGCAGTGAGAGAGATCAAGATTTTCTAGGGTGGAACATGTCAGATTATGGGTGACGAAGGGGGATGACCGGTCCTTTTGCGCCGAAAACACATTCACCGAAAATACTTTTGCCGCACGACACTTTCCCGAACAACACGTTCGCCGAAAATATAAAAAAACACTATACGTTATAAATATAAAGAGATATTGTCAACCTAAGGTTAGGTTAGCGGTCGGGTTGGGGGGGTTGGGGGGGGGCTTGCTTTAACTGCATCATAGTCTTACCAATGTAAGTGGACTGGCACTGTCAACATGAATATTCATAAATGAATTTCAGGATACGAAATCGCAAATTTTCTTCTACTTTTTCTAAAGCCAATCACCACCAAACAGCACACAGTTCAGGACTCATTCTCTTTGCTTCAAGAAATCACTTATATCAAAAATTCAAACTCATTACTCATGGCAAGCTTCGACATCAAATCTCTGTTCACTAATATACCTTTGGATGAAACCATTGTAATTGCTACCTCCTCTCCATTCGGACCCAATGTTGTCTGTCTCCCAATTTATCTTCATGTTTCTTCAAGCAGTTACTTGAGCTTGCTGTTAAGAATGTCCTTTTTTTTAATGGTAAATTATTTTCCCAATTTGATGGTGTAGGTATGGGAAATCCTCTTGGTGTGGGTATGGGAAACCCTCTTGGTGTGGGTATGGGAAACCCTCTTGGTGTGGGTATGGGAAACCCTCTTGGTGTGAGTATGGGAAATCCTTTTGTTGTAGGTATGGGAAATTCTCTTGGTGTAGGTATGGGAAATTCTCTTGGTCCCACTCTTGCGAGTGTCGTTTTATGTTTTCATGATTAACGATGGTTAGATGGTTGGCTGGAAGTTTCGATCTCGGAATTATAAATGACATTTCAACATAAATAACCTTTAAGTAGTTTGCTGTATCCGCTAGTTTGTTCTACTGCACATTCCATGATTGTTTAAAAACGCCCCCTTTTTGATTTAATTCATAAGTTAATTTTATATATTCCTGAGACCGAATTTTCCGCTCAAATTTCATGCTAAACAAATGCCAAAACATGTTAAAGTTACTAATGTTACGTATCATTTTACACCGGTTACTGATGGTATCCTGTTTTAATAAATAAACTATACATTTTAGTACTCATAATTTCAACTCTTTCTATTATTGTTCTTTAAAAACACCATTATAAACTGAGACCAAATTTTCCAAGACCGAATTTTCCTAGACCGAATTTTCCTAGACCGAATTTTCCAAGACCAAATTTTCCAAGACCGAATTTTCCTAGACCGAATTTTCCTAGACCGAATTTTCCAAGACCGAATTTTCCAAGACCGAATTTTCTTAGAATCGGTTAGATGATAGCCTAATAAATTTGGATATAAAGTGGCTACCAAATATAATATCGAGTTCAAATATACATCCATGCCTCTCACCAATTAACATATTTTAACAATTTGACACGATATTTCATTAATAATTCATTGAAATTCCCTCACGGCATTTAAATTGCATATAATAATTATTTCTTCACCCTAGTAGTTATTTTCTGATCGTGTTATATTCTAATATTTTTTATCTAATCCGGCTTTTGTTCAAAGATTTTATTTGTTATAGTAATAATAATTATGTTGGTTTTATTTAATTACAGCTAATGAGCCTAGAAAGATATTCTTACGAATAATAAATTTTTACATGTAATTACATTGTCTTCAGTGCATTGTTTATTATGCAGGTAAAAACTAAAGAATACTTTGGAATAAAAGAGCATATGGAATTAACTTGCGGTGAACGTTTTCTCTATTTATTTCAATAAAAACTTTTCAAAAATACATTGTTTGTAAATTATAAAGTTTGTAAGAAAATAATAGTAGTAATTATGTTTAGAAACAGCTAATGGAATTAGAGCAGTTTTAGTAAACTCTATAATTCTATTTTCTTACAAAACAAAATGAAGTACAATAACATTTATACAATATTAAAATGAAAAAAAGACTACAATAATTAATAGAGATTCTTAAAATAGATAAATCAATTTCAAAAATGTGGAAACGAAATCGTCCATATTTTCAGATTTCAATTCTAGGTAAATTTTAAAATATTTAACATTTGTTAACATTCACTTATTCAATACTCCAAAAGAATTGGATGAAACCGTATCACAAAATAGAAGGTACCGTAAAAACTCTACACTGTAGTTGTTCAATTTATCGTTTACATAATCCCCAAATAAAAGGACTTGTAGTTCGTACAAAACAAATCACTTTAGCTAAGCCCCTGAAAATTGTTTGCAGGATTGAAAATAGAAAATGTTTTGCAAAAAAAGAGGTAGATATCATTTCCTTGCGAATTCTGTTGCCAAATGATGATTACACTATTAATTTAAAAAGAAAAATAAACTTATCTCTCTTTACGGACTAGATTAATCATTAGGGTTGTGACAATATGCTCTTAAAAACATAGATATAAAGATATTATGGACGAAATGGTATCGAATACTACATACCGCTGGTTTCAAGCTATTTTAATACTCTTTAATTCTCTCTCTCCGTCTATAATATTTTCGAGATCTATGATTTAAGTTGAGAATGAAAGACGCTTGAGCATAAAAAACGACATCAGGGTATTTAATGGATGATTGCGGAATATAGGTATCTTGATTATTTTTATATACAGGTGCATGTGGCCAATGAGTTTGGTAAAAACCTATTTTTCCATTATCGGATGAATTTCCTAATAAATTATATGTAACTAATTTAAATTTACCTAGTTTTCAGATTTATAATACAAATTGTAAAAAAAGCAAACAAAAATTACAGTAAGTTAAAAAAAATGATTTGGTGAAATCGATAATTTTCTCAATAACTGAAATCAAATTTCCGACGTCTAAACGGTAACAACCGCAACAAAACTGATATATCAGATAAAACAAAAGGTGAATAACATTATTATATCGATGAATTTTCAAATCTAATCCATTTGGTAGTTTTCAACAGATTGTCTTCAACTGGTTTTCTTAAGAATGTTCCAATAATGGAAATTTCTTAAGAAAAGAGAAACATCATCATTTGGTGGTCTATCAGCGAAGGAAATTCTTGTAAAAGGTCTTGCGTCATCACAAACTGTCTACTGGCTGATAAAACAGTTGAAGGAGCCAATTCAACTGTGGCGAAGACAGCTCCTGGTAGGGGTGAACTCTCTCCATTTCGACAGGATGGGGCACTGGTTCACTTTTCTTAGAGAGAACATACTCAGAGATAGTGCAATAGGGTTAGGCAGAAGGAGTTAATTCTTTAGTTCGAGCAGTTCGACGTCGTTATTTCGATGAAGAACTGGTGTCAAGGAGGGGATCAAAGAAATTTCTTTTAACACCAGAGAACATTATGGAACGTTTCAATTTTTGCAGGAAATAGCAGGACTTAACAGCTGAGTAATGGGACGAAGTCATTTTCTCCAATGAATCTCCGATTCCTGTTTTCGGTACAAAGGGGAAAAGTCTCGTTCGATGACGCACAGGCAAAAATTTGACAAAGATTGTTTCGTCCCTACGGTGAAGCATCATGCTACTCTTCATACATGGGGTTGCTTTTCAGTCAAAGGAACTGATGCACTGAGAATTTTCCAACAAAAAAACCGCTTTTGAATTTGACTTGATGATTTAAAGTCCTTAATGATCACCGATAAGTTTCCCGATAAACAAGTTCATTTTCAACACGATGGCACAACCTGCCACACAGCAAGAGTTGTCAAGAAGTCTTCGAAGACAAAGAAGTAGAAATTTTGGGTCAACGGACAGGGTACTCTACCGAACCGAATCCGGTCAAGAAAAATTTTGCTGATTGTCAAAAGCTGAGAAAATAATATCCACCAATTTAGGACAACTTTGTTAGTTGCTGAGTAAGAGTGGAACTTTATTGACCAAAATGTTTACGCAGAATTTTTGCTTCACACCATGCCAAAGCACAACAAAGATGTACTGAAGAAGCATGGGCAGCACTGTAAATAGTATTCATTGGACGTTTCTTGTTATTAACGAGTTACAAAACATTATTTTCAGTCAACTGTTGTCATTCACAATCACAAACTACCAACAACAAGAAGCTAGATAACGAATAAAATTCAATATGTTCGGTTTTTCCAAACTCATTGAGCAATAATCTCAAAGTTCAACGGTTGTTTACAAGAAGGTGTTTTATGAAATAATTAAGAATAAAACAATTGAAAGTCAAATCAATATTTAGTTTACATATATATTTTTTTTCAATATTTTATATCCGTCATAATTTATGCGAAAAGTTTATTCGTATTCGATACTAAAAGCTTTTTTCTGCAAAATTCTGAAAGTGAATTTACACAAACGAATTTTATCAATTTTGATGGTATCATAAAAGATTAAAAAAACATTTACCGGTCAAACAACAATTTATAGAACACTTTCTAAATATTACACAAATGGTAGAAACTGGCTATACTATGGAATATAGCCAGTGATTGGAGAGTATAGCCAGTGAATGGAGAGTATATAGCCAGTGAATGGAGAGTATAGCCAGTAAATGTAGAAGGTAGGGGCAGCATCACCCAAATCTATAAGCCGGATCATCTTCTCAGAGCAAAAATAAATCGTGTTACTCTCATGCACCCCTAAAAAGCCAAGGTTTCCCCCCTAAAAACTACTTGATTTCCCTAAAAAGTCAAGTATTCCCCTAAAATCGCATGGAAATCCCTAAAATCTCTTGGGTTTTTAGTGACATGCCCCCACACTACCGACCCTTCATGAATAGTTAACATGTTTCGGAATTTGCATTTAGATCTGATATGCAAGGTGAAAGGTAAGGATTTTTATTGGAATTGATTCTACGTAAGCTCCTTAGGAGGAGAATCAATTAAAGATATTATGCACAGATATATTTAATTTTATTGATAAATTCAACAACGTACAATAATTGACAGACGAGGTGGACGAATTCGTCACCTCATTTTCGATATTATTTACGCTTTTTAATGATTTGTATTGAATGTAAATTGATATTGTACGAATGTTCTTCACCGTAAGAGTTCATCCCTAGTGGAATATTATTTGTATTGACTGTAAATAGATAATGTACGAATGTTCTTCTCCGTAAGAGTTCATCCCTAGTGGAATATTATTTGTATTGACTGTAAATAGATATTGTATGAATGTTCTTCACCGTAAGAGTTCATCCCTAGTGGAATATTATTTGTATTGACTGTAAATAGATATTGTATGAATGTTCTTCACCGTAAGAGTTCATCCCTAGTGGAATATTATTTGTATTGACTGTAAATAGATATTGTATAAATGTTCTTCACCGTAAGAGTTCATCCCTAGTGGAATATTATTTGTATTGACTGTAAATAGATATTGTATGAATGTTCTTCTCCGTAAGAGTTCATCCCTAGTGGAATATTATTTGTATTGACTGTAAATAGATATTGTATAGATGTTCTTCACCGTAAGAGTTCATCCCTAGTGGAATATTATTTGTATTGACTGTAAATAGATAATGTACGAATGTTCTTCTCCGTAAGAGTTCATCCCTAGTGGAATATTATTTGTATTGACTGTAAATAGATATTGTATGAATGTTCTTCACCGTAAGAGTTCATCCCTAGTGGAATATTATTTGTATTGACTGTAAATAGATATTGTATAGATGTTCTTCACCGTAAGAGTTCATCCCTAGTGGAATATTATTTGTATTGACTGTAAATAGATATTGTATGAATGTTCTTCTCCGTAAGAGTTCATCCCTAGTGGAATATTATTTGTATTGACTGTAAATAGATATTGTATAGATGTTCTTCACCGTAAGAGTTCATGCCTAGTGGAATATTATTTGTATTGACTGTAAATAGATATTGTATGAATGTTCTTCTCCGTAAGAGTTCATCCCAAGTGGAATATTATTTGTATTGACTGTAAATAGATATTGTATGAATGTTCTTCTCCGTAAGAGTTCATCCCAAGTGGAACACTATTTGTATCTTCATGCAGAGACGAATCACTTTGCTATTTATTCCCTTTATTTAAAAGCTGAACACTTACACTATTTTATAATAACTGCTTCGTTAAAATCCTTCACATGAAAAAAATCCATTCCATTGAATAACTTCTCAATAACATTCCCATCTAACAAACCGTTCACTCAATGCCAATTATTTCCCCCTCTGGTCTTTGACAGATTTTATTTAATTGGCGTGGGTCAACATGGCCACACATCAATACTGACAAACAGCATCTCGAATTACTACCTATCTCAAATTTCAGCACATTTACTGCTAAAAGCGCTTTTTCCGATATACTCCTAAAGTTTTCAATAATAATTCTCAGAAGTTTATATTCCCATGTTAGATGTGAAAGCCTCTTCAATTTATTAATAAGAAAAGTTCTGAAATGAAACCCGGAGTGGTGGCGGTGGAGCGAAACTTCTTCTTTTTGCAGAGGCCTTCGAAAGGGGGCTAGTGAATCAGCTAGCGATTGTTGGGGGGAGATTTCAAATATTGAATTTGGGGGAGTGGGGAGGAGGTAGCGAGAGGGAGGGGGTGTACAGGGTGAGGGAGGAGAATGACGGGTAGGGGATGGCGGAAAAGGATAATCTGAGACTTCATAATCATGAAAGTGGTAAGCGATTTAAGAGAAGGAGGGGGACGATCCCTATAAACTTTATTGAATTAATATAGCATCTGAATACGTAACAGAAATAAGCACTATGCAAGTCTATTTGAATTAATTCTTTGTTAGGAAATAATAAAGGAAAAGGAAGAAAGGAAAAGGAAGGAAAATTCACACATCACTTAGTTAAGAGTTTATTAAATGAAGTTTATATAGCTTCTTTCAAAGGCCGTAACAGTGTTCGAAAGGATGTTAGTTCCAGAAAATTCTAGGACAGTCAGTTACACTTTGAAAGATAAGAATTGCATTAAAAAGATTTCTAGAGTTATAATTATTGTAAACAGGATAATTAATTGAATTGGTAAGATGCCGATTAAAATAAAAGTCCCTAGAACATATTTCTAATTCCCGTTTAATGCTAAAATTTTAGTTCAAAGAAATGAGGTAGAACGAGGGCCAAATAATTGGAAAAGGATATATTTCATTTTAATTATTTTCGGTTATAGCATGAACAATGAATCTAAAGAATATTAGCTGAATCTCCCTAAAATGAGGACACAATAAATGAGATATGGGTACATTAAACTAATGTACATATGTTAATATAGATAAATAATCTGGTACAGTTCTAGCTATTCTGTATAGTAAACCAGTGTATACTTAGCAAGTTTAGAACGTACAGAGAGTAGGTAGCATAACTATTTGCTACATTAGTTTTTCATATATTACTCAAAAAATATCGAGTCAAATTCAATGAATTTCATTATCTATCCAAAAATAAAAGTCAAATGCTGAATTACTATTCTATCAATTATTTATTAACAAAAAACCAAGTTATAGCCATATGCTGAAGTATTTGACACTCTGTCAAATTTCATGAAATAAGCAGTCATTCAATCTTGCTATGTAGGCATACTGACATGCTGTAATATTTTAACCAATCAGAGGATAGCAAATGGCTTATAGATACTGTTTTTAAATGTCTAAAACAAATGAATTGTCAAAAGATTTGCACAGAGAAATCATAGCACGGTAGAAGGAGGATAGAAAAGGGTACAGAAAAATAGCTTCAGAAAGTGAGTACAGTTGGGGGGGGGGGTGAGTACAGTTGGGGGGGGGGTGAGTACAGTTGGGGCAGTCGTGAGAAAATGGAAACAAGGTGATATTACCTACTTGAAATCTTCGAAGAAATGGAAGGTCACGTAAATTTTTGATTTAAAATTTCAATAATATGAAAATGTGTCACTGTACCATAACTCAAAACTGATATTACGCAAACTAATAATATATCCTGTTTTCCATATATGGAATATAGCCATAATGACACAAATTCATTTAAAGTGGCATGTTAGCTACAAAGACAATCAGTACCTCTTTCTAGAGCTTTTCCCTGTTTATAACAGTAAGGTTGGTTGCCCATCAAAACAGGAATGACGATAGCTTTGGAATGGCAATTCCCAAACTGATTCCTAATCAAATTGAGAATTCGAGATTTTAGGAATTTTGGAGACAAATTAGGAGGATTCGAAGCAATGAACAAAAAAGTGAAAAATGTGTAAAAAAAATTTGTGAGATAAACTAACAAATGGAAAATGATTTGGAAATATGAATTGAACAGTTATAGAAAGCTACATCATCCTCTCTAAATGTACGTTTTGCATGAAGCGATTGTTGCAATCATTGTTGAGCGAATAATTCAACTAAATCTGAGCGATAATGTCTCATTGCAAAAAAGCCCCATAAGAATAGCATTGAAGTAGTGCTCCATAGGAATAGCATTGAAGTAGTGCTCCATAGGAATAGCATTGAAGTAGTGCTCCATAGGAATAGCATTGAAGTAGTGCTCCATAAGAATAGCATTGAAGTAGTGCTCCATAGGAATAGCATTGAAGTAGTGCTCCATAGGAATAGCATTGAAGTAGTGCTCCATAGGAATAGCATTGAAGTAGTGCTCCATAGGAATAGCATTGAAGTAGTGCTCCATAGGAATAGCATTGAAGTAGTGCTCCATAGGAATAGCATTGAAGTAGTGCTCCATAGGAATAGCATTGAAGTAGTGCTCCATAGGAATAGCATTGAAGAAGTGCTCCATAGGAATAGCATTGAAGTAGTGCTCCATAGGAATAGCATTGAAGTAGTGCTCCATAGGAATAGCATTGAAGTAGTGCTCGGCGATTATCGCTGAGCGATGATCGCAGTGATTAATCGCTGCATGCAAAACGAACCTAAAGCTACCTCACTCTTTTCTAAGGGTGTCCGGTCAATTGGGTCGTGGTCAATTGGGTCACGGACCATTTGGGTCCATGTTTACAAAACGTGTAATAAACATGCATAGTTAATATAACTTATGTAAAATTGAATGCTTTCACAGTAATTAGCTCATGGTATAGAAAAATTAATACCGCATATTGTGGGCAATGTTCTTTTAAAAACAATAATTTATCTTCTGAGTTGTATCGTTTAACAATATTTCAAAGCTTTACCGTAGCGTCTCTGTACTTATTTTTCCCATGAAATAGTTCACCGCATTCGATGTACATTTTCTTTGTTGCAGCTAGACTATCTTCCTTTTTTCAATGTATCAATGAATTTCCATATGTTTGGATGCAAGCAAAATGCATTACGATGTGTTACGATAAGCTTCGATGTTATTGTTGGTTCTAGGTAAATTGTTCAACAATAATCCATGGATCTAAATTTGAGCAGGAAACAATGGCAATTAAGTTTTTTTTATATATTCAAATTTCATCAAATATTAAAATATTTTATTATTTATCCTTAAAACTGAGAGAGAATTCAATTATACAAAAGCTAAATTAGCTGTGCATGTTTGATATAACTTTCCTCTCTAAGCTACCTCTCCTCTCTAAGCTACCTCTCCTCTCTAAGCTACCTCTCCTCTCTAAGCTACCTCTCCTCTCTAAGCTACCTCTCCTCTCTAAGCTACCTCTCCTCTCTAAGCTACCTCTCCTCTCTAAGCTACCTCTCCTCTCTAAGCTACCTCTCCTCTCTAAGCTACCTCTCCTCTCTAAGCTACCTCTCCTCTCTAAGCTACCTCTCCTCTCTAAGCTACCTCTCCTCTCTAAACTACCTCTCCTCTCTAAGCTACCTCTCCCCTCTAAGCTACCTCTCCTCTCTAAGCTACCTCTCCTCTCTAAGCTACCTCTCCTCTCTAAGCTACCTCTCCTCTCTAAGCTACTTCTCCTCCCTAAGCTACCTCTCCTCTCTAAGCTACCTCTCCTCTCTAAGCTACCTCTCCTCTCTAAGCTACCTCTCCTCTCTAAGCTACCTCTCCCCTCTAAGCTACCTCTCCTCTCTAAGCTACCTCTCCTCTCTAAGCTACCTCTCCTCTCTAAGCTACCTCTCCCCTCTAAGCTACCTCTCCTCTCTAAGCTACCTCTCCTCTCTAAGCTACCTCTCCTCTCTAAGCTACCTCTCCTCTCTAAGCTACCTCTCCTCTCTAAGCTACCTCTCCTCTCTAAGCTACCTCTCCTCTCTAAGCTACCTCTCCTCTCTAAGCTACCTCTCCTCTCTAAGCTACCTCTCCTCTCTAAGCTACCTCTCCTCTCTAAGCTACCTCTCCTCTCTAAGCTACCTCTCCTCTCTAAGCTACCTCTCCTCTATAAGCTACCTCTCCTCTCTAAGCTACCTCTCCTCTCTAAGCTACCTCTCCTCTCTAAGCTACCTCTCCTCTCTAAGCTACCTCTCCTCTCTAAGCTACCTCTCCTCTCTAAGCTACCTCTCCTCTCTAAGCTACCTCTCCTCTCTAAGCTACCTCTCCTCTCTAAGCTACCTCTCCTCTCTAAGCTACCTCTCCTCTCTAAGCTACCTCTCCTCTATAAGCTACCTTTCCTCTCTAAGCTACCTCTCCTCTCTAAGCTACCTCTCACCTTAAGCTACCTCTCCTCTCTAAGCTACCTCTCCTCTCAAAGCTACCTCTCATCTCTAAGCTACCTCTCCTCTCTAAGCTACCTCTCCTCTCTAAGCTACCTCTCCTCTCTAAGCTACCTCTCCTCTCTTATCTACCTCTCCTCTCTAAGCTACCTCTCCTCTCTAAGCTACCTCTCCTCTCTAAGCTACCTCTCATCTCTAAGCTACCTCTCCTCTCTAAGCTACCTCTCCTCTCTAAGCTACCTCTCCTCTCTAAGCTACCTCTCCTCTCTAAGCTACCTCTCCTCTCTAAGCTACCTCTCTTCTCTAAGCTACTTCTCCTCTCTAAGCTACATCTCCTCTCTAAGCTACCTCTCCTCTCTAAGCTACCTCTCCTCTATAAGCTACCTTTCCTCTCTAAGCTACCTCTCCTCTCTAAGCTACCTCTCACCTTAAGCTACCTCTCCTCTCTAAGCTACCTCTCCTCTCTAAGCTACCTCTCCTCTCTAAGCTACCTCTCCTCTCTAAGCTACCTCTCCTCTCTAAGCTACCTCTCCTCTCTAAGCTACCTCTCCTCCCTAAGCTACCTCTCCTCTCTAAGCTACCTTTCCTCTCTAAGCTACCTCTCCTCTCTAAGCTACCTCTCACCTTAAGCTACCTCATACTCTCTAAGCTACCTCATACTCTCTAAACTACCTCATACTCTCTAAGCTACCTCTCCTCTCTAAGCTACCTCTCCTCTCTAAGCTACCTCTCCTCTCTAAGCTACCTCTCCTCTCTAAGCTACCTCTCCTCCCTAAGCTACCTCTCCTCTCTAAGCTACCTCTCCTCTCTAAGCTACCTCTCCTCTCTAAGCTACCTCTCCTCTCTAAGCTACCTCTCCTCTATAAGCTACCTCTCCTCTCTAAGCTACCTCTCCTCTCTAAGCTACCTCTCCTCTATAAGCTACCTCTCCTCTCTAAGCTACCTCTCCTCTCTCTTTTCTATTCAATACCAAACTATGAATATTAAATGAAGAAAAAATTAGCACTCGAATTAACAAGGAAAAGCGGAGGCAAAAACACCGAGGAATTTTTTACTGTGCGAATAGAGGGGATATTTGGGGGATAGTTTTTGAGGGATATTATAGGGATATTATAGGGATAGGTGAGGGATATTATAAGGATATTATAGGGATAGGTGAGGGATATTATAGGGATAGGAGAGTGATATTATAGGGATAGGTGAGGGATATTATAGGGATAGGTGAGGGATATTATAGGGATAGGAGAGGGATATTATAGGGATAGGTGAGGGATATTATAGGGATAGGTGAGGGATATTACAGGGATAGGAGAGAGATATTATAGGGATAGGTGAGGGATATTACAGGGATAGGAGAGGGATATTATAGGGATAGGAGAGGGATGTTATAGGGATAGGAGAGGGATATTATAGGGATAGGAGAGGGATATTATAAGGATAGGAGAGGGATATTATAGGGATAGGAGAGGGATATTATAGAGATAGGAGAGGGATATTATAGGGATAGGAGAGGGATATTATAGGGAAAGGTGAGGGATATTATAGGGATAGGAGAGGGATATTATAGGGATAGGTGAGGGATATTATAGGGATAGGTGAGGGATATTACAGGGATAGGAGAGGGATATTATAGGGATAGGTGAGGGATATTACAGGGATAGGAGAGGGATATTATAGGGATAGGAGAGGGATGTTATAGGGATAGGAGAGGGATATTATAGGGATAGGAGAGGGATATTATAGGGATAGGAGAGGGATATTATAGGGATAGGTGAGGGATATTATAGGGATAGGTGAGGGATATTATAGGGATAGGTGAGGGATATTATAGGGATAGGAGAGGGATATTATAGGGATAGGAGAGGGATATTATAGGGATAGGAGAGGGATATTATAGGGATAGGTGAGGGATATTATAGGGATAGGAGAGAGATATTATAGGGATAGGAGAGGGATATTATAGGGATAGGTGAGGGATATTATAGGGATAGGTGAGGGATATTATAGGGATAGGTGAGGGATATTATAGGGATAGGAGAGGGATATTATAGGGATAGGAGAGGGATATTATAGGGATAGGAGAGGGATATTATAGGGATAGGTGAGGGATATTATAGGGATAGGAGAGAGATATTATAGGGATAGGAGAGGGATATTATAGGGATATTGGAATGAGTAGCCATTATAACAGTTAGTAGCGGTGTAAGTATAATAGCGGTGTAAGTATAGTAGCGGTATAAGTATAGTAGCGGTGTAAGTATAGTAGCGGTGTAAGTATAGTAGCGGTGTAAGTATAGTAGCGGTGTAAGTATAGTAGCGGTGTAAGTATAGTAGCGGTATAAGTATAGTAGCGGTGTAAGTATAGTAGCGGTGTAAGTATAGTAGCGGTGTAAGTATAGTAGCGGTATAAGTATAGTAGCGGTATAAGTATAGTAGCGGTATAAGTATAGTAGCGGTGTAAGTATAGTAGCTGTGTAAGTATAGTAGCGGTGTAAGTATAGTAGCTGTGTAAGTATAGTAGCGGTGTAAGTATAGTAGCGGTGTAAGTATAGTAGCGGTGTAAGTATAGTACCGGTGTAAGTATAGTACCGGTGTAAGTATAGTACCGGTGTAAGTATAGTAGCGGTGTAAGTATAGTAGCGGTGTAAGTATAGTAGCGGTGTAAGTATAGTACCGGTGTAAGTATAGTACCGGTGTAAGTATAGTACCGGTGTAAGTATAGTACCGGTGTAAGTATATAGAGTTTACTGTTAATTAATAATTTATTTAGTCGACCGGCAAGTCATTTTATTGACAGTTTTAATTAGTGAATTGATAATAAAATAATATTATAGTTTGTAAATGATGGGAAGTTATATTAATAATATGAGAGATAATTATATTATTATTTATATAGTATACATGTATTTGCTAAATAAATACATTAAACATACCATTCTTTAAACACTTCACCTCGTGGTGTACCATATTTGGTACAATTTGAAGGGTGAACTGAAAGTTCCTTTGCCAATTAATAACTATTTGTTAATTTAAAAATATAACATCTTATCAAAAAGGTATCAGAATGTTAACTCACAATAGTAAGGATAAATTTCATTCTTTACTTTTTAATATGATCACCCATCAATTCGAATACTTTCAATTCTCTTATATGTGTTTTCTACAGAGTTACTGACATCTTTGGGTATTTTGACCCACTCCTGCTGCAATGATTGTTTCATATCATCAACAACTCTATGAGCAACAGAACGAACCTCAACCGTCTACATAAACCACACAGAAATGTCTATTGGGTTCAATTCTGGCGATGTGTGACCACAAATCCTACCTCCTGAATCTTGGGAATTGACAGTAGTTTGAGGTGTAGGAAGACGAAAGGGTGACAAGAGCCCACACGACAAAATCCCTAGCGTCAAAAGCCCCTACCGTCAAAAGCCCACACCGATAAAAGCCCTTACCAACAAAAGCCCACACCAACAAAAGCCCACACAGACATAAGCCCACACCGACAAAAGCCAACACCGACAAAAGCCCACACCGACAAAAGTCCACACCGACGAAAACAAAATTAGTATTTCTGCAATATAAATAATCCATGTATGTAAATTTGGAACGAAGGAAGATAATAATTTAACAGTTTTCTTTCTACGGAATCACTGTAAATTTGTATTATGCCCAAAATTAGAGCGCTTTTTTCTTAGAACTTAATTTTAAAATACTAGACTATGGAAATTGCGAGTAAATATAAATAAATTATAGGTTGACGTTTCTTTCCTGGAACAACTTAAATACAATATAAAAATAAGGAACTATAAAACGTTTTAGTTATTTTACAGTTATATGCTAACTGTTGCTCCACGGTTTGATGGAAAATTAGAATAAAATCTGTATTCAGGACATCAACAACCATACTAATTGACTAATTACACATGTATAAGTGACATTCATAAATGTAGCCAAATGAAGTATTTACGAAAAATTGTGCTATAGAATCCAAGACTATGGCTAGCAAAGTCTACAGAGGCTGATGTTTGACCTTTTGATCAGTAATCCTACATGACAACTGAACAAGACGTCTGCTAGTTATCTGACGTCTGACTGAATGTTCCAGTAAATACTAAAATTTTAGTACATAAATTAAAGTGTTTTAAAATTAAGTTCTTCAATAGCAGCACCCTAATTTGGGGCATAATACAAGTTTGCAATGATTTTGTAGAAAGAAAACTGTTAAATTTTTATCTTCCTTCGTTCCAAATTTACATACATATATGGATTATTTATATTGCAGGAATACTAATTTTGTTTTCGTCGGTGTGGGTTTTTGTCGTATGGGCTTTAGACGCTAGGGATTTTATCGTGGCCCCTAGCAAGATACACCATTTTGTTGGAAGATGTAAGAATTGATCTTAGAAGTGTTTCTTCAGATTTTTAAGAGCTGGAACAAAAATATAAAGAAATAATTTAAGCCCCTTGTTTCACGAAAATCGGAGGAAACTTTCACTTTGTCGAGATATCAGCTCACACTATGACAGAAAACTGTTTTTGACGGCGGTGAACTGTTCTCTAAGAATCTTTGGCCTCTCATTTCTCTTTCACTTTTGAAGAGATGTAGTAATTGCAATTTTCTCATTTTGTTGGTAGAAGATCCTTCGTGATGATGGTTCTCATTGAATTGTTGGTCACATTCATGTATTTTGCCCTCTTTCGAATAGTTTCTTCTCACCCGTTCACGAGCAGCCTCAACCATTCCATATGTTCGAACAGTGTGAAATATGAACTTTTACCATTCATTTGGTGCAGTGGTTACGTCGCACTCTACGAAACATCAGGTGGCGAGTTCGCGTTCCAGAAACACCACTTCATTTCTTTCCATTTGATTTTTTTATAACAATATGCAACATTAAACTATGTAATTGATATACAGCTGAAAGCACTTTACACTATATGCGAGGGAATGATAATTTCGGTATCCTTGCCCATTCCTTGATATCCCGGAAAGTTGTCTCCCATGTACTTTTAGGGCAATCCTCAGATATGCCAAGTTCCATGCATCCATTCACAAAATGATACACGGTCGATTTGGCAATTTTAAAGAGCTAATTGATCTCAGAGTTGGTTTTCCCTGCGCGATGGAACTCTACGACAATCCTTTTGCTCCATTTAGAACTACTATTTCATATTCTAATAATTACTCCTTTAGAATAATATTATATAATGAGTTTTGCAAGATATTTAGCAAACTGAAGAGCATATATAGTGATACTTAATATATTTAATTATAAGTTTGAAAAAGTTCAAGAACCTCATGTTCACTCTGGAGATGAATTTTAAAGATTAAGCGAGACAAGATAATTTCAAAATACTTCTGAATACGTTTAGTGATAAAAGGAGACAACTCATTTCCGCACTTTCGCACTTAAATAATTTTGATGCTAGAATTAATACGGTGAATGGAAAAACAATTTTTGTCGAAATTCAGATTCATTACTCAATTATTTTATTTTTACGATATGACAGAAGTACAACCATATTTTGTTGATAATATTGTTCACAGTGAAGGGTTTACCAGCCCCATTTGCTAATGATGTTCACAGTGAAGGGTTTACCAGCCCCATTTGCTAATAATGTTCACAGTGAAGGGTTTACCAGCCCCATTTGCTAATAATGTTCACAGTGACATTACACCGTCTAACAGTTTGTGTTTATCAAAGGAGACACATATTCTCAAATCAATTTGCTGTCAAGTCTCTTCAGAACACAGAGGCACAATAGAGTCACAAACCACACTGTGTGACAAGCAGCAGATGCAAATTGAGACACTCTAGTCTGCTCAAATATGTCAGCCATTCAAATAACTACATGTGATAGGAACTTAAAGGCCTCGTCATTATATAGGAGAAAATGGTAAGCAAAGTCATTTACGTCATCGTGACGATAATATCAGAAGAACTGTCATTTTTCCTTTGATGCAAAGGCCTTGTGTTGGTTTAGGTGGCATTACTGTAGTAGCATTTGTGGAATTGTTCTGCTCTCTTGTCCTTAGCTTATTCGGATGTAAGCAACCATTCTTGTAGCAGACATATACACATTATGCAGTATATACTATAATTATGAAAGACCTGAGTTATGAAATGCAAGTAGTTTTTTACGTTTAAATCATAGAAAATGATATACGTCAAGAATTACATCAAAGTTATCCCTCAAAGATCATAGTTTTCTTAGGATTTTAATCATAGAAAACTATTTAGTGCACCAAAGACATGAAATGGCTCAGAGTTATGATGGAACCATTCTTCATAACTCAGAGGTTTCACTGTACTATACATACAAACTATTACTGTATATATACATTTGCCTCACCACTTCACCGTGATGATATACAGTTACGTCACTCCATTACGCTGACTGACAGCCAATCAAAACTTCGCATCGTTTAGTCCCTTCTGACAGTCAAAAATGAGTCGCATGACAGCGATCTGTTGGCTAAATGACGCAAAATCTACGCTTCATATCGCTGAGAGGAACTGTCGTCAGATGTGCTGGTGTCAAGTCGGGGAATTTGTAACCGGCAGATTATCGATGGCGCGAAATAGTTATCGCATTTTATCGTAATTTCACAGATCATTTACTATTAGGATCTTCAAAATAAGACTATAATACGTAATATAATACTATAAGTGTTTAAATGTAAGGTACATTACGATTATATTTCCGTCTAATCATTTATTATAAATCTTTTTAACATCGATTATAATCATCGATAGAAAACATACGATAGGTCATTGTAATTTCTCGTCTGAGTTCAATTTATTTTAATATATATTATTGGTGCAAGGGATAGATAGCTGGTAACATTTCATAGTTGTGTAATAGAGTTAACGCCCTCTACCCTCAACTAACGGCAATGAAACTAGCCAAACTTTAGCACTAAATCGTGACGAGCCAGAACACTCGCACTGAAACGACACAATTCACATTGTCGAAAATGACGACTCTATTGCCACTGCGACGACACAATTCACATTGTCGAAAAGTGATGACTCTATTGCCACTGCAACGACACAATTCACATTGTCGAAAAGTGACGACTCTATTGCCACTGCGACGACACAATTCACATTGTCAAAAAGTGACGACTCTATTGCCACTGCGACGACACAATTCACATTGTCGAAAAGTGATGACTCTATTGCCACTGCAACGACACAATTCACATTGTCGAAAAGTGACGACTCTATTGCCACTGCGACGACACAATTCACATTGTCAAAAAGTGACGACTCTATTGCCACTGCGACGACACAATTCACAATGACGAAAAGTGACGACTGTATTGCCACTGCAACGACACAATTCACATTGTCGAAAATGACGACTCTATTGCCACTGCGACGACACAATTCACAATGACAAAAAGTGACGACTCTATTGCCACTGCGACGACACAATTCACATTGTCGAAAGTGACGACTCTATTACCACTGCGACGACACAATTCACATTGTCAAAAAGTGACGACTGTATTGCCACTGCGACGACACAATTCACAATGACGAAAAGTGACGACTCTATTGCCACTGCGACAACACAATTCACATTGTCGAAAGTGACGACTCTATTGCCACTGCGACAACACAATTCACATTGTCGAAAGTGACGACTCTATTGCCACTGCGACGACACAATTCACATTGTCGAAAAGTGACGACTCTATTGCCACTGCGACGACACAATTCACATTGTCGAAAAGTGATGACTCTATTGCCACTGCAACGACACAATTCACATTGTCGAAAAGTGACGACTCTATTGCCACTGCGACGACACAATTCACATTGTCAAAAAGTGACGACTCTATTGCCACTGCGACGACACAATTCACAATGACGAAAAGTGACGACTGTATTGCCACTGCAACGACACAATTCACATTGTCGAAAATGACGACTCTATTGCCACTGCGACGACACAATTCACAATGACAAAAAGTGACGACTCTATTGCCACTGCGACGACACAATTCACATTGTCGAAAGTGACGACTCTATTACCACTGCGACGACACAATTCACATTGTCAAAAAGTGACGACTGTATTGCCACTGCGACGACACAATTCACAATGACGAAAAGTGACGACTGTATTGCCACTGCAACGACACAATTCACATCGTCGAAAATGACGACTCTATTGCCACTGCGACGACACAATTCACAATGACAAAAAGTGACGACTCTATTGCCACTGCGACGACACAATTCACATTGTCGAAAGTGACGACTCTATTGCCACTGCGACGACACAATTCACATTGTCGAAAAGTGACGACTGTATTGCCACTGCGACGACACAATTCACAATGACAAAAAGTGACGACTCTCTTGCCACTGCGACGACACAATTCACATTGTCAAAAAGTGACGACTCTATTGCCACTGCGACAACACAATTCACATTGTCGAAAGTGACGACTCTATTGCCACTGCGACAACACAATTCACATTGTCGAAAGTGACGACTCTATTGCCACTGCGACGACACAATTCACATTGTCGAAAAGTGATGACTCTATTGCCACTGCGACGACACAATTCACATTGTCGAAATGTGATGACTCTATTGCCACTGCGACGACACAATTCACATTGTCGAAAATGACGACTCTAGCTATTGCCACTGTGACGACTAAATTCACAATGACGAAAAGTGACGACTCTATTTTCCATGCGACGACACGATTCACATTACCGACGAAATAAGTAATAATAGAAAGATCATTCGAGACTGTAATAATTCGAACATTTATTCTAAAATCCTATCGAGGAGATTATTGTGGTGTTATAGAAGATTGAGTCCTCTAATAATCTTCTAAATGAGATGTATGCATATTAGTAATAAAAGTTAATTGCTGCACATACGAATATAATAACATATAGACACTTATATATAGCATAGGATAAACCAAATAGACAAAGAAGTAGGTATATTATTACCATATTGCAGCGTCACTGTGACTGTTTAACACTGTTAAGATTGCAATCAATTTCTGCCCATTAATTGCTATTTATTCAACCTTGTGATGGACAGACCGACTGACATGGTTTCTTTTATATATATTGATATTTTTCTATTTATTATATTTTGTATTATGTATAATATTTTAGTGCTTAACAATATAGAGAGTTTACTATATAATAATATAATTAATAGTATTTTGAAATATTGAATATTTTTTTTTACATCCTCTTCCTTTTCCATATCTTTCCCTTTCCATCTCTTTCCCTTTCCACCTTTTTCCCTTTCCATCTCTTTCTCTTTCCATCTCTTTCCCTTTCCATCCCATTTCACCTCTTTCCCTTTCCATCTCTTTCCAATTCCACCTCTTTCTCTTTCCATCTCCTTTCCTTTCCATCTCTTTCCCTTTCTACCTCTCTCCCTTTCCATCTCTTTCCCTTTCCACCTCTTTCCCATTCCACCTCTTTTCCTTTCCACCGCTTTCCCTTTCCATCTCTTTCCAATTCCATCTCTTTCCCTTTCCATCTCTTTCCCTTTCCACCTTTTTCCTTTTCCATCTCTTTCCCTTTCCATCTCTTTCCCTTTCCATCTCTTTCCCTTTCCATCTCTTTCCCTTTCCATCCCATTTCTCCTCTTTCCCTTTCCATCTCTTTCAAATTCCATCTCTTTCCCTTTCCATCTCTTTTCCTTTCCATCTCTTTCCCTTTCTACCTCTCTCCCTTTCCATCTGTTTCCCTTTCCATCTCTTTTCCTTTCCATCTCTTTCCCTTCCCACCTCTTTCCCTTTCCATATATTTCCCTTTTCACCTCTTTCCCTTTCCATATCTTTCCAATTCCACCTCTTTCCCTTTCCATCTCTTTTCCTTTCCATCTCTTTCCCTTTCCACCTCTTTCCCTTTCCATCTCTTTCCCTTTCCACCTCTTTCCCATTCTACCTCTTTCTCTTTCCACCTCTTTCCCTCTCCATCTCTTTCCCTATCCACCTCTTTCCCATTCCACCTCTTTCCCTTTCCATCTCTTTCCCTCTCCACCTCTTTCCCATTCCACCTCTTTCCCATTCCACCTCTTTCCCTTTCCATATCTTTCCCTTTCCATCTCTTTCCCTTTCCATATCTTTCCCTTTCCATCCCATTTCACCTCTTTCCCTTTCCATCTCTTTCCAATTCCACCAATTTCCCTTTCCATCTCTTTTCCTTTCCATCTCTTTCCATTTCCACCTCTTTCCCTTTCCATCTCTTTCCCTTTCCACCTCTTTCTCATTCCACCTCTTTCCCTTTCCATCTCTTTCCCTTTCCACCTCTTTCCCATTCTACCTCTTTCTCTTTCCACCTCTTTCCCTCTCCATCTCTTTCCCTATCCACCTCTTTCCCATTCCACCTCTTTCCCTTTCCATCTCTTTCCCTCTCCACCTCTTTCCCATTCCACCTCTTTCCCATTCCACCTCTTTCCCTTTCCATATCTTTCCCTTTCCATCTCTTTCCCTTTCCATATCTTTCCCTTTCCATCCCATTTCACCTCTTTCCCTTTCCATCTCTTTCCAATTCCACCTCTTTCCCTTTCCATCTCTTTCCATTTCCACCTCTTTCCCTTTCCATTTCTTTCCCTTTCCACCTCTTTCTCATTCCACCTCTTTCCCTTTCCATCTCTTTCCCTTTCCACCTCTTTCCCATTCCACCTCTTTCCCTTTCTATCTCTTTCCCTTTCCATCTCTTTCCCTTTCCATCTCTTTCCATTTCCACCTCTTTCCCTTTCCATCTCTTTCCCTTTCCACCTCTTTCTCATTCCACCTCTTTCCCTTTCCATCTCTTTCCCTTTCCACCTCTTTCCCATTCCACCTCTTTCCCTTTCTATCTCTTTCCCTTTCCATCTCTTTCCATTTCCACCTCTTTCCCTTTCCATCTCTTTCCCTTTCCACCTCTTTCTCATTCCACCTCTTTCCCTTTCCATCTCTTTCCCTTTCCACCTCTTTCCCATTCCACCTCTTTCCCTTTCTATCTCTTTCCCTTTCCATCTCTTTCCCTTTCCACCTCTTTCCCTTTCTATCTCTTTCCCTTTCCATCTCTTTCCATTTCCACCTCTTTCCCTTTCCATCTCTTTCCCTTTCCACCTCTTTCCCTTTCCATCTCTTTCCCTTTCCACCTCTTTCCCATTCTACCTCTTTCTCTTTCCACCTCTTTCCCTCTCCATCTCTTTCCCTATCCACCTCTTTCCCATTCCACATCTTTCCCTTTCCATCTCTTTCCCTTTCCATCTCTTTCCCTCTCCACCTCTTTCCCATTCCATCTCTTTCCCTCTCCACCTCTTTCCCATTCCACCTCTTTCCCATTCCACCTCTTTCCCTTTCCATCCCATTCCGCCGCTCTCTCAAAGGCGTCAGAATCTGTTGAGAGTTTATTGGAAGTCGATTATTTGAAGCACCGAAACACGATTTCAGTCTTCAGACTTTGAGCACTTCTTCTCATCACTTCTTCTTCCAGTCTCCGATTGAGTCTTCGTGATGATGTCTTACGGCCCCTTTCTTCCTTTGACAGAACAATAAAAACATATTTATAGCCCGCGTAAAAGGGACACGATAACAAGGCTTTTTTCATTGAATTCTAAATAAAACAGAGGAATGAACCTAGTAATTTGAAGTTGAATTAATCAATTCGTATAGTATTCCTTGAAATAGAAAATTTATCTTTTAATTATTATCTATCTTCAAAAACATGTAATTATTTAAATTCGCTTGAATATTAAAGTTACTCACATTAACCATGAACAGAAAACGGTTAACATACTTTGCCATAGAAAACGAAGCCTATTTTCTTTGCGGGTAACTATATTAAATATTCTACAATCAAGATGACTGCGTAAATATTCATAAAGAGTAATACCTATCAATATACGGACACCCTTAGTACTCGAAAAGTGGGGATTGCTCCTTTTTAATCAACTAAAATCAAATAAATATAATGAATCGACGTATTTTACATACCACTTGCAGTTACGATATAATAAATAAATTTTCTGAGATGAAAATCCGGTTTGATAATTTAAAGTGTCGACGGAAAATGATTTTTCTTGGCAGACAAAATGGATGATTTAATTTCTGGCGATATTGATGAATGTGTTCGAGTGAAACAGGAGGGGAATGCGAAGAGGCTATTATTCATCTGTACGGCTGGCGAGAACGCTATCAAAACTTATAATAGAATTTGAAGATTAGTTAGATTGGCTGGCTGGCACGCTTTGCAATATTAGTTACAATATCTCTAAAATGAAGTCTTCGAAAACTTGGAGAAGTGTGTTCCTGTTTGGAAAAGAAAATCTTCTAAAGTTGGTTAATAAATGGAAAAAATTTGCATGGTATTAATAATATTTATTTATTATTTGATATAAATAAGCATATATCTAACCCTGTGACTTTGACTTTAAAATTTAAAAATTCTGATATTTTAGATTGAAGGTTACAGAACAAATTTCAAATTATAATTAAATACATGAATTTCGAAACCTATTTCAATTTGTGTTCAATTAGTTGTTTTAATTGATAAGATTTCACTTACATGTACATGTACGTTTATATTATATCCATGTGTACGTGCATGACAATTGTCACTTACATGTACATGTACGTTTATATTATATCCATATATACGTGCATGACAATTGTCACTTACATGTACCTTTTTGACTATTGTCACTTACATGTACGTTTTTTGACTATTGTCACTTACATGTACGTTTTTTGACTATTGTCACTTACATGTACGTTTTTTGACTATTGTCACTTACATGTACGTTGTTTGACTATTGTCACTTACATGTACGTTTTTTGACTATTGTCACTTACATGTACGTTTTTTGACTATTGTCACTTACATGTACGTTGTTTGACTATTGTCACTTACATGTACGTTTTTTGACTATTGTCACTTACATGTACGTTTTTTGACTATTGTCACTTACATGTACGTTGTTTGACTATTGTCACTTACATGTACGTTTTTTGACTATTGTCACTTACATGTACGTGTTTTGAGAAGGTTTTTAAGTGTGTCAGTACCGCTTGTAAAACAGAAATTGCCTTTTGTGTTAAAATTGTTTGAATCATTATCTTCAAAATTTAACTTAGATATATTAGATGTAATTATTATGAATATTATTTAATTTGAAAAAATACTAATTAATTTGAAATAAAAAATTAATTTAAAAGAGAAATATATTAATGTAAATTAAAATATATTACGTATTGAAAATAAAAAATATAATAATATTTATTAATATAATTGTTACTCAGAGATAGCTATAGCAGAAAATGCTAATATATAAATATAGTGAGTAATATAGTGCGCAATATAGTGAGTAATATAGTGCGCAATTCACCAGGCAGATCATTTCCAGTTTTTAGGGGGAAATCTGGCCGCCTTATTGCTCTTTTTTTTTTCTTTACTAATAAACAGATGTAAAAAAAAAGAACAAATGAGTTAGGCAGAAAAGATATAAAGGTTTGGATAAATATTATATTGAACTTTTTTCGTAATTAAGTTAGGCTAAGTACTGAATTATCGGTCAGTATACTACATCTTCGGTCATATAACAAAAAACAATATAAAAATTGTTATTATTACACAGTGCTATCTAATAACAATTATCATATTGTTTTTCTCATATGTCCGAAGATGTAGTACTGACCGATAATGCAGAACTTACCCTATAAGGGGACATCCAAATAATATTTTCTAGAGCTGCTTTAATAACTTGTATTTTTTTTTAAATTAAAATCTATTTACTTTAAATTTGTCACATACAATTTCTTTGCTTAAAAAAATAATGTATACTATGATTGAAAAATTATGATATAAAGAATAATTAAATATATAAAGTCATATATTGTATTATAACCTATACCATATAGTAAGAGTTGCCGGGTAAGTTCCCAGTTAACGGTCAGTTCCACATTTTCGGACACGTAAGAAAAAACGATATTATAATAATTATTTAATTTTAATATTAATTAGTATCCATGATACCTGCAGGTATCATGGATACCAATTAAAATAGAGTTAAATAATAGAAAACATATATTTCTTGATCGAAAATGTGTAACTGTGCGATAACTCAGAACTGACCCCAACTCATTGCAGTTATTTTAGCAGTTTTTATTGTGTAGTTACTGCTAATAACAAAAAACTTTGTTCTAACTAATTGGTGAAAGTTTTTAAACTATATTGTATTTAGCTGGAATAGATTTCAATTAGTTAATCTTTAATTTTTATATTTTAATCTTAATCTAAACTTTAATAATTAATCTAAACTTTAATAATTAATCTAAACTTTAATAATTAATCTAAACTTTAATCCATACTTTACATAAATTTAACATAAACTTTAATCTAAACTTTAACATAAATTTTACATAAAGTTTAATATAATATATACTTTAATCTAAACTTTTTGTTAAAAGTAGAATTTTTCACAAGTATTTTACCATTAAATTTGTTATATTTAACTATATATTTTTTATTGAATTCATGAATTTATTTTTTATATTTCATTTTTTTAATATCTAATATACATTTAATTAAATAATCTAAATTATGATTTTATCTCGATTTCAAATTCTCTTTCAATTGAAAATACATGAATTACTTAAAATTAAATAAATAAAATTAATGAATAAAAAAAAATTAAAATTAAAGCATATTTGATTTAAAAATTAAAGAACGATAGAGACATGATATTTAAAAAGATTCATTTTTTCATCAAAAAACATATCACATAATCATAGAATTTGTCTTCAAAAATGTTTCCACTGCCTTGAATATAAATAGTATAATATTAATATACGTATCTATGGTATCAATATATTAGGCACTAGTGTACTTTCCCGTTAAAAATAACATGTTTTCAATAGTATCTATATTGGTGTAACTAAAATATAAACATAAGAATTAGAAGATTATTTCAATACTTTCATGTTAAAATGATAAAAAAATGTATGCTAATCTAATATGATCGGAATTGTGGGACTGTGCAAAAATACGTAACTTACCCTATTTATTTCGCATAATGAACAAAATTATTATTTAACTAGTGTACTTTCCCGTTAAAAATAACGGGTTATCATCAATGCCAATTTATTACCAATTATTATGTTACTTTTAATGAATTAAATTAAAATTAAATTTTCTGCATAGTCTAATTTATTTTATAGATAAAATACATTTAAAAATTGAATAAAAACAGGGGAATTCAGATATCAAGTCAATATATTCCCGTGCGTATCATAGTTACATTCTTCATGTTTAATACGCGTATTTTAAAAGCGGACACCAAATAAATAAAGAAATAAACACACGAGGGAAATTATTAGTATAGATTTACCTCAAAATATTTTAGAAGTCCGTATTTTTGGTACAGTTTTATGATACAGATCATTTTGATTTAATATAATTGAATCAAAATTGTAATTAAATGTCCTATAACTTATAAATAAATAAATAAACAAACACACGATGGAAATAATTAGGATAGATATTATCGTAATATAGTGTTTATGTAGAATCAATGGCAGTGGACATTTTAGCAAGGCATACTGTATTCTATACAGGGTGACCCACAAAAAAGTGTACCCAAGTTAGAAGTAATATAAATATTATAATTAATTAAAAAATAATTTGAAGTGATTTGAAAATTATACATGTACGATATTTATATTAATTCTAACTTGGGTACACTTTTTTGTGGGTCACCCTGTATAGATACTAACACTACGTACATATGCATAGCGCATATCTCGTAACTGCGCAGTGCATATCGCTTCAACTGCGCATCTGCTGCTGCGCATATAGGCCCAATAACCAGGCATACCAACCACAAGGCTTACCAACCACAGAACTAACTCAAAACCACAAACTTGATAGGATTGAGGTCGTACTCCTATTGTCGTAGACAGGGTGATCTACCAAGAGTGTTACCAACTTTGAATTATATTAAATATTGTAATTTGTAGATAAAGAAAATTAAGTTGAGCAAAATTAAAAATTATAATTTTTTATATGTGTATCCTTTCTATCACCGTTATTCTTGAGATTGTATGTGTAACACCAAAGACCAACCTTCACTTTAATTGAAATAATATTAATTAAAATCAGCAATTCGGTTCTCTAAAAGCTATGCTATTAAAAAAATTTATTTGATTCCTCTGACGGTGAAGGAAGTTGACAGTTGTAAAATGAATGCAAGTAAAATAATCTAACTTTCATCTTATTTCAGCGTTATTTTATCCACTTAGTAATACAATATTTATTTTAATTCAAAGTTGGTTACACTCTTATGTAGATCACCCTGTATATCTTCTTATGTAGCAAGGATTTAAAATGATTTAACTTGAATAAAATTTAGAAAAGGATTCAAATCCTTATAATTTTTAAACTATTGAATTTTGAAATTTTGAATTTCATTCGAAACAGCAGTTTTGAAAGTTTTATTTGATATAGCAATGATTGAAGGCTTATAGACAGGATTGCAAATTATACATTCGATTGAAGCCAGTCTTCAAGGGTGATGTCACACGAGCATTTTTTGCAGCGTTTTCAACGCTCCAAAAGCGTCGGGTAGCATGAATACGTATGAAACGGGTTTAACAATATTTTCCTCAGAGTCTAAAACGCTGTACAAAACGCTGTACAAAAACGCTCGTGTAACATTGCCCTTAAAAATGGAATAAGAGTGAGATAGCATAAAATAGAAATATCAGATATTATTTAATTGAAAGTGATGCAAAAAAAAATTATCTAAACAATATTAAAGAAACACATTTATTGAGAACGATATTCATCATCTAAAAAAATTTAAAACTAAGTTTATAATTGTGAAATGTTGAAAGTTTAATTTTTTTACGTTTAATACCCCAAAAGTGTAATTACATTTAGATTTTTCTCTAGAACTTATCTTAAAGTAGAGTAATTAGTTCTGCCATCAAATGTCACACAACTAGAATCAGTGTTCGTGAAGATACTCCCCAGGTAGCAAGCATTATTCCTGGGATATTAAGGGAATAACCCTTGGAAGAAGGATATATTCCTGGAATATTCCCTTAATATCACAGGAATAAATCCTTGCTGTCTGGGTCTTCTCTTGAATATCGACACATTGCATAACTTCATAAAATGAATTCTGATAATTACATTGGTGAGTGTGTATTGTGGTTATTTTGAAGTCTCCTTAAAAATGAAATTTACTAATTAATGTTTACCATCTATACTCATATAAGTTTACCGCTAAAAATAATGGAGTTGGGAAAATCTCATTTATATATTCATTTTCTCGATTCAGGTGTTATTTATCCAGGTATTAATGTATTTTTAGAATTTTAATTGGTTCATCTACAGTTCTTAGAAATTATACGCAAGGTGAAATCTTTCGTCATGTAATTGTATATAATATTTACACAGTATAATTAATTCTATTGAAATGAATAACTAAATAGATATTGTGTGAATGTTCTTCACCGTAAGAGTTCATCCCTAGTGGAATATTATTTGTATTGACTGTAAATAGATATTGTATGAATGTTCTTCACCGTAAGAGTTCATCCCTAGTGGAATATTATTTGTATTGACTGTAAATAGATATTGTATGAATGTTCTTCACCGTAAGAGTTCATCCCTAGTGGAATATTATTTGTATTGACTGTAAATAGATATTGTATGAATGTTCTTCACCGTAAGAGTTCATCCCTAGTGGAATATTATTTGTATTGACTGTAAATAGATATTGTATGAATGTTCTTCACCGTAAGAGTTCATCCCTAGTGGAATATTATTTGTATTGACTGTAAATAGATATTGTATGAATGTTCTTCACCGTAAGAGTTCATCCCTAGTGGAATATTATTTGTATTGACTGTAAATAGATATTGTATGAATAAATTTTAGGTCAAACTAACCGACTGGTCGTATACCAAACTAATGGTCATATATAATTAGAATACTAGAGTAAACCACATACTTTTATGGTTAACATTTCTAACAATAGGCCGTGGCAATGGTCTCTATATGGATCAGGTCGTAATAAAAATGTTACATAAAAGTATTATACGTACCATAACAAATAAACGAAAGAATTGGTATACAATTATCAATAATCATTTTCAATGAAATAACATTATTTTTATATCAATTGAATACGATATTTCAATTATCAATCATTTATTTTGTTTGAAGCGATAAATTATATTCTGCAAATTTTAATGTTAAAAATCATTATTCATTAATTTCAATTTATCTCATTTTTACCAAACAAGTTACTAATGTAATTTAATATAATTTATCCAAATCATAATATATATAGAACTTTAAATTACTTGTTATTTGTTAATTCATTTTTTTTCATATCTGGAGCTATCAATAACTCAAATTTTAATCTCAGGATCGGTAATTATATTACCTAAATGAGAGCACATCGGAAAATGAATAAAAAACATTTGTAAATAAAAATTTGTTAATGTTAATATCATTATACAAATGAAATACAACAATTTAAAATAACCTACGAATTGGATATAAAAAATGGTGCATTTTTGAACTATTAAGAAGAAAAGTAAGAAATATTTTCAGCTGCAGAAGATGAACCTCTTCAGTCAGCAAAAGTTGCAGCAGTTGTGATCATGCAATCATTTCCATATCCCCTCCTGATTCTGATGTACCCTTCCTCTCCCCATGAGGGCCCCCAAGAATTCTTCACCAGCCAGTAGTCAGTTCCTTGTTTGGAGGTGCCGTAACCGACCAGGAGAACCCCGTGGTTGATATTATTGGATTCTTTGCACTCGTCGCTACTCAGGACTCCTGAAGAAAAGAAAAACAATTAACAACAAGATCAATAGACATAAAATTGAATAAAAAATTCGTAGATAGAAAAACCTAAATGTTTTAGATTTCGAGAATGAACCCTGAACGGATCATCATCGGAAAAAATTATTTTTTAAATTTTACTAATTTTTTTCGTCAGTGACCAAAATCAATTCAAACTTTAAAATATTGACTGAAACTATCTCAGAATACATTGATGAAAAAATTAGCACATCTGCATAACCCAGTGCTCTTTGCAAAATCTTTTAAAGAATTAAACATCAAAAAATTACCTCCGGTGTAACTCATGAAACCGTCTCCGGCATACACAGCCACTGAAATAGGACCCTTCTGTGCAACAGCAGCCATCAGATCTTCAGCGCTATCAGCAACTTCGTTGTAAGTCTTGATTTCAGCTCCGATAGCTGACGAATTGAAATGACATTCATGGGCCTGAAATAGCAGAACAATTTACATCACATGATTGTTCTTGGTGTTAAAAATGATGGTATTGCAATATTCAACGTTTGTACTTACAGCGTGGTAGCCAGATGCGCCGTCCAAGTAGGGGTAGCTTTGTTCAGTGTCAATTCCTCCTTCTTTAATGATGAACTCGAAAGCACTTGGTGGCCAACCTCCATTACAGCCATCAGTGTTATCTGAGCGATCACAGTCCAAAAGATTCTGCTCTGAAAGGCTCACTAGTTTGCCAGTTTCCATAAAATGTCTTCCTTCAACGGAACCAGTCTGTAAATTTTTACGGAATAAATCACAAAACATCGTCTTGACATTTCAATACCAGTATCTCCTTAATTTAACATTTTGACAACTTAAATTACTATCAATATTAACTATTCGATACAATAATTTCTTCATCCAGAAATAATATCGGTTCTTTGATTCAAAAACACAAAATTGCACTCAAATTTAATTAATCGAATGAATGTAGTTTTCGTGTCATTTTGAGCTTCAAAGTCTGAGTAGAAGTTGATTTGAACAATTAAAACTACCAAGGAACCAAACAAGAGAAATCATAGAGAATATGTTAATAATGCACAAATACTCTCAAAGGCATTGATTCTACAATAATACTTACGGTTGAAAATGCCCAGCAAGAACCACATTGTCCTTGATCTTTGACTTCAGTCACGGCACCTTTTTCACGCCAATCAACATGGTCAGGTAACTTGGTGGCACTGAGTTTTCGGTAAACTGGATTCCTTTTTACTTCAGAGCCGAAATTGCTGGGAACTTTGAGGCAGGATGCATATGAGTTGAATTCCTCTTTTTCCTATAGAAAGGCAAAAACAATATAAATCATATTCCTCAAAATAAATCTTATTCACTTCATGAAAATTAACAATCCTGAAAATCAAAAAAGGAACAACTGCTTACCATATCAGTGAACTGGTTGACACCGTTCTGATGAAGTGTCAAACCAGCATCGAATCTTGCATTGTGGCTCAAGATTTCATCTCTGTTCTTCAGAAAAACGGCTTTCCTGTAGTAATGTTCCCTTCCTGAACTGTATTTCTTGTTGAACATTTGTTTGTAGAATTCCCAATCTTGTTCATCTACTGATGTAGCAGATGCTGCCACCAGGAAAAACGCTAAACACAACGCGAATCTCATCTGAAAAAATTGAAACACTGTCATCAAGATGAAAAGGTAGAGACAGGAAATCTAAGAGTTAAATTTTCGAAAGACTTCTCTGATTTTTCCAACTCTTAGCTATATTATTAAGTATTATGTTATTTGGATAAAAACGTATTCTAATCAATTTAGAGTTAATCTAAAACAATGGATATCTCTCTTACCTTGATTAACTTGGAACTCTTCTTAATACCTCCTCTCCTAGCCGAGGTTGTGACTTCACTGAATCTCTCAAGTGACTGAATCTAGCAGAGCTGCTCAGCCCCTTTTATACGTGAACCATCACGGTGCTTAGACCTAAAATGCATTGGCTGGACAATAGAGAAGCTAAGACGTAGTAAAATATAGGTACAATTGGAGAAGGAAACCCTGTATTGATGGTACATTATTGACCAAAACTTTCTTGCATTTTATTTAAAGAAAGAGTAATAGAAGTACTTGTTATATTGAACGGATTTTTTGATTTGTTGGAAGATTATGAAAATGTACTTTAAAGGATTTTGAACACCTCAATGGTTCAAATAGACTAAGATAACATCTTGTACGCAGTTTCAAGTCAGTTTGAATTTACCGTTTGTGTAAATACGCAATAGCCAATGTAGGACATAGCAGCCGGTAAGACAAGTTACAAAACATGGTCAGTTTTCTAACTGAATAGGCTAGGAAGGATATATTCTGAATGCTGTTTTATCAACATTTAATTTAAATTTTTTGCTTTGTTTGTTTGTTTAAAAGGACAATATTTTTACATTAAAAAACTTATAAACTTATAAATATTCCTTCTTATATGAGAAAATGGAGTTGTGAAATTGAGATTTTTGTGCGGTAGAGACCACTCGATCGTAAAAATTGCTATCTTTGATTATTGTAAGGGTTTTTGAAATTATTCCAACTGCTAGAAAATCTATCGATAAAGGAAGCATTAGTGTCAGGTTTCCAAGAACAATATTTCTCACATTGAGTATTCAGGCGCGAAGCAAAAAAATCAATATCAAAATTCACAAATATATCTACTAGTCTCCGAAATATACTAGGAGTTAATTGTCACTCGGTATATACATCGAATACTTTACTGACTTTATCAGCTTCCATACTTTGAGTGCCTGGTAAATACTCTGCGGATAGATGGATGTCTCGTTCAATAGCTCATAGCCAGATCTATCTAGAAACTATGTTTCTAGATAGATAAGATTTAACGTCACCAAATTTATTGATATACTCTCAGTTTTAATTCGTACATGAATTCCTCTGCGATGTACAAGAAAACTTTGCAAACTAAATAGAACTTTGTAAACTAAATAAAAACTTAATCACATTAATATGTAACAAGAATTCAGTATCAGACCAATGCCCTCCAGCGATATGCGTATCATAATATGTGCCCCAGCCAGTAAGAGATGCATCAGAGCACTAGAACTTTCCCCCGCCGAACTATTCCCCGTCAAAACTTTTCCCCGCCAGGACTTTTACCCGCTAGAATTTTCCCCTGCTTTGACTTTTCCCCGCCAAATAAAATATAAGTAATTTAGGCAATTAAAGTATAATTTTGATAAAACTAAAAATATATCAATTGAAGACACATTCTATTAATAGAATTTGATTCCCGTATGTGCCCATATTGGTTGTTCGATTTTAAGATGTGCCTTCGTATTTCGTCATATAATTAAGAGATGCTACAAAGTACAAACATTATTAAAATACTAAAGGTTACCAAATTTCGCAAGGCAGTTCGCAAAGCAGTTTCGATTTATTCAGTCATTCCATCTCTATAGTTATACATATCGTGAATTTACTAGCATATTTTCCAGATATAATAAAAAAGAGCCATCTATTAACTACTCGTTCAGATTTATGCTTTTCCAGAGCATCAATAAATTTTAGTATTGTTTTAAATTGATTAATATATTTATTAATTGATATACCACAGAATTAATAAACCTACTGTAGATTTTTATTATTTTAGTTCCCTTTTTTCTTATATGTACATACATATATTTAATATTATACCTTAAAGAACTAACAATGGTTTAGTCATCATTATGAAAATACCTACGTTAGTTAGAGTGTAAAAATATTTAAATCAAGACATTTCACGTAGTCAGGTTTCAGAACGATTTATATATATTGCCGTACATTTTCTCTAAAATTCTCCAATGCAAACTAATTATCGAGGAGTAACCAATACAAAAAGGGTTCGGTTCAAGGAGTTGGTGGTGACCCATTTCCAGCCTACTGGTGAACTATTCACATGCGACATTAATATTGAAGAAGAAAAAAAATCCATAGAAGGTATGTCATTTGAGACAGAAGACTTCGGCATACAATTTCGTGGCTACGGAATTTTTTCATCAAAACTTTTTTTTTCTAAATTAAATAAATAATCGCAATATTGAATTATCTTTCAGAGTTTGAGCTTTAAAAAGTCCGACGGGGAATAGTCCTGGCGGGAAAAAGTCCGGCTGGGAATAGTCCTGGCTGGAAAAAGACCGGCAGGGAATAGTCCTGGCGGGAAAAAGTCAGGGGGGAATGGAGTTGGCGAGGAAAAGCCCTGGCGGAGAATAGTCAGGCGGGGAATAGTCCGTTTCCCATGCATCAGACTGTATAAATATAACGGGCAGAGCAATACGAATAGGCTTGAAGCTTGTGCTTCAATAACCACTAATGAATTTCACTAAAAGCTTCAATATATAGTTCCATGAAATCATCGAAGTTAACAGAGCACTTCTTCAGACCATCAGATTTGCATTTCTCTAAGAATTTTTAATACAGGATACCATATTGATCTGCTGGTAGACTATAAACAAGTAAACCAATAAACATCGCAACATCTCTAATGACAAAGGCAGTACCGGTGGAAAGATTTTAGACAAATCTAAAATCCGAGACTTTGTGATCAGCAGGGAAACACTCAAATTCTCAGTGTTAATGCAAAAATCAAGGTAGGTTATATTCTGTGTTGGAATTAAATAAGACTTCTGATAATTAATAATGAATCCGGCATCCACAAGTATTTTTCAGCGGTTGTAACATTATTCACACACGTCTGAAAATCAGTACCTATTAATAGGGTATCAATAATCAATAAAAACCTCTAGTTCTTAAATGAGAGAAGATAGGTTGCATTATTTTCATGAATATTCTTGGAGTGCAACTGATGCCCTGAGCTAGACATGTAAATTGATAGAGTTTATCGTTCCAAATAAATTTCAAATATTTATGGTAGGATTCACGAATATTTACAGAATAATACGCATCCTTAAGATCAATGGACACCATGAAAGCAGAATTCGAATGTTCCATTTTAAAATGTTCACATTCAACTAATGGGTTCGAAGATTTTAATTGAGTATTATACGTACATCTCCTGACTTTTTTGACACTGGAAATATGGAATGGATATATTCTCCAGAACAGGAATCAACCTCTTCAATAACTTTGGTCTTAATGAAATTATGAATAGCTGAATCAATTTTTCAGTTTTTCACTATAAGAACATCTAATGGGTGCAGGTGGATGGTGTTGCTTTACATCAAAAGTAAAAGGAATTTTTCACTCCTAATATATATTGCAAAATTAAAAATTCTGAAGTGAGTTGATACCAATATGGGAAAAAATGTCGTAGTCTACCACCAACGATAGTACTTACATTAGATAAAAATACAACTTCGACATCCTTAGGAGAGGGTCCCTCGGTTACTGTTTGGAGGAGTAAGGCCAGTTTAAAATCTTTTCCCCTCTAAACCAATTAGATGTAACAAATCTCTTCATAATGAGTACACGGCCTCGTGAGCTAGCAGAGGTGAAACGGTAATCTCTACCTATATTCCTGAAACCTCTGCCTCTGAACGACCGAGAGGTACCACGCAGCTGCTGAGAAACTTCATTTAGCTCCGTTACTTCTTTAATGTCAGTACTCAAGTCATTACCAAAAAGGTTAGCACCAGAAAAATCTACAGAGTCCAGACATGAGAGATTCATGTTCTGAGGCAGTTCTTTTTCCTGAGATGAACGACGATACTGCACCAAATTGAAGTTAGTAGAGCCAGTGAAAGCCATGCTATCACTCAGTTTAAGAATGAGCTCTTTGTCATCCAAAGAATTCAAATAATCTTTAACAGCATTTAGCTGCTGCATCACATCAATGATTGGCAAGGACCCAAGGAGAAGTTTCTTCTGAATAGATTGCAAAGCAACATCATTCCGTTTCGGTTTCACCTCGTGAGAAAGGTTTCCCACACGGATTTATTCACTTAAGTTTTTTCCGCAAATTCAACATTTTTTGGAGCCAAGTATATCTGAAATTTATCTTTTTCTGATTGGTCAATGTTACTCTTGAAAAGAGAGTCAACTAATGTGGCGATAGACTGTTGTAAATCTGGTCCACGTTTGTCATTCGAGAGATACTCTGACAATACCTCTTGAAACAAATCCTTCTCATTAGTAACATACGCTTCTTCTAGACAAGAGAATTTAAAGGGAATTGTTCATCCTCTTCTACAACATTAGAATCGTTCAGAAACCCTTGGAACATTCGTTGTAAATTTTGAAAACCAGTGAGCATGATTTGCAAAAGATCTTCAACAGATTCTTGAGTACTAGATTTAGTGGATCTCTTCTCCTTATCCCTATGGTCTTTTCTTGAACCATGACCAGAATTCTCCGATGTCGAACCACCGGGTTTAGGAGTAGGAAGATCAGATACCTTGTCGCGGGAGTGATTTAAAACTTAACATCTAATCCAGAAAAACAAACTTCTCATATTTCCATCCTAATTATAGTTATCCATCCAATATAAAATATATCTTGCATTTATAACTTTCAATAATAAAGCGCCATCTGTTGGCCGTATATTTTGTAATACATTATGAAATGTGTCGGTCATTCAACAGTTGGCATTCTAGGTTCTGTCGTCTACCTGTGTGCTTATAGTCTACTCTCCGCGTGCAATTCTTTACTTGGGTTAGGGCAGTTAATTTTTATTCCGTTTCAGTCTGTGTAAGCATTAGATAAAAGAGTTTTGCAGCTATCTTATATCGGCATTAGTGTTCATTTAAAACTGTTATTTCCTTCATTATTTGCTGTGTCTATCTTTGTAGTCTGTTATCTACATAGATTCAATGCTTTAGTTTTTGATAACTAGCTACTACCTAGCTGGTTTTAAACTTTAAGTAGGGTATTTATCTAACTTAGGTCAAACTTTAAATTTCCCGTATTTTTCTTCAGATCTATTTACAATAACTAACTGTTTAATAACCAATTAAGTTACGTGTTCCACAATCCTTTACTAATTACTTCAAAACCAAGTGAGTTAAAATGTTTATATAGTTGCCTTTATGGATGCTTTTATGGTTTAGTGTTGTATCCTAGAAATTAATTTCTTTAGTCCATATATATTTTTAAAAAAAATCCATTTATTTATGTTTTCCCATTTTTTCGAAAACCAAATCGGAATTCAAAGGAAACCATTTCGTAGATAATCTCTTGGAGAATCGAAAGCAAAGAAAACCAATGCCGTAGGTTCAAAATTGTACAAATTGTATGTTTTTGAAAAAAAAAATCGAAATACGTTCGAAATTTGAATAACTCGTTTTCTATGGGTCTAATCGAAAAAATGCCATGAACAGAAACGATAGAGAGTTCAATTGTTTATTAGGCTACTGAGTTTCAGAACCGTCACTTCATTATTTAAAGTTTTTACTCAAAAACCAAGTACGGTGCCCTTAAATTAATGCACCTTTACTAATTTTATTACAGTTATATATTTCTTTTAAATTAAATCGCCGACAAATTGTCCGGCCACCAACTGTCCGGCAACAAATTGTCCAGGCGACGAATTGTCCGGACACCGATTAACCCATCTAACCTTCGTGAAAAGTGAAAAAAAATTGTACAAGTTATATAAAAAGGTAAATGTGTTGAAGTACCATATATGCCACGAGTCGTGGGCGCAATATAATTTGTATAGGATAAAGTAGGTAAATTGCGGCACTATAGTAAGGCTATTTTGCAACTTCTTAACACAGAAACGCTAAAGAGAGCTTCAACTTTCAGAACTCCCATACAATTTGCCACTTGCAGCTGGAATTGTACTTTTATTGGTATAAAACCATTCAGTATGATTTAAGTTGAGCAGGATTTAACACTTAATTTAAAGTGCCGCAATTTACCTATATCACCCTATTTCAGTATACGTAGTTCCGAATAGAACCACATACTGCCTTTTTTAGTCATTTTTGAGCAATTTTAATACAATTATAGATATGATACTAATATGCATTCTAATATTCTTAGGACAAAATATGATGATAAACTAGATATACTATACCGTACAATCTAAACCCGAAAAAGAAAAAAGTTTGCGAGCAGACACATGACAGCCACACACTAGCATAATCATCAGGGTTGTGACAATATGCTATTAAAATCATAGATCCCTAAAATATCATAGACGGAGAGAATTGAACACTATTGAATTATTCTGAACAAGCGGTATATAGTATTCGATACCATTTCATTTCGTCTATGATATTCTTGAGATCTATTTTAAGAGCATATTGTCACAACCCTGATAATCAGACAAGAACAGACAATTACAGTAATGGCATACAGAAAAACCTCGCAGTAGTCCTCAGTTACGTTCCAAGTTTGTTTGGTGTTGTAAGAAACTCACTTCAGTAGTTTCCTACAAGACCAATATCGTTGTCTCCAAAAGTAAAGCGGTGACTTTAATATTTCGATAGCTCTATCTCTTTGTGATTATTTTAATGCCAAATTAATGGTGACTTACGTACCAATTTTGAAGGGAAATGCATTTAGAAACGGTATGATGTTTTTTGTTTCAATTAGAATGAACATAATGTTTTTCAATTAAATTATCATTTTATGAAATTTTAATATAGTCTTCACTATATCTAGTTTTCTCTAACTTTTCACCATATTTTTTTTTGGCACAAACTCTACCACTAAATCTGAAATCGATTCTGTCTTGTATTTTATCCTACTAAAAGCATAAAAAATAAAATGCATTATTCAAATTAGAGATTTTTCTTTAAAACAGTATTGTAATTATTACTCGTTGTAATATTTACACTAGAATAACGGTCAGGTGACAAAAATTGTGTTTTGTCTAGTACCAGGTTTTCAAAAAATTCTTGGTTTAATAGGAGGTTTGTCTACTAGGAGGTTTTGCTGTACCAGTAACCAGACTATGGACATCTCACTAATTGACTACCAAAGTGCGCAAGACGCAGCTCCAGTGAAGAAAACAGAGTATCGTAATGGAATTCATTTTTTCCATATAACTCGAACAATTAATAACTCAATTCTAATCTTCAGAATCTATTATCATAATAATTAAATGAACGCACATCGGAAAATAAAAAATAAACATTTGTGAAGAGAAGTTTAATAATATTGATATCATTATACAAATGAAAGACAACAATTAAAATCACCAACGATTACGATATAAAAAATAGTGTTTTTTTAACTATTTAAACAAAAGTAAGAAATATTTTCAGCCGCTTCAGTCAGCAAAATTTGCAGCAGTTGTGATCATGCAATCATTTCCATATCCCCTCCTGATTCTGATGTACCCTTCCTCTCCCCATGTGGGCGCCCAAGAATTCTTCACCAGCCAGTAGTCAGTTCCTTGTTTGGAGGTGCCGTAACCGACCAAGAGAACACCGTGGTTGAATTCATGAGATTCTTTGCACTCTTCGCTACTCAGGACTCCTGAAGAATAAAAAAACAATTAACATCAAGATCAGATGATAGAAAATTACAGAAGAATTTGTAGATAGAAATAGCTAAAAGTTTTCGATTGATTGCTAAACGATTCCTTCTCGGAATTATTTTCTTCTCTTTTAAATACTAATACTACTCATCTTTTTCACCAGTGACCATAATTAGTTCAAACGTAAGAATATTGACTGAATTGGTGTCAAGATAGAATAATGAAAATATAGTATACCTGCATAACTCAATGTTATACACAAAATATGTCTCATAGAATGAAGAGTAATCTTAAAGAACTCAACATCAAAAAATTACCTCCGGTGTAACTCATGAAACCGTGTCCGGCGTAAATAGCTACGGAAATAGGACCCTTCTGTGCAACAGCAGCCATCAGATCTTCAGTGGTTTTACCAACTTCGTGGTAAGTCTTGATTTCAGCTCCGATAGCTGACGAATTGAAATGGCACTTACGGGCCTGCAATAGCAGAACAATTTACATCATATGATTATTTTTGGTGTTAAAATGACGACATTGCAATATTCAAAGTTTGTACTTACAGGGTGGGAGCCAGATGCACCATCCATGTATGGGTAGCTTTCTTCAATGTCAATTCCTCCTTCATCGATGATGAACTGGAAAGCACTTGCTGGCCAACCTCCTCTACAGCCCTGAGTGTATTGTGTGCGATCACAGTCCAAAAGATTCTGCTCTGAAAGGCTCACTAGTTTGCCAGTTTCAATAAAGTGTCTTCCTTCAACGGAACCAGTCTGTAAATTTTTACGGAATAAATCACAAAAAATTGTCTTGACATTTTATTACCAGTATTTCCTTAATTTAACATTTTGACAACTCGTATTGCTATCAATATAAACCATTCGATACACTAATCTCTTCTATCGGTTCTTTGATTCGAAGACACAAAATTGCATTCTAATTTATCGAATGAATGTAGCATTCGTGTCATTTTGAGCTTCAAAGTCTGAGTAGAAGTTGATTTGAACAATTAAAACTACCAAGGAACCAAACAAGAGAAATCATAGAGAATATGTTAAAAGTGCACAAATACTCTCAATTGCATTGATTCTACAATATTACTTACAGCTGAAAATGCCCAGCAAGATCCACAATGTCCTTGATCTTTGACTTCAGTCACGGCACCTTTTTCACGCCAATCAACATGGTCAGGTAACTTGGTGGCACTGAGTTTTCGGTAAACGGGATTCCTTCTTACTTCAGAGCCGAAATTGCTGGGAACTTTGAGGCAGGATGCATATGAGTGGAATTCCTCTTTTTCCTATAGAAAGGCAAAAACAATATAAATCATATTCCTCAAAAAAAAATTTATTCACTTCATGAAAATTAGCAATCCTGAAAATCAAAAAAGGAACAACTACTTACCATATCAGTGAACTGGTTGACACCATTCTGATGAGTTGCTAAACCAGCATAGAATTTTGCATTGTGGCTCAAGATTTCATCTCTGTTCTTCAGAAAGACGGCTTTCCTGTAGTAATGTTCCCTTCCTGAACTGTATTTCTTGTTGAACATTTGTTTGTAGAATTCCCAATCTTGTTCATCTACTGATGTAGCCGATGCTGCCACCAGGAAAAACGCTAAACATAACGCGAATCTCATCTGAAAAAATTGAAACACTGTCATCAAGATGAAGAAGTAGAAAATAGGAAATCTGAAAGTTCTTCCAAAAGATTTGATTTCTTAACTTTTATGTCAAATAATAATGTATTGTTTGTTTACAAAACACTATTGGATCAATCAATCCCTTACCTTGATCAATTTTAGTTTTTCTTTTAAGCACTTCTTGTAGAGGTCCAGACTTAACTGAAGCTCTTGTAACTGAATGATACAAAGTTGAACCAATCCTTTTATACCACCAACATATTTAGGCCCACAATATAAAAAAGTCAAAGAAGTAGAACAACTTAAAAATCGCTGTCAAACTTTACATTAGTGAAACTAGATGGCCGATTATTAGGTCAGAAAAAGTGATAGTAGTTGTCATGGGATCACATGCGTGGTGATTGTATCTTTCAAAAGATGATATGACACTAAACTGAGTCTTTAAGGGGACCGTACATGGAAAAATCTCAAAATTTCACCCTTTTTTATTTATTTCATAAATAGGTTACTAATAATCTTATAAATAATTGTGTAAAAAATAAGAACTCTAGAGTGTGCCTGAGTGACGCTATGGCCCTGGGGAGAGGGGGGAAGAGGGTTGGGTATATCGCTCTGTTAGTTCGAATAACTCGTTTTCTATGGGTCTAATCGAAAGAAATGTTATGAACAGAAACGATAGGGAATTCAATTTTATACATGGGTACGAAGTTTCAGAACCATAGCTTCATTATTTTTTTTTTTCAAAAACATGGATGGTCGCCCAATAACTTCGAATGCCATTTTGAGGCACTTCAAAATAGCTACAAATTTTGGTATTCAAACATCTAAGGCTATATTTTGGTTGAAGCTACGGCATTGCGGTTTTTGCATTCGAATCTCCAGAAAATTATCTAGAACTGAACTTGAGTTTTGTTCGAATTTCAAATTATTTTTAGAAATATTGAATTGAATTTTTTTTCAATATTTCGAAAAATAATTTGAAATTTGAATAAAACTCAAGTTCAGTTCTAGAATACAAAAAACTGCAATACCGTAGCTTCAACCAAAATTGAGCCTTAGGCTTTTTAAAAAAGGGTCGAAAAACCGTTCGAAATTCGAATAACTCGTTTTCTATGGGTCCAATCGAAAAAAGGCTATGAACAAAATCGAAAGGGAATTCAATTTTAATGGATACCAAGTTTCAGAACCGTAGCTTCATTAATGAAAAGTTTCAAAAAACCATTTTCGGTCCCCCAACTCATGAAAGAGTTACATATGGGTTTATTCGGTCGTTTATGTTAAAAATCGCGAAAAAATGCATTTATATCATTTGAATGGCGATATAATTGTTGTTTTTAAATAATATGATTGTTAAATATAATTGTTGTTTTGTTGTTGTAATTGTTCTCACAGTAGGTAATTGTACTCACAGTAGGTAATTGTACTCACAGTAGGTAATTGTTCTCATAGTAGGTAATTGTTCTCATAGTAGGTAATTGTACTCACAGTAGGTAATTGTACTCAAAGTAGGTAATTGTACTCACAGTAGGTAATTGTACTCACAGTAGGTAATTGTACTCACAGTAGGTAATTGTACTCACAGTAGGTAATTGTACTCACAGTAGGTAATTGTACTCACAGTAGGTAATTGTACTCACAGTAGGTAATTGTACTCTAAGTAGGTAATTGTACTCACAGTAGGTAATTGTACTCACAGTAGGTAATTGTACTCATAGTAGGTAATTGTACTCATAGTAGGTAATTGTTCTCATAGTAGGTAATTGTACTCACAGTAGGTAATTGTACTCACAGTAGGTAATTGTACTCACAGTAGATAATTGTATTCACAGTAGTTAATTGTATTCACAGTAGGTAATTGTACTCACAGTAGGTAATTGTACTCACAGTAGGTAATTGTACTCACAGTAGGTAATTGTACTCACAGTAGGTAATTGTACTCACAGTAGGTAATTGTACTCACAGTAGGTAATTGTACTCACAGTAGGTAATTGTACTCACAGTTTTTAATTCATTCGTGATGCCATTTATATAATTATTAAAAAGAGGACTATTATAGAGAATAGTAAAATGAACGAAAATAAATCTTTTTAAGAAAGTGCTATCAATTATTTATCGATTGTGTAAAATATTGGTGTAGAATCTAACTTGATATCAATTCATGAAGAATAACCGGAACAAAAGTTAATCCTATATTAATGGAATCTTTAATTATCAATACTAGTTCTAGGGTTTCTACTCGATGACCAAACTGAACAGTTCAGTGTTGAAAAATATGGAATGTTTATCAACTAAAGACAAAAAGCAGACATCGAAACTTGAATCCAGCATTTGATGATTAAATCTCATTGTAGTAAAAAGTTATCAATTTTTAGTTAACGGAATTTTCGTAAACACGACAAGTTTAAAACTGAAAACTGAAAAATTCCTAACTGTCTAGCCTAACCAATTTCCGACGCCCAACTGCCCGAACAGCTGCTTGAATATATTTTTAATACAGCCTTATAAATTCGAATCTTACGTATAAAAAATCTAGCGTAATGAATTTTAAATAGTTTAGGCACTGCATAGGAGAGATATTAGCACAGTACTTAAGAAATGACGAGTTTATTATCTAACACTGAGAGATTGAGACTCTATCGACTAATCACTTATTTCTCAACTTTTAACTCTATTGGAACAGTTTGAATTATACTTACAAAAATTTGCAGCGAGATTATAAATGATCATTTTATTTCAAATTAATTAATTTATAACCTAAGGACTTTAACAAAAAATACAGCTTATTCCGGCACCCAGATCAAAACGATAGGTAAGAGTTACGTTAATCAATAATAAATTTAATAATATATAGAATAATGAGAAATTCAGTTAGTTTCATCAATGAATCAGTTTATGTTTAAAGGTGTATTTATGCATAATAATTTGGGATCGGAATGTAACAGAAAAAACACCAATGATGTTTTTTTTGCATCGGAAGATTGTTAGGGTATAAATTGAATAGAATAGGTGAGAGTATGGAGCCCTGCGGTACCCCCTTGCATCTAAAATTTGTTCTGGGGGACTCTCCTTTCTATAGTTTGAACAATGAAGTCTGGAGTCTAAATGTCAAGCCATATTTCAGAACTTGTTATAAATATATTTGTATTAATATATTTTGGTTCACGACAGGTCGCTGAGTAATATTTTAGAATATTTCAATCGGTTGTATGAATCGTCGAAACTTACTGCCATGCTAAAAAAATATTCAGTAGAGATACTAGTCGCTAGCGATAGTCTTCTTTATTTTGGTGATCCTTTGTTGAATAATTTGTGAATTTAAAATACGGTTGCAAGCTGTCCCCTCCTAATAATTGAATTATCCTTGTGATATAATGATGGTTCCATACCTACCTGATTGCAATATCGGTAAATGGAATACCTCCGGAAATCTGAATTACTAAATATTTCGAAGTTGTATACGCTTTTCAGTTTATAGTTCCATATCTGAATAATTCCGACATGTAGTGTATGCGAACTTGAACATAATTCCATTTATTTCCCATTGTAGAGTCCTAAAAATCCCTCGTTGCTTCCATCCTGCCGTAATTAGAGTGCTGTGCCCTGAGTCTTGGTCTGCTGAATGCAGAGTTCAGTAAAATGTACTTATTTGGTGAGTGCATTGAGAATATGCATTGAATATTGATAAATATCTGAGTCTCAGTCATGTAACTAATAAGTTACTTTCCCATTCTAGTGTTTTTTCTCAATTAAGGAACTGTTATCATTTATATTTTATTGTCAATAATTTCCTAACTTTATCAGAAGCTAAATATTAGTGAAATCTATTGAAAGAAATCGAATAGGAGCTAATGAGTTTCAATCAAAAATATGGACCGATTATTTTTATTAATACATGACAAAAATAAAATAAAATGTACATAAAATTAATAATTCCAACATAGAAAATTAATAGCGTACAATGAAAACACAGTGGTTAGTAATGGTCATCAAATAATTTATCCAAAATAAAATAGTTTTGATATGTCGAAAATTCATTTGAGCTAGATATTATAGTAAAATAAACAAAGATACTCTTTCAGTCGTAAAAAGACCCTCTTCAGTCAGCAAAAACTGCATTAGATGTGAGCATACAATCGTGTCCAAGTCCTCTCATAATTCTGAAGTACCCTTCCTCTCCCCATTTTGGGCCCCAGGAATTCTTAACGATCCAGTAGTCCACACCTTTTTCAACTCCGTAACCTACGACGACAACCCCGTGGTTCGCCTGGTAGGCAAATGAGCATCCACCGCTTTCGAGGATTCCTTAAAAAGAACAAACGTATTTAGCATAAAGTAAAGTAGTATTTTAATTTGTGAGCAACATGAGATATATATGTGGAATGAATTGACTTTATGTACAGGAATGGTTTTTAAATTAATGGTTAAATAATATAATTTGGTCAATTTCTCTCGAGAATGATATTAAGTTGTCAGATAATTACCTCCAGAGTAATGCTGCATCTCAGGTCCGGCGTAAATAGCTACGGCAATAGGGCCCTTGTGTACAAGAGCAAGCATCAGAGACTGAGTTGTTGTGTCAGTGTAATGAACAGATTTGATGCTTGCTCCGATTGTTGACGAATTGAAACGGCATTTTCGATCCTGTAATGGCAAAATAATTTCCTGTCATGAAGGTTGTTCAGAGTGTTAAATGTTAGGATATTAGAATGTTCAAAGCTGATACTCACGGGATGGAAGGTATACTCGTTTTCAATGTAGGGATAGCTTTCTTCAGTGTCAACTCCTCCTTCTTCAATGATGTACTGAAAAGCACCATATGACCATCCTCCATCACAGCCTAAAGTTTCTTGTGTGCGATCACAGTCTATAAGATTCTGCACAGAAAGGCTAACTAATTCGCCTGTTTCCATAAAGTGTCTTCCTTCAAGGGAGCCAATCTGTCAAAAAAAATTCAAAATAGATCACGAATTGTGTTCATCTTACTATTTTGACTAATAAGAAGATTTAATATATTGAATGCGTAACGGCATCAATATAAACTATTTGATATAATAATTTATATATTCAGAAATCCTATCGGATCATGATTATTGACGAAATGTCAACCCTAAGGGCTCAAACACACAACAAGCGGAGCGGAGCGCCCTTAATGAGGTTTGGTATTCGTATGCAGAGACGCTTGGATGTTCACACTGCGAGCAAAGCGGCGCTCCAAATAAACAATAATATTAATGGCGCTCTGCTTGAAGTGTGTACGTACCCCTATTCAGTCGAATGAGTGTACCATTCATTTCGTTTGTACGTAAGTATTGAAAAGATATAAAGGTAGCTCTTGTCAGTGAAGCACCTACCAAAGAACCAAACATAGTAATCGCAGTCACAGTGGTTATTGTGCACAAATTTGCTGACAATTTATGGTTCTACAGTAATACTCACAGCAGAAAATGCCCAGCAAGAACCACATTGTCCTTGATTTTTGACTTCAGTCACGGCACCTTTTTCACGCCAATCTAAATGTTCTGGTAACAGAGTGAGATTTTCTCCGAAAACTGTTTTCCTTCTGACATCAGAATCGGAATTTTTAGGAACTTTGAGACAGGATGCAAATGATTCGAATTCTTCTTTTTCCTGAAAAAAAAAAATCATTTTATAGCATTCTATAAAATGAATTCCATTCACTTCATGAAAAATCACACATACTGGTAAAACTACTATTTGAATAACTACTTACCATATCAGAGAACTCGTTGACGCCTCTTTTATGAGTTGTCAAACCAGCATCGAATCTTGCATTGTGGCTCAAGATTTCATCTCTGTTCTTCAGAAAAACTGATTTTCTGAAGTGATGTTCCCTTCCTGAACTGTATTTTTTGTTGAACATTTGTTTGTAGAATTCCCAATCTTGTTCATCTACTGATGTAGCCGATGCTGCCACCAGGAAAAACGCTAAACATAACGCGAATCTCATCTGAAAAAATTGAAACACTGTTACATGATGAAGAAAGTAGAAAAAAGGAAATCGGAAAATTCTTTCAAAAGGTTTGATTTCCTAACTTTTATGTCAAATAATAATGTATTGTTAGATTACAAAACACTAAAGGATCAATCAATCCCTTACCTTGATCAATTTTAGTTTTTCTTTTGAGCACTTCTTGTAGAGGTTCAGACTTCACCGAAGCTCTTGTAACTGAATGATACAGAGTTGAACCAATCCTTTTATACCACCAACATATTTAGGCCCACAATATAAAAAAGTCAAAGAAGTAGAACAACTCAAAAATAGCTGTCAAACTTTACAGTAGTGAAACTAGATGGCCGATTAGTTGATCACAAAAAGTGATAGTAGTTGTCATGGGATTACAGACGTGGTGATTGTATCTTATAAAAGATGATATAACACTAAACTGAATCTTTATATTAGTTATTTAGTATGCATTTTTAAATATTAATTATGAGTTTCATCATGTGATACGCCATCATAATCTTAAGATATGAATTAAGTACCTTGTATAAATTTATATATTTTAAATATAGAAATTCAAACTGCAATTACTACCCAACTCGAGTTAAACTCAAGCCAATTTATATAATAATTCATCAATATTCGCTGTAAATTTCCCCTTTAATAGTGTTAAATGGAAATGATATCAATATATTTTCTCAAATCTTTTCAGGTGAACCCTTCTAACCAGATTTTATTCGTTGAGTTCTAATACCTCGAAATGAGGACTTGACCATTATTGTCATATTGGTCACTGGTAATTTTTTTAAAACATTGGCAATAAAAACTTGAGTGTTCCTAGTTTTTTTCATGCTTTTCTTATGCCTAAATTCTAGTAGGACGAACAAAAGAAAAGCTAAGACATAGTAAAGGGTAGGCAATAGGCACCATTGGAGAATAAACATCAAAACTAAACCAACATTTTAAATATTGTAAAATATAAACACTCTTTATGTAGTTATATTTAAAAATTGTTGGAACTGTTATGAAAATGTGCTCTAAAGAAAATGTTAATATATCTCAATTGTTATGTTCGCAGTTTGACGCTAGAAAAAAATCTACCTGTTCTACTTTCAAGTTCTATAAATAAGTGAGGTTTTTTCTTTTTTTTACATTTTTCTAATTTTTTCTCCGTTGTCTCATAAAGTTTTTTCATCAGAATCTGGCTTCTCAAGAAAATTTACTTTATAATTATCTAGGTTACAATTTTAACAAATTTACAATGAATAATTGTCAACATTTATATTTAAAACACCTATATTATTTATCTTTATTAAGACCCATTGTTATCGAACACTTTTTTATTTATTGTTAATTTTAAATATTTTTCATTGTACAGGGAAAAATATTATACTGAAGTTATTTCTAATTATGTTTTCTGTGAGGTTGAATAATATTAGATTTATTTAAAAAAAATGAATTTACATCGTTTTAAATAGTTTATAACTCAAGTCTTTTATACATATTGGATTTTATTTTCAAATCTAGATTAAAATTTCAAGTAATCGGAGAGTTCCAAGATTTAAATAATAAAAAATATTGATATTTGTTGATGATTATTTATAGGTTTAATGATAAACTCTTCATGTTTCACTTTTATTTTACAAATAATTATCGTTAATGTTAAGACCAGCAGGATAATTAAGCTATAAGTGGTAACAATCCTTCAACTACTAAAAACTTTCTGCAGCTTTATTTAATTTATCTACGTTCAAAATATAATTTGTGCCACTACAACCATTCAAATAAGTCATCCAGAATAATATAATTTTGAAGTATCGATAATTAACTAAATATTTAGAATAAAATAAATAGGAAAGACACACTTTCAGTCGTTAAGTAAAACCCCTTCAATCAGCATAAGTTGCACTAGTTGTGATCATACAATCATTTCCATATCCCCTTCTCATTCTAAAGAACCCTTTCTCTCCCCATTGAGAACCCCAGGAGTTCTTGATGATCCAGTAGTCCATTCCGTTTTCAGAACCGTAGCCTACCAGGAGAACCCCGTGGTTGATCGTGTTTTCTATCGTGCAGTCGTAGCTAGTCATTATTCCTTTAAAAGGAACAAAAAAATTAGCAAGGAGACCAAAGATGAGAAAAATACAAAGATTAGTCTTCGGATTGGTCAAGAGCATGACACATACTTAATACGTTGATTATATTTTTCAAATAGAAATTAATTTAAAAAAAAATCGAAAAATTGCAACACAATTACCTCCAGAGTAATGCTGCAAGTCACTTCCGGCGTAAATAGCAACAGAAATTGGGCCTTTCTTTACAAGAACGTTCATCAGAGCCTTAGGATTTTTGGCAACAAAATGAACAGATTCGATGCTGGCTCCGATAGTTGACGGATCGAAATGACATTTTCGTGCCTGAAAAAGCGAAATAATATAGCTACCTGTCAAGAAGAGTGTTCAGAATGTTATATACTTCGATTTTAGAATGTTCAAATCTCATACTCACGGGATGCTGGTTATTTTCGTCTTCAATGTAGGGATAGCTTTCTTCTGTGTCAATTCCTCCTTCTTCAATGATGAACTGGAAACCATAATAAGGCCATCCTCCTTCACAGCCCCAGTTTTCCTCCGTACGATCACAGTCCAAAAGATTCTGCTCTGAAAGGCTAACTAGTTCGCCTTTTTCCAGAAAGTGTCTTCCTTCAACAGAACCAGTCTGTCAAAAGTTTCAAATTTTTTAGAGTTGGAAATGTCGTTATCTTACTAATTCGATATTATGACTACTAAGCGGAATTATAGTAATTTCTATATTCACAAATCAAATCGGATCTTGATTGTTCATGAAATGTCAAATCTATTTCGAAATTGAATGTGTGTACCATTCGTGATTCGTGTCATAGATTTTTTTAGTGTATCACCAACCAAGAAAAGAAACAGAAGTATTCACATTCAATATCGTTATGATGCACAAATTTACATTAATATCTATGATTCTACAATACAGCTTACAGTTGAAAAGGCCCAGCAAGAACCACATTGTCCTTGATCTTTGGCTTCAGTGACGGCACCTTTTTCACGCCAATCAATTTGGTCAGGTAACTCGGTGGCACTGAGATCTTCTCCGAGTGATTCATTCCTTCTGACATCAGCGTCGAAATTTTCAGGAACTTTGAGACAGGAAGCGTATGATTCGAATTCTTCTTTTTCCTGAAGGCAATAATCATTTTACAACGTTCAATATAATTATTTTCATTCACTGCATAAAAGTTCGCACATATAAGAATAATTTCTTACCATATCAGTGAACTGATTGACACCGTTCTGATGAGTTGTCAAACCTGCATCGAATCTTCCATTGTGGCTCAAGATTTCATCTCTGTTCTTCAGAAAAACTGATTTTCTGAAGTGCTGTTCCCTTCCAGAACTGTATTTCTTGTTGAACATTTGTTTGTAGAATTCCCAATCCTGTTCATCTACTGTTGTAGCCGATACTGCCACCAGGAAAAACGCTAAACATAACGCGAATCTCATCTGAAACAAACAGAAACAATCATCAAATTGGAAAAAGAAGGAAAATAAAATTTAAAAAATCAATTTTAGAACGATTTTCTTTTCTTATTTTTTAGTCATATCAAAAATTATTATGAATTTATTAGGACGTACTATATAGTGTCAAAACATCATCTTTCAACAAGAATTAGGTAAAATAATGTAAGCTTTCACGAGTTACAATTCAATTTGAACATAATTGTAATAGTCACAAGCTACCAATGGGCATCTTTCTTACCTTGATCTAGTTGAACTTTTTCTATACAAATTCTTAGTATGTAGGCACAGACTTCACTGAATCTGTAGCAACTGAATGATAGGAGGTTCTGCCAATCCTTTTATACGAATTTATCAACACACTTAGGCCCACTGAATGAAGAAGATAAGATAATAAAGCAACTACATTATTGTTGTTTGACTTTAAACTTATAGAACTAGTTTGCCGCATATTATACGTCACACAAAGAGATACTAGTTGTCAAGGGATAGCAGATGTGGTGAACGTTATATTACATTTCAAAAAAATATATATATCATTTACTATGCACATAATATTAACAATATGTTGCATAATGTTATGCACCTTTAAATAAATTATGAGATGCATAAGGTTTATAGTCAAATAAAAGTGTGCCTGCAGTATCTTTCCACTTTTTACTAATTTAACATTTCTAAAACTATAATTTACTAATTATTGTAATGCTTGTAGATATTTTATAATTCTAAGATTTTGAAATAATAGGAAATTAGGAAACCAGTGATTTTTAAATCAGTCATGTAGGGACTCTTTTCTTTGATAGTACATGGTAGAAGCCATTAAAGGCTCTATCCTGAAGCTGTCTGTGGTGAATGGAAGAGAAGGACAACTGCCATGTGAATAACTGCCATAATGGACAACTGCCATATGGACAACTGCCATAATGGACAACTGCCATAATGGACAACTGCCATAATGGACAGCAGCCATGCAAACAACTGCTAAAACGGACATCTGCCACACGACAAACTGCCGTTCGGACAACTGCCATGCTATATATTATAATTTTGTATTGGGTTAATTGTAATGTGCATTGTAACCTTAACCTTAAATGTATTGAATTTAATGTGAAGTATATTTTTATTTTAACCTAAGAAAGTAGTATCCCTACTAATGTTAATCGTACATTCTGAAATTGTAAAAAAAATGTAAAAATTAATATTGACGGAAGATTCCAAATTGAAAGTTGAAGTAATTCAATTTTTTTTTTATAAATTGTTTTCTTTCACATTTTACCACTTAAGCCACTTAAATGAACGAATGGTTTACAAAGAAGGTGATATCTATCTATGCAAAACTTTTTTTTAACATTTAAGAATACAAAGAATAGTAAAAACACAAGCTGTACAGGTTAAAATTTCCCGTGAATGTGATTTTGCATCTATTTATTTAAGAGTTTAAAAAATATGAAAGATAATTATTATTTAAACAAATATTAAATTTTGTATTACTTCAAATTTTAATTCTGAAGCTATTGTCAATAATAATTTTTATACTTCTTCATGCACGATTTTGGACAATACGATTAACATTAGTAAACTAAATTTTAAGGTTAAAATAACAATATACTAAGATTGTAATACGCATTACAATTCATCCAATAAAATTACAGATATAGTATGGCTGTTAGTCGTATGGCAGTTTTTTTATTCTCGCAGTATTCTGCCACTGGCGGCTCTTGGGTCCCAAATTTTTGTAATTTGGATTATGTATTTTCTTCTTTTACCAAGTTAATCATTTTTTAAAGTTACTAGCAGTTTTGCAGGATAGCGCTAGGGTTATGCTCTTCAAATACGAGGTCTTAGATTTACTCTCACCTCTTCATTTTCCTCTAAGATTTTTGTGTTAGGTAGACTCTTATAGGCTTCATTTACCGTCACCTCTTCATTTTCCTCTTGCATCCATGAGTGCAGTCACTGGTGCTTGTGTCCCTTTTCGTCACATTCCTTAGTAAGTGACTGCATTCACTGAGAAGCATTTCTTCTACCATGAACCTTGTGGCTTTTTTCTTGAAGCCACTTCCATATCTGACTGCTTCTTCCAGTCCCTTTTGTTTAATTTGCTTTTGACGTCTACTATATGACCTTTGGTTTTGTACCAGACGTTAAACCCCTAATAAATTGATTAACTATCTGATAGAAATTAAGAAAATTTTCATCAGAAATACCTAAAAATTTCAAACTGCAGTTACATCACTATCAAACATGAAATAAATTTAGACCTATATATATATTACAATAATTAATTTATAAGTTTATAACCAATCATATTTTTATTTTGATTGGGTAAATATGAACCTATACATTTTCTCTAATATTTTCATGTGAACGCTTCACTACCAGAATTAGTTATTGAGGACTAATACCAAGAAATGAGGTCATCATCATTACCATAATCCGTTAAAAAAATTTTGGTAAGTCTTCTTGTGTATTCTGGAATCAATTGTTTTAATTATAGTTTGTTTGTTTATGAATTATGTAATTCCATTTTGTAGGTCACACTATCTAACCAAATCAGTGGAAAAATTGAGTGTTCTACTTTCTTTATGCTTTTCTTAGGCCTAACCTGTGTTGGGACGAACAAAAGAAAGGCTAAGACGTAGTAAAGGGTGCACACCATTGGAAAAGAAACATTCAAAACTAAACCTACATTTTAAATATTGTTAAACACTATTTAATAGTCATATTTCAAAATTGATGTAACTATTAGGTAACTATCCTCTATGGAAAATGTTAATGTATTTTCTATTGTTAAAATAATCTTGTGACATCATCAGCTGCGCAGTTGAACGCTAGTAAAAAAAACTACCTGCTCTACTTTCCAGGCCTACAAATAGGTGTTTTTTTTTACATTCTGTTGTTACGCAGTTGAAGAAAGAAATTTTCAGGATTTTGAAGTCACAACATACTGTAATTTTTTGTTACCATCATTTTATGAGTTATAATGAGTTATAATTAAAATTTATCGATTTTTTTTTATCAAATTAACAATAAATATTTACATTAAATACACTGATTATTTTTTCTTTATTAAGACCCATTAAATTCAAATATTGATTATTTTCAACCATACAAAAATATAGAATTTTTATTCTTGGGAAGTTATTTCCTATTTAATTTTCCATTATGTTTAGTTTAGTTACGAGTAATCAGACACTTCCATGTTTTCGATCATGTGTGGAAAAATAATATAAAAATAATATAAAAGTAATATAATAATAATATAAAAATAATAATTACTATAGTACCTATTCTTTTTCATTACATGATAGAAAAAAATGGAAGCAATCTACAACTCGAAACTAACTCTATCAAATTCTTTATTTTTTAAAATTATTTTTGAAGTTTCAGTTACACTTCAAATTATTTTGTAATTTTGTTTTATTTTGTAATTCATAACATAATTATTTTTAATAAGCTACTACATATATGATAACATTAGAAAAAATGTTAGTCCACATTCGAAATAACAATCACCAATCGTCTGTTTTCTACCGGTGATTATAATCTAAAGAGATCATCTATCTACGACAATAAATAATTAGACAAAAATACAATAGTAATTTAACATAAATTTATAATTTATTATAATTTTAAAAAGTGTGCCAAATTTTGAATGAATGTCAATATTGTATTATAAAGTAGATAAAAAATAGCGCTGAAGTAGAACTATAATTTTTTCAACAGTATGCATTGAATAGTTACTGATTTATTGCTCATATACTGAGTCAGTGTAAACTGTGATAATCTGACATACACACAAAATGGCAAAAACAATATTATCATAAATAGAGCCAGGATAAATACTATTAAGTCCTAAAATTCCATAAAACACCTACATTTCATACAGTCCCAAAATGTGATAAAAGTTCAGAAATGCCATATACCGTTAGAGGGAATTAAATAAAAACTTTGACACAGATAGCAAAAACACAGATGTTAATAACGTTCAAAAAACCTATTTAACCTGTGTAGATCTTAAGTTCAATTAATTCAAAGTGAATTAATGTTACACACATACAATCGCAATAAAGAAAATAGTAAAAAATCCAATTTCAGATTTTACCTTATAGAACAATATTCATATTAATTCAAATCGGGTAGACTTTTTAGTGGGTCACCCTGTATATAGTTATAGGTACAGTGTTCCATTTTTTTTTACTTGTGGTTTTTAAATAAAAAAATCTCACGCCGGTTAATTTTCATGGACTAGCTAAGTACCTCCCTAATAAAATTGAATGGTAGCCGTGTGATAATTTATTCATAGTTAAATACAATATACATTATATACTTTATAGTTATTTCAAATATATATATATATATATCCTTTTAATAATTCGACAGTTGAATTAAAGTGACACTTACAATTAATTTCATTTATTTTATTGAAGAATGTTATAAGATATATCTATGTTTTTATTGAAAAGAAATTATAAATATATTTTGAATTTTTTGTAAGTATTCAAAATTAATTCTAATATATAATTAAAAGATGAATGATTATTATTTATTAAATATTATTTTTCAAAATAATTATATATTTATTAAGTATTCTATATTAATTATTTTCTCATTCTTATCTATCATTTTATTCCGATATTTAAATTATATATTCAACATCCTAAACAAAATAATGTAAAATACTAATTACAACATTTTTCTCCATGATATAAGTCTATATAATCTTGTTTCAGGATATAGAGCTCTATCCACGCTAACTGATTGTTGTTGTCAACTATTTCACTTGTATTTAAATAAATTTAAAATATATATTATACATTGAAATTTTCCAAATTTCTTCATTTTGAAATTAATATACGTAAAAAAGTCCTGAGAGCTAAATCTAAGCTCAATTTTTTTTAAATTATAATTTAGTGAGATCTGAGTTATTGGACTGTTCCACATCTCCGATCATTTAAGCAAGGGATAATATTACTTAACTTTTATTTTAATTGGTATCCATGATACCTGCAGGTATCTTGGATACGAAGCAAATTAAATAATAATACTACACAACTTTTCTTTACCTGGTCGGAAATGTGGAACCGTTCGATAATTCGGAACTTAACTGATATTATATTTAAATAAAAATATTATCTGCTAATTAATAAATCCGTGCAATATCATCAGCAACGAATAATAATTTAGAGGCGGTTATGAAATCATCAACGTTTGCCTGTTTAAATTGCGACATTGAATTAAAACATTAAAAAATAATTTATTGATTTCATTTGTTATTTAAATAATTTAATTATAAAATTCATGAATTTAACATACAATTATAAATCGAATCAATAATTTCGTCTTCATTTTTCACAAACTTTAAAAAAAAATTAGGTCTACGTTTTCTCCCTATTTTTTATAAATTTATGATATTGTAAACTGCAGCTTCATGAGAATTAAAGAGTGTAAAATAAAACAATCGATAAATAATATATATGTATTTTCTTTAAAATAATTCATAATATAAAATTAATAAGGCATCCCCGGTGAAAAGTATGGTGGGGCCATAGAAGATTAAAATGGAACCTCGCATATTGTTTTAAAATCTAGACATACATTTATGGTGGGGCCATAGAAGGTTAAGACTCGAAAAAGAAACTCTACTAATTGTAATGATTATATATATTTTAAAATTAGTCTGGGTACACTTTACCAAATCAGTAAAATTTGAAAATAATAGAAAATTAGAAAACTGTGATTGGGGAAATTGACATCATGCGAATCAATTTTCTTTTAGTACTTTATTATAGTTTTTTTTGTATTGATAGTTCCTACATAGCTTCTCTCTTTACTCCAGTTTTTATTTCACGAAGAAAGCATATGACTCAATCATACAGTCATATCCATATCCTCTAGCAAACCTGATGTACCCTTTCTCTCCCCAAGTGGTGTCCCAGGAGTTCTTCACCAACCAGTAGTCACCATGGACCGGGTCAGTACCATAACCAACCAGTAGAACACCGTGGTTGATCTCTGCCTTCTTAAAACACTCTGATGATTTCAAAACACCTGGAAATGAATAAGAAAACATTGTATTCTTTCTACCCATCTCCTTAGTGTGTTTTTTCTTTTTGCAAGACTTTGCACTAGGAACATTTGAAATAAGAATTTAGAAGAAAAGACCGGGTGTAATAAGAGCTCTATATCATTAAAAATAGGATACAGTTTCATCCTTTTACTGTTACGTAATAATCACCTGAAGAATAGTACAATACGTCGCTGTCGACATTAATACCAACAGAAATAGGGCCATGAGTTGCTACGGCAGCCATGAGATCTTCCACCTTATTCGCCACACTATAGACTGAGCTGACTCTGGCACCAGAACTGGATTCATTGTACCGACAAGTACGCAGCTGTATAGTGAAAGAATTCAGAGTCAAATATTGAATTAAAGAAATTTACTGTAAAATAAACATAAAACAAAGATGTCAAAGCCACTTACAGGGTGTGAGTACGCGTATCCTTCTATGTAAGGATAGCTTTCCTCCGTGTCAATTCCTCCTTCTTCCATTACGAATTCTAGCCCCGAAAGCATCCATCCACCTTTACAGCCGAAAGTCTGATTAGTTCGGTCACAGTCTACTATGTTCTGCTCAGATAGACTAACCAGCTCACCAGTTTTCAAAAAGTGCGATCCTTCAATGGTTCCAGTCTGAATTTAATACCTAGATGTTAGTTAATTTTCTTTACCATGTTTCTAGTTTGGTATCATAATCTAACTTTAATTTCTAGGCAAAAGAAACTTGATACTGTGCGATGTGAGAACATATTTGAAACTTGAAGTTGCTTTATAGGTTTCAAAAAAGTTATTTCACAGTACAACAAAATGAACGTATGTTAACATCCTTACAAAATAAAGAATGATTAAAGTGGTGATATTATTTTACGTTGAACGTTGAACAGAACAGTATATTTATTATTATTACTCACGACTGAAAAAGTCCAGCATGAGCCGCATTGCCCTTGGTCTTTAACTTCAGTAACTGCTCCCTTTTCGCGCCAATCAACATGTTTGGGCAGATCACCGGCCACGTCACTCCTTTTGAACACTGCGTATTTCTGAGCCGAAAGATGGTGATCACTCGGAACCTTCACACACGATGTGTGAGAGCGTATTTCTTCTTCAGACTAAAAGAGATGTTGAACATTTTTAGAAGACCTTATAAATAGGTATCTTAGACACAACAGTTTTTATTATATGGCCTAAATAGAATTAATAATCAGAACCTAATTAGGTATCATAGACACAACAGTTTTTATTATATGAACTATATAGAATTATTTAGCAGAACCTAATTAGGTATCATATATACAACAGTTTTTATTATATGAACTAAATAGAATTATTTAGCAGAACCTAATTAGGTATAATAGATACAACAGTTGTTATTATATTAACTAATTAAAAAATTTAGCCGAACCTATAATTAGGTATCAAAGAAACAGTTTTTTAATATTTCGGCTAAATAGAATTTTTTAGCTCAATCTAATAATTAATTATCTAATTATACAGCTTCACTAATTGACAATAAATTCAAATAAGAACAGAACTCTTTTCTATTACTGTGAGTATATTGACTTACGAAATCTGTGAATTGGTTGACTCCAGTTCGATAAGAAGTCAAACCAGCTTTGAATCTTCTATTGTGCTGTAGAATTTCGTCTCTATTCTTCAGGAAGATCTCCTTCCGTGCAGTTTCTTCCTGAAGATTGTACTTCTTGTTGAAATTGTGTTTGTAGAACTGCCAATCTTGTTCGTCTACACTCAGAGGTGATGCAGCCACCAGACACACACAAAAGTAAAACGCAAGCCTCATCATCTGTAGGTGAAGAACATAAAGAATGTTGTGAAACAAAAAGGGAACTTGTTGGGGTGGATAGATTTCGTAGAATTTCTTTACTAGTGGAATTTTATATCTAATAGATATTGTATGAATGTTCTTCATAGCAAACGTGATAATATTATTTGTATTTTCTTTCACAGATCAATTATTTGTCCATTCCTAAATTTTTATTAAATTGAACCTGTTACCTGTTGTATAAAATTTTAAAATACTTCGAAAAAGAAAATAGAAAGAGGTAAAATTTTAAATCTTAAATTTGAATGAAATGATTATTAGTCAACTATGTAGCTCTCAACATGATCCAGAAGTGAAAGAATTGTATTGCAATTCGCACATTAGCATTATGATTTGTTACTTTAAATCACTTAAACTGTTGATTTCCTGTAATTAAAACTTTAAAGAACAGGATCACAATCTTTCAATCCATGAAGTAGGTATATTTTTTTATCCCAAATCGATTTGGGCCCAAAGGCCACCAATCATAGAACAGAATTTAGATTAGAAAAATTTTAAACCTTTAAATTTTAATAAAAATTAGATGGAACAAAAATTTAGTACAAATAAAAAATTGTACTGAAAATTATAACATTACCAGTTTATGAATACTTCATGAATTATCAAAAGTTTTCATTTCAAGTGATAATTACTAATTGATTTTTCAAAACAAACTTAAATCACCTTAAAATATTGGTGGTGAGCACATCCACCTTTTCTATCCGAAGCTTCAAACAAAACTGACCGTATTTACCTATCCTATTCAACCCCAAAGATTTCCTTTCTCCTAAAAGGAACCACAACATGACTTAGAAAGACTTTTGCTGCGTAATTAGACCAGATCTGAATTTATTATTCTCTCACTCCAAAAAACGAGATATAGAACCAGGATAAGTACAGATGGTGGATGTGATACATTTCATAGATTTGTTTCACTATATCTTATTATTTCATATCATATGTACATGTATATGTATGCCATTTTGATATATAATCAGGTGCGTATAAAGGGGAGGGGGCAACTGGGGCAGAAAAATCACAAAACAGTGGATTCTGCAGCAAGCATCCAACATTGCAAATTGAATTGTTTGTAATGATGAGAAGTTCTTTCGTCTATATCTAAAACACATCGAAAAAATACGAATGAAAATCCTCGAAATATCTGCAAAAATAAATAATAGGTATGATGCTAAGGTAATGATCTTCGTTGCAATTATTAAGGGAATGGTTCCAATCGTTCATGTATTTCTTGACGAATATCTTACTTGTCATAGGTTAATAAAGTTTCAAAACTCTGATTTCTTCAGCACATTATTTTGTCCAGACTGCAACTGCTTCACTTTGGTGGATGCAAGTCGACTTTACACAAATGCAGCTCTTGAATTTTCAAGTTAAAGTTTCGAGGTCTAGTGATTAGCAGAAATACGGAAAAATCCCTGGTCAGCACACAGTCCAGATCTCAACCCTTTGGATTTTGACATCTGGGCTGATGCACAAACTCCAGTTTAAATGGAATTGCAGATTCCAATAAATCTTTTATACAATGTGTTCAGAGCTTCGCTGGAAGATATAACCAGAAGACTCTCAAGAAAGTTTGCAACAGTTTTCAGAGGTTTGCGTTGTTCTGTCTTCGAACTGGGAGGGTCATTTTCAACAACTTTCGTAGGACCTCAGGAGTCAGGATATGTACCTTTATGGTATATATATAAGTCTAGGAAAATAAATGTTTAATGATAATGGAAATCTTTCTTTCCCTTCAAAGTGATTGATCAAAAATAGTATTTGATTCATTTTTAGTGCTTCAATTCGCAATTAAAAACACCTATTTCACCTATTTCAATGGGACACCGGACACATAGAGTTAAGTCCTGTTTTACTTCTGAACTGCTAATTTTAAGTCTGAAAAAATTATTATTGTTAGTTTCGTAGGTATAAATGATTCAATAACATAGAGTCAGAAAAAATAAGTAGAAAAAAGAAAAACTTTTTTTTAACATTTGAAAACTTATTGTGTTAACATTTAAAAACTTATTGTGTTAACATTTAAAAACTTATTGTGTTAACATTTAAAAATTTATTGTGTTAACATTTGAAAAATTATTGTGTTAACATTTAAAAACTTATTGTGTTAACAGTTGAAAACTTATTGTGTTAACAGTTGAAAACTTATTGTGTTAACATTTAAGAACTTATTGTGTTAACAGTTGAAAACTTATTGTGTTAACATTTAAAAACTTATTGTGTTAACACTTATTGTGTTTGATAGCCAAACATGCAACGTTTGGTTATGTTTGTCTAATCAGTGTTAATCTTTGTTTATCGCTTCTAATCTGAAATCAAAACAAAGAGTGTACAATCTTTTTCTTTGGCGTCAGATTAGTGTTTCGTACTATAAGGGCACACAGAGCATTAACAACTTAAAAGTTTATGTAAAAAACATTAACAAAAATTATATACGAGTTTCCTTTCAATGATCTTAGACTTCAATTATAGAATATGATGAATATGCTGTAATAAACTTTTTTTCAGAGCATGGAATAACAATGGACTTCCATTGAATTTAGTGGCATATAGCATTTGTAAATTAAATATATTCTTTTTTATTCTATTCTGGTTTAATTGTTATTATTAAAAGGAAAACGTTATGCAAAATGTAATTCAATTCATACCCAATGCAACCTATTTTCAGAGTGATTGCTTATATCAAAATGTATAAAACATTGAAAAAAAAACATTAATTTAAGATGCCGAAACTCCTTACATTTATAATTAATTCAAATATAAAGCCCATCATAATTAATTAACCAAGATTAATAAGGATTCCTATATCAATCTTCTTCATAAAGGTTCAAAACAAAGGATATCATACATAATTCATATATTTACTGAAAAGTTATATCACAGTTTTAAAAGGACGAACACCTGAGCATTCATAATTCAAGAAAAGAAGCCAAAAATGTTATTCCGGAATCATAATCTTGTCCTCTCCTTATTCGTATGTACCCCTCCTCGCCCCATGCGGTTCCATACGAATTCTTGACTAGCCAGTAGTCAGTACCCTCGTCATTGGGGTGATTTTTCTCAGTTCCGTACCCAACTAACAAAACTTGGTGTTGAAAATCGTCCATACTGCATATTGTTGGCGAGAATATACCTGAAAAAGTACATAGAAGATAAATGGAGAAATTTGACGGGTTTGGCGGAAGATGGGTTTCGCCAAAAATTCTTTTGACGTACGACACTTTCGTCGAAAACATATATTTTCTATCTTATTTACCAAAATAGTTACCTGCTTACCATTCATTACTAGAATAATGAATGAAAAAGTTTATCTAAATCAAGAGGTCCAGAGATTACCTAACTGATTTGGAAATCATGAAACGGTCTGTGCCAACCTATATTATTAACTAGGGTAACTACTGTCTGTTTTCCCACTCTATGTTGAGAATTGACTACTTAGAGGACTCACCTCCTGTATAGTCCTCGAACTCATCTCCAACAGTCAGAGTAACAGATATTGGTCCCTTTGCTACCAACGCAGCCATTAGGCTTTCAGTGTTGCCATCAACTCTTATTGTTTTCTTGATGCTAATTCCACTGTTAGACGACGCACAGTCGTACTTCGAATCTCTTGGGCTCAGTACATCCATTATGGTTAAGAACAACAGCTTTAGAGATAGAATGGATGGAGAAGTGATGAATTAGAAAGTAGACTCAACCTTAATTATCAAAATAATTTTTATCCATGAATTAGCTAGAGACATGCATTAATTTACGTACCGAAAGAGTAGAATGTTCTCTATGGTAAGGATAGCTCTCTTCAGTGTCGATGCCTCCTCTTTCCGCTAGATAATAAAAAGCAAAATAAGCGCATCCGCCATAGCATCCTTCAAAGAAATCCGCTTCAGTGCAATCCAATATTTTCTGCGCTGATAGACTGATCAGCTTTCCAGTTTTCAGAAAGTAAGCTCCTTCGATGGCGCCAGCCTGTAAATAGGTTTGCATTATTTTAAAAAACTCAAACAAATCATAGAAACAATATGTTAATATGGAAGGTTACTTCCTTTTGGAAAATATGAGTTGTTAGTTTATTAAAAGCTGCTCTAAAATTTTAAGAATGTACATTTCACTCTGGAGAAGAAGGGGGTAGGTAAGTCCTACCCGCGCAAAAAATGGATATTCCCAAAACCTTCTCGGAATATTCCCAAGGAATATTCCATGATGATCATTTTTTGATATTCAGGGAATGCAGTTTTTTGACATTTTTATGGAATAGTCCCATAAATCACAAGGGAAAATCTAGGGAATCAAGGAAACGAAGTTCAATGGAATAATGAAGGAATGCCAATGGAATAAGACATCCAAAGTAAGAGGGAATATTGAAAGAATACCTATGGAATAAGTCAACTAAAGGAAGAGGGAATATTGAAGGAATACCTATGGAATGAGGCATCCAAAGTAAGAGGGAATATTGAAGGAATACCTATAGAATGAGACATCCAAAGTAAGAGGGAATATTGAAGGAATACCTATGGAATAAGACAACTAAAGGAAGAGGGAATATTGAAGGAATACCTATGGAATAAGAAAACTAAAGGAAGAGGGAATATTGAAGGAATACCTATAGAATGAGACATCCAAAGTAAGAGGGAATATTGAAGGAATACCTATGGAATAAGACAACTAAAGGAAGAGGGAATATTGAAGGAATACCTATGGAATAAGAAAACTAAAAGAAGAGGGAGTATTGAAGGAATACCTATAAAATAAGACATCTATAGGAAGATGGAATATTGAAGGAATACCTATGGAGTAAGTCATCCAAGGGAAGAGGGAATATTTAAGGATTACCCATGGAATAGGTCATCCAAAGGAAGAAGGAATATTGAAGGAATAACAATGGAATAAAACATCCAGAAGAAGAGGCCACGATGAAGGAATATCAATGGAATAAGTAATTCAAAAGGAGGGAATAAATGAAACTAAATAACTTAGACTACGAGTGGCCGTGTAACACTAATTACTTGAGTGCATAGCTCAATTGTCACATAGCTACACACCAAGAAGTGTACCGTTTTAAAAATCTACGAATATTAAAACTTAAATTTCAGGACACATTATTTAAATTTAGGTATTTTTTCTCAATTGCCCCTTTGTACTGGTATGGAATGAAAGAAGCTAAACATACGTCAATCATTTTATTAAAATATCAAATCGCACATGATTTAGAAAGGGCTTAAATTAATTAAACATAAATTAATTCCTGTGTAACTTTTTTTACATGTTATAAAGGCTCAATCTATTAGCTGTCAGTAATTTTCACTCGATATTTCTCACTTATTCTATGGCGCTATGGTTGTACTTTTCACTTGCAAAGTTTTCAATTTATAGTTAAGAAAGGCTCACAGGTTTCATTCACCATCACCTTCTCATTTTCCTCTTCCATCTGTTAATGCAGTCAACACTCAACAGTGATATCGTCTCTTTTTGCAAAATTATTGACCACTACAATCGATTGGTGGTAGCGTAGCTTACATGTGCCACTTTCCTGTGTGACAACTATATAGTACAAAGTCTTTTGTATTTGGTTCTTTACTTAACGAGGAGCAAATTTATTCAATCGAGCAATTAATTTTGTCATTAATCTTAAATTCCTTCATATTGAATATAGTGGTGTCAGTGCAGCTATAGTTTTAGAGCAAGCACTTCATACTATATAGTACACACAATGAAATGAAGAGGACATGTCTCTAGATTTGTAACTTCTTAGCCAACCATATTGCCAGAAACTGTGATAGTAGTACCTACGGAGAAATAAAATAATTAGTCATCATTTATCAATAACCTGTATTCAATTAGTTAATCCATAAATTAAATAAAAACCTAAGTGAAATTATTCTTTCAAATTTTAAAAGAGGAAAAAGTAGATCTTAAAGGGAATACAGATTTAGATAAGAAAAAAGTTTTGAGAAACAATATGGGTCAAAAAATAAAAAAAATTCAAATATAAGTAAAACAAGAATGAACGAAGAAAAGCTACTATGAATATTTTTAACACTGAAAACCAATATTGGCACTTTTAAAATTTTACTATTAAACTCTAATCAGTTAAAGAACAGGTCACTGAAGAAATAATTTTATGAAATTTCATATTTCACTTACAGAGGCTAGAGATTGTGTATTGTTTAAACTAGGTTATAGCTAAATATTAATAAACATTTCATAATATAAATTAACATAGTGAATCCATTTACAATCAAAATATAAACTAAGTATACATATGAATAGTTATAGGCCTACAAACTAAAATAGTACGGTCAGTATAGCTAGGGTAAGTAGGGTCACGCAGGTATATTACGGCACTTTAATTTTTAATTCTGTTCTTCTCAAGAGAGTCTAAAAACATTCTGAACCGAAATAATATTAAAATGTTGCTTAGCTATCAAAAGAAGCGCAGTGCATGCTATAATTTGTTAATCTAAGTTTTTAACGTGTGTTTTGAAGCTATGATGTGTCTGTTGTTAGAGGCCGCAGTTAGTTAGTGTACCGCAATTTACCTACTTGACCCTACTCTTATTCCGTTATCACCAAATATAAATATTTAACTTTAAACTAAAATATAAAATAGTTGAGTGGTAACTGCTGTTGATAAAATATAAACAATGGTGTACATTCGTTAAACATTTACAATCACAATACTAACCTCTTTTTTTCTTGAATTGACACTAACTTAACTACTGTCTCTTATTGCCCGTCTATAACGTCTGAACTGCAGTGCTGCAAGGCGAAAACTAAATTGGATAAAAATTATTCTGGGTACCTGATTCGCAACTTTTACTAGTTTCGGATTTCATAAAAACGAAATAATTAATTTTTGAAGGTACTACTAATTTCTAATAGGGAGCCAGCATTTAATTTGCTCATCCGAAACTCTATTCATTTGGAGCGACATTTTTAATTCACTTGGTGGTTTAGTATCTGCTTAAGAACAAAATGCCATATCGATGACGTTTTGAAATACAAGAGACTGGAAGAAGCAACTAGAAAGGAATGTGAATTTTAAAAGAAGTCTCATCAGAAGTCAGTGACAATGCTCATGGATGCAGAAAAGCTCTGTGAAAGAGTTTTGTATGAATGGAAGATGAAAATGGAAGCACATACCTAACACGGAAATCTAACACCTCATAGACATAGTTGAAGAGCTTAACTCTTGCGCTATCTTCTAAAACTACAAGTAGCGTTAAAAATTATATAGATGATAAAAATTAGAAGAGAACATATGAAATCCAAATTACAACAGTTCATCTCACAAACTCACGTTTCTTAGTTTTCAAATTAGACAACCAAATTCTAAGGAAATAGAAAAAATCATCGTTCGATTCAATTGAAATTCCTTTGTTGTTTGAAATACATACTTTAAATTAATAATAGAGGTTATTTAAACTCTGCGTTGAAGGTTTTTTCAGATATCAAGCTTTCGAATAGAAAGATTTCTATTCATCATCAGGAGAAGGGTGGAAAAACCTGGACCTGACAATGAATTTTATGACCAATGGTTGTATGTTGGATACCGTCTTTCTATTTAAGCTATATATCCTAAAGTTTATTGATATTAATTAACAATCTATTTAGTATTGAGATATGAGACAAAAATTAGAAAATTTGTTACTAACTTAGCTATTGCTTACTACATTAATTCTCTAGAATATTTTTACTTTCTATATATCTGTTACAAAATCAAGTGTGTTTAATCTCCTTGTTTCTATGTATGTTCTCTATTCATATTTATCTTCTCTATTCCTTTACATTAATTGTTGCTATACGTGTGTCCTCTTGATCCATATGTGTGTCCTATGGATCTTAAGTGCGTCTTGTTGATCAAAAGTGTGTCCTGTAGATCTTATGTGTGTCCTGTTAATCCTAAGAGTTTCCTGTAGATCTTAAGTGGGTCCTATTGATCCTAAATGTGTCCTATTGATCCTAAGTGTGTCCTGTTGATCTTATGTGTGTCTTGTTGATCCTAAGAGTTTCCTCCAGATCTTAAGTGTGTACAGTTGAACCTAAGTGTGTCCTATTGATCCTAAGTGTGTCCTATTGATCCTAAGTGTGTCCTATTGATCCTAAGTGTGTCCTGTTGATACTATGGGTGTCCTGATGATCCTAAGTGTGTCCTGATGATCCTATGTGTGTCCTGATGATCCTAAGTGTGTCCTGATGATCCTAAGTGTGTCCTGATGATCCTATGTGTGTCCTGATGATCCTATGTGTGTCCTGATGATCCTATGTGTGTCCTGATGATCCTGTGTGTGTCCTGATGATCCTAAGTGTGTCCTGATGATCCTATGGGTGTCCTGATGATCCTAAGTGTGTCCTGATGATCCTAAGTGTGTCCTGATGATCCTAAGTGTGTCCTGATGATCCTAAGTGTGTCCTGATGATCCTAAGAGTGTCCTGATGATCCTGAGTGTGTCCTGATGATCCTGAGTGTTTCCTGATAATCCTGAGTGTGTCTTGATGAACTTAAGTACGCCCTGATGATCCTATTTCTATCTGACTATAGAGGCGCGATTGAAAACGGATAACCTCTATGGTTATGTACCTATTTCTATATGGGTGTAGAGGCGCGATTGAAAACGGACAACCTCTATAGTTATGTACCTATTTCTATATGACTGTAGAGGCGCGATTGAAAACGGACAACCTCTATAGTTATGTACCTATTTCTATATGGTTGTAGAGGCGCGATTGAAAACGGACAACCTCTAAAGTTATGTACCTATTTCTATATGACTGTAGAGGCGCGATTGAAAACGGACAACCTCTAAAGTTATGTACCTATTTCTATCTGATTGTAGAGGCGCGATTGAAAACGGACAACCTCTAAAGTTATGTACCTATTTCTATATGACTGTAGAGGCGCGATTGAAAACGGACAACCTCTAAAGTTATGTACCTATTTCTATCTGATTGTAGAGGCGCGATTGAAAACGGACAACCTCTACAGTTAAGTACCTATTTCTATATGACTTTAGAGGCGCGATTGAAAACGGACAACCTCTATAATTATGTACCTATTTCTACCATAGTATAGAGGAGCGATTGAAACGGTCAACCTCTATAGTTATGTACCTATTTCTATATGACTTTAGAGGCGCGATTGAAAACGGACAACCTCTATAATTATGTACCTATTTCTACCATAGTATAGAGGAGCGATTGAAAACGGTCAACCTCTATAGTTATGTACCTATTTCTATATGACTTTAGAGGCGCGATTGAAAACGGACAACCTCTATAATTATGTACCTATTTCTATATGGGTGTAGAGGCGCGATTGAAAACGGACAACCTCTATAATTATGTACCTATTTCTATCATAGTATAGAGGAGCGATTGAAAACGGACAACCTCTATAGTTATGTATCTATTTCTATCATAGTATAGAGGAGCGATTGAAAACGGACAACCTCTATAGTTATGTATCTATTTCTATCATAGTATAGAGGAGCGATTGAAAACGGACAACCTCTATAGTTATGTATCTATTTCTATCATAGTATATAGAGGAGCGATTGAAAACGGACAACCTCTATAGTTATGTATCTATTTCTATCATAGTATAGAGGAGCGATTGAAAACCGGACAACCTCTATAGTTATGACATCAAGACACACTCAGGATTATCAGGAAACACTCAGGATCATCAGGACACACTCAGGATCATCAGGACACTCTTAGGATCATCAGGACACACTTAGGATCATCAGGACACACTTAGGATCATCAGGACACACTTAGGATCATCAGGACACACTTAGGATCATCAGGACACCCATAGGATCATCAGGACACACTTAGGATCATCAGGACACACACAGGATCATCAGGACACACATAGGATCATCAGGACACACATAGGATCATCAGGACACACATAGGATCATCAGGACACACTTAGGATCATCAGGACACACTTAGGATCATCAGGACACACATAGGATCATCAGGACACACTTAGGATCATCAGGACACCCATAGTATCAACAGGACACACTTAGGATCAATAGGACACACTTAGGATCAATAGGACACACTTAGGATCAATAGGATACACTTAGGTTCAACTGTACACACTTAAGATCTGGAGGAAACTCTTAGGATCAACAAGACACACATAAGATCAACAGGACACACTTAGGATCAATAGGACACATTTAGGATCAATAGGACCCACTTAAGATCTACAGGAAACTCTTAGGATTAACAGGACACACATAAGATCTACAGGACACACTTTTGATCAACAAGACGCACTTAAGATCCATAGGACACACATATGGATCAAGAGGACACACGTATAGCAACAATTAATGTAAAGGAATAGAGAAGATAAATATGAATAGAGAACATACATAGAAACAAGGAGATTAAACACACTTGATTTTGTAACAGATATATAGAAAGTAAAAATATTCTAGAGAATTAATGTAGTAAGCAATAGCTAAGTTAGTAACAAATTTTCTAATTTTTGTCTCATATCTCAATACTAAATAGATTGTTAATTAATATCAATAAACTTTAGGATATATAGCTTAAATAGAAAGACGGTATCCAACATACAACCATTGGTCATAAAATTCATTGTCAGGTCCAGGTTTTTCCACCCTTCTCCTGATGATGAATAGAAATCTTTCTATTCGAAAGCTTGATATCTGAAAAAACCTTCAACGCAGAGTTTAAATAACCTCTATTATTATGGATTTCCCGTTGAGTTTGAATCTTTTCAATCAAATACTTTAAATTTCCCATCATCTTCCAGAAACATTCCTTCATATAACCCAATGGGATATATTCCTTACCAAAAATATTGAAATAGTTCCAGGGATATTAAAAAGTATTTCAGGAAGTAAAATTTTTCATTCGATTCCTGTTACATTCCGTCATTGTTTCACTAAGAATACTGTAGATCCCAAATGTTCCAGGGATATTCCTTCGTTTTATTTTTGGGAATACTATTATACGTAACTAGCTTGATAATTCTTGGGATATTTATGGGATATTCAGAATGGAATTCTATCAAAAATATATATTCCAAGAATATTCCAATTTGTTTCGCATGGAATACTATAGAAATATGATATTCCCTGAATATCCTAGGATGATACCTGACCGAATACTGTAACTCTCCAATATTCCTGGAACATTACCTCGTATAAGAATTTGAATACTATCCAATATTATTGTTACAGGAATATCCCTTCTTCATCAAACTGTGAGTGCAGATTATGAGGGAATATTGTAGATATTAATGGAATATCCCAGGCATAAAACCTTCTTGCCCGGGTAAAATGACATAAGTGATTTAGAAGTACTAAAAAGGTTGCTAGAAAGGCCTACTATGCTGGCAAAGAAATCTATTAGTCAGTATGTCACAAAACTCGAGCTTTTGACAACTGGAGAGAATTGTATTCAAATATTTCGTAACATCATAGAGAAGATTAATGGAACACCGTATTAATGTAATACCGTGCTAGGGAGAAACAGAAAAAAAAGATTTACTGAACGCATTTGCAAACTTCAGAAGAGATTTTTCAATGTTTGTTTTTTTACTTAATCACTTTTTCACCAGCTTTTATAGTGCCATGATTTGCTAGTTTTAATAGTCAATTTATACCTCATCAACTTTAAAAGAAAGAAATTGTTTTGCTCACTTTAGACTAGTGACAGATCGCACAGTTTAAAGTAAGTTGATGCAATTCTTAATTGAGGCAAAGAGCAGCAGTTACTGATGGGAGTTTCGTTTTCTACGTAAAAAGGGTTAACTAATGTAAATTGGTAAAATGTAGGTGGGCAACGGGCCTTATTCGGGCCCAAATATGGCCCTCAGCGTCACAATTGTATCTATTTCCAAATCGTAATGTTGGTAAAAGCTAACGTGAATACAAATTGATTTATTTCTCTAAATTTTATTTTTCATTGATACTTACAGCAGAAAATGCCCAGCATGAGTCACATGCGTACTGCCTTTTGACCTCAGTCACTGCACCTTTTTGACGCCAGTCCCAATGCTGTGGTAGAAGGCTGACACTGCTGTGATTAATGGATAAGGTGACACCTTCCGTAGCCCAAGATTTAATCCAAAGAGGACTGTGTAGAAGAGAATCAGAGTGAAATAGCTACCTGTATTCATCATACTTTATGAAATGTTCAAGAGAATCAAAGTATACTAAAACTTACATATGCTGCCAAATGCCTTCTTCCATAGTTCAAAGTAGGAGGTCCAACACCAACATGGTAAAAAGAAGATTATCCTCGAAGAATTCAAACAGTACTCCTCCATAGAAGAGTTCGAAATGAAATAGAATTCTTGTTACCAGGCATAACCAGAGATATGGAGAGAATTTCATCTGAAAAATAGACACAAATTAATTAATACGAGACATAAAATGGCCCATGACTATAAACTAATAAATAGAAATAGTTGCTGTGAAGTTATATCATAGGGTGAAATTAAATAAAAAGCTCATAGTTGTGACAATAATTTATTAATATTAAAAGATTAGTAACCATCAGATACATAAATAAATTATCTATCCCGAAGATGCCAGCGTGTGAAATACTCCCCGTAGGAATAGCACTGTATAAACCACTCCCCGAAAGAATAGCACTGTATCATCCACTCCCCGTAGGAATAGCACTGTATCAACCAGTCCCTGTAGGAATAGCACTATATAAACCACTCCCGTAAGAATAGCACTGTATCCACCACTCCCCGTAGGAATAGCACTGTATAAACCACTCCCGTAGGAATAGCACTGTATCAACCACTCCCCGAAGGAATAGCACTGTATCAACCACTCCCCGAAGGAATAGCACTGTATCAACCACTCCCCGAAGGAATAGCACTGTATCAACCACTCCCCGAAGGAATAGCACTGTGTAAACCACTCCCCGTAGGAATAAGAAAAAACAAAGAAAAAGGCACAATTCATGTATAAAATCACTGAAGAAAAGATAGAACTGTAACACAATGTAACCGTTTCTCTTTGTTGGCAGTACAAACAATTTATTCATTATTGCCATGTCAATTTTAGAACAAAGAAATAGTAACAAATCACTTTGAATATTTGCAAACTCTATGAAACAATAATTCGAATTTAAAGAAATTGTTCAAAATTTTAAATTGTTATAGCAACGGCCTTCAAAAAAGATATTTTATTATTTGCATCGTTATTGCTGATCACATTTAAGATATGTTTATTCTTATCCCTGTATTTCATATTTTGATGGATTTCGGCACCTTGAAGATGTTGTTGAATTTTAGCAACAGCTGAATTTTCTTCTCTTTTTAAAGCTTCAATGAAAACAAAGATATTTGAATGAATTTTACTTAGCAAACCTTTAAATGACGAGTAGAACCTTTAAATGACGAGTAGAACCTTTAAATGACGAGTAGACCCTTTTAATGACGAGTAGAACCTTTAAATGACGAGTAGAACCTTTAAATGACGAGTGGATCTTTAAATGACGAGTAGAACCTTTAAATGACGAGTAGAACCTTTCAATAAAAATATATACTAATTTTTATTTGTGTACGGAAGCAGCAAATTATTTAATAAACAAGTCTCATTGAAGAGATGATAAGCGGTTGTTTTAGAAAGTTTCCTACAGTTCTTTTCTAATTTCAAACTAAACAATTTCAAAATACATTTCGACATCCTGAAGGTTAAATAAGATCGTATTATCATTTTATATTTTTTTTAAATCACGACGTTTCGATAAAATACATTTATCATCTTCAAGAATAATGAAAAAAACAAAACAAGGAAATCAATCTGTATAATAATAAAAAAAATAATAACAAATGTGTAATATAACTAGTGTACCACTACCTGTTAGCTAGCTTCTATTTGTCGTCAAAAAACATCTTAGTCTTTTGTAAAAACCCCCAATCACTTTTCACACTCCTTGATAGAATTTTCATTTTTGAATATTAGGTGGCTAACCAAATGGAATAATTTTATCAGTTTTAATAGTGTAAATTATCATACATTATGAACATGTAAATCCACACTGCTTAATTTTTCTGATTTGCTTAATTTTATTTGATCTTTTTTTTTTTTTTTTTTTTTTTTTTAAAGACAATATTTTTCCATTAAAAACAAGAAGGATAAAATCTTCACAGAAGAGGAAATTCCTTCAGGAACTACGAGTGAGGGGTTGAGTTCCCTGAAGGGGTGGACCCGACCATTTGATCATTGTCCAGTCAACTTAAATCAATTTCAATTCCTTATCTTTGATACTATAATATTTTTTCTCTCTCTCCCTTTATGTATGTTATTTTTCTCTATTTCTTACAGATTGATTTCCTTGTTTTTTTTTCATCATTCCTGAAGATGATAAATGTACTTCATCGAAACGTCGTGATGTTAAGAAAAATATTAAATGATAATACGATCATATTCAAGCTTCTGGATTTCGAAATGTATTTTTTTAATTTATTAGTCCTAGTGAGTTAGCTACATTCAGAAAATTAGAAAAGAACTGTAGGAAACTATCTATAACAACCGCTCATCATCTCTTGAATGAGACTTGTTTAATTTTTATTAGTAACTATCAATAAATTATAAGGCAAAGTGTAATATAAAAATTTATTTCCTCTTGAATGAATGCACTTTTACCAATTGTAATTATATTATAAGTTATATCTCTTTTATTTTCAATCGGCGACGAATTGCCCAAGGACGAATTGTCCGGACACCCTATATTGAGATGTTGTTTTCAAATCTTACAAACAACCTCCTACCTTGAAAAACGATGTACACCAAACAACCAATTTCACCGGCGATAAGATTAAAACTGAATGTTCGAACAGATTCCGAATCTCATATGACAACCACATGACCGGTGATTCGACCACAATTCGACGTACAGGTTTGCTGTGTGATCTGATCTCTTTTGAGGTTCGAAAATCACCCACACAATTCTACCTAGCGATGGAATTCGAACAAACTGAATACAAAATGTATATTAAGAAGTAGCTTATGCTGATATTGTTTTATTATAAATAATTATTACTATTGAATTTTTAATGTGAAAATTGTACAATAAAAAATGCACTGAGAAAATGTTACTATAAAAAAATTGCTATAAGAAAAAATTCCATAAAAATTTCCCATAAAAATTTTAATATGAATATATTTTTCAGTAAAATTTTCACCTCAAATTTTTCTAATAAAGAATTATACTAAAATGTTTATTGTAACATATATATGATAAAATTTTATGCAAAATTTTTCACAATGAAATTTTATGGAAAAATGTTTACAATACAATTTTTAATTAAATTAATAAGATTTTACTCCAAAAATTTCACCATAAATTATAGATCAAATTTTTTGAGGAATTTTTTCATTAATAAAAATTTTACAAATCCAAACAATATGTCAAAATATTTTTCAACTACTTTTCTAATACACATTTTAATAGAGCTTCTTGGAAACAAACTTTAAAGAGTTTTATAAACAAACACTCTGAATATTAAAGACAATTTCCAAATCTCTAAAGTATGGTACCTAACTGTACTTCATATTTGTAATAAAAAAAGAGACTTGTACACAATCTATAAACATAGACACGTATATTGTACAACCTATGACCATATACATGTATGTCCAATAAACACGTTCATGTACATCCTATAAGTACATCCTCGCCTGTTTTGTGTATGTATTCACAGTCCTGTAGACAAATACTGTTAGTATGTACATACATACTGTACTGAAGTCACGAGAAAAACTGTACGGTGATGAGAAAAATAAAAAGCTGTATATTCAAGTACATATAAATAGGATTTATTTTAATTTAATTCAATTGACAAACTAAAAATAACAAAGTCACATATGTACAGAAAAGAATAATTATAATAGGAAAGTTAACGAACATTGTAATATAAAAGTCTACGAGCATTTTAATAGGAAAGTCTACTAACTTTATAGGAAAGTCTACGAACATTGCAATATAAGAAAGTCTACGAACATTACAATAGGAGAGTCTATGAACATTAAAATAGGAAATTCTACGAACATAATAATGGGAAAGTCTACGAAGATTATAATAGAAAAGTCGACGAACATTGTAAAAAAAATCTACGAACATTATAATAGGAAAGTTTACGAACTTCATAATCGGAAAATCTACGAACATTATAATAGGAAAGTTTACGAACTTCATAATCGGAAAAATCTACGAACATTGTAATAGGAAGTCTACGAAACTTTATAATAGGAAAGTCCTACGAACATTATAATAGTAAAATTCTACGAGCATTATAATGGAAAAGTCTACGAACATTATAATAGGAAAAGTCTACGAACATTATAATAGAAAAGTCTACGAACATTTTAATAGGAAAATCTACGAACATTACAATAGGAAAGTTTTACGAACTTTACAATAGGAAAGTTTACGAACATTATAATAGGAAAGTTTTACGAACATTATAATAAGAAAAGTTTACGAACATTACAATAGGAAAGTTTTACGAACTTTACAATAGGAAAGTTTACGAACATTATAATAGGAAAGTTTTACGAACATTATAATAGAAAAGTTTACGAACATTATAATAAGAAAGTTTACGAACATTTTAATAGGAAAATAGGAAAATTTTACGAACATTATAATAGGAAAGTCTACGAAACATTATAATAGGAGAGTCTACGAACATTATAATAGGAAAGTCTACGAACATTATAATAGCAAAGTTTACGAACATTATAAATAGGAAAGTCTACGAACATTATAATAGTAAATTCTACGAGCATTATAATGGAAAAGTCTACGAACATTATAATAGTAAATTAACTCCAGAATGTTGAAGTTAACTTTAATTAGAGCCCATTTCTAACGCTAGTGGTCGTAATAGCACAAAAAAAGTAGTCATTAATATAGCATAGTTTGTCCTACATGTATTTATTTTATTTTATACCACATCATAAGAACCTCGATAACAGTTGCTTCATAGTAACCATGACACATTCTAATGTGCAATGTTTATTTGGGAATATATAGTTAATTAGGCAGCTGTGTTCTTGTGTGTGACTGTTCTGTATATTATTCAGATATTAGACAGAATATCTCTACGTATTATATATTTTACAACGAATGAAACAAAAACAAATGTTACCCAAGAAAACAAAGTCAATGTACATGTCACAGCCAAATAAGAAAATACAACAAGATGACCAAAAACAGAAACAGTAACATAATTCTTAGAGTATAATCAGGCTATTTTACTTTTAACATTATTGCTAGAAATGGATAACGTTCATGCTTATCATTTTGAAAGTCAACATCATATTAATTCTGTTAGTTTAATTACTGTGGAATATTACAATAAAAATGTGAATAATGCCATATTTAATTAAATGTATCATCTTTTAATTATATCAAAATTATAATTTTCTGTTTCAAATATATCTCACATATAAAATGTAAAGGATGAATTATTATAACTTTTATAATCTTCTGTACCATCATATTTTCTAGTTTCATTTCTTCATTTCTAGTACAAATAGTTTTTATAGAATAATAGCGTTTAGGGAGTTCGCGCTATTTAACTTTTCATTTATGGTCAAAATAGCGGTTGCATAAATATAACTTAAAAGCCAGGCTCTAGTTAATTAAAATATAAAGGAAGTAATTTAAGTAATAAAATAAATTTACCTTTTTTTTTAATTTTAAAGGTTTTATATATAAATTTCTATATAAAATCGATATGTGATATAATCACTATATTTCTAAAAAAAAATTGTAAAATTGAATATGTATTTAAGCATGTAAGATATACTAGTCAAATTTTCATAGAGAATCGTTTCCTAAAAATATAATCATTTCTACCAATTTCTTTTGTGCATGCTTCAATTTTTTTCATATTCAATAGACTTTAAGTACCGTTTCACTTCATATTTTGAAATTTTACCGTAGACTTTTCCCCATCTTTCTATACTAACAAGTCCGATGTCTCGATATATTAATTCGGATAAGGATAGAAAATGGTATCAAACTGGAAAAGTTTGCTTATTAGATTCTAGCCGATAATCAATAAAAAAAGTACAATCTTTTTCTTCAGCGTCAGATTAGTGCTTCGTACTATTGGGGAACACTGAGTACCAAAAACTTTGTAAGCATATAAGAAATATGGTTACAGGTAAATTGCTCGAAAACAGTTGCTCGAAAACAATTGCTCGAAAAACAATTGCTCGAATGAACAATTACTGGAAAGAACAATTGCTCGAAAGACAATTTCTCGAAAAACAATTGCTCGAACGAAGAGTTGCTCGAAAAAGAATTGCCCGAACGAACAATTGATCGAATGAACAATTGCACGAATTATCAAATTGCTCGAATGAACAAAATTTTTAGTAATTGATCATTTATCGTTCTATAAATGATTTTAATCATTACTCATTCTGCATAATCTTTTTTTAGACCGTTTGTGTCATCTCGTATGTAACATTGAATTGGAATCATGTGGTGAATCAGTACTATTCATGTTTTTTTATCATAAGACTGAGCCATTGTCTTTCGAGCAATTGTTCTTTCGAGCAATTGTTTTTCGAGCAATTGTTTTCGAGTAATTATTTTCGAGCAATTTACTGCCTACCAAGAAATATACACTGAACCGAATTGCATATAGATTTCAGATGAATGATCAATACTAGTCCTCAATTCTGCAATATTTCAGAGCATGGGCTAACAGTTGGAAATCGTTTCCATTAAATTTAATGGTAAAAGGTATTTGTAAAATAAATATTTTCTTATTTATCATAATTTGGTATAATTCTTAATATCAAAAAGTGATACCAGTTGTAATATAAGTTCAATCTTATCATTAAATTTTTTTTTCTGTCCTTTGTGATTTTTCTAAGTTCAAACCCGAAAATTTACTATTTTTTTAATTTCAGTTAGTCATTGCTTATCAAAAGAAAATAGAAAATGTGCTCTTACTATATTGTTAGAAATACTACAATATAGTATATGTATACAGTTTTGCATATAATCACATTGACTTTCATACTCTTTTGAAATTACGAAAAATAATTGTAAAAATATTCCACTCTTTCTAAAACTGAGACCTAAATCGAAGAAGCTACAGGAACAAAATGTGTTTTGTTTTTCAAAGATATATACATAGCAAGTTTAAGAACAATCGGTCACCAAATAAAAAAGTTTCCTGAAATCTGAATTAACCCCCCTTTTGCCTAAACAATTCTTACATTCATAAATAAAACTAATATATTTCACACCATTAATGTTTATCAAAGATTAAAAAGTCTCCTACTCAGTCTTCCACATACCAGCCATAATTTATTTCTTGGTATGGTATCACATTTCATAAAGGTTCAAAAAAAGGCTATCTTCCAATATATACATATATTCACTTAAAATTTATATCACAGTTTTCAACTAATAGGACGAGCACTTAAACTGTCTTGATTCATAAATCAACAAAAACAGCATTATGTGTTATTCCGCAGTCATGTTCTTGCCCTCTCCTTATTCGTATGTACCCCTCCTCGCCCCATGCGGTTCCATACGAATTCTTCACCAACCAGTAGTCAATACCCTCGTCATTTGGGTGTTTTTTCTCAGTTCCGTACCCGACTAACAGAGCTTGGTGGCCTTCAGGTTTAAAACAGGTTGTATGGGTGAATATACCTGAAAAAGATAGCAGTGCTCCTAATAATATGATTTTTTGTAGAAAAAACTATAGATTTGAGCTAATTGGTAATTGGATCACGCATCACTTACAAATTTTCTCAAGTATTCGAAAACCCATCTGTGAAACCCATTTTAAAAGGAACGTAACATTCCAAAACGACTATCAGGTGGTAAAATTTCAACTTTGAAAAGTTAATAGATCTAAAGATATATTTTATTGGATATTGTCCCTTAGTTTTGGAAAAAAAAAAAAAAAAAAAAAAAAAAAAAAAGTTTTGGACGATACTGTAATTAGGTGCTTGCAAAATTTTGCTTCAGATAGAAAAAATTCCATATTTCAATGTATGCACTGAGAAAAAAATACGAGTCAAATTGACTCAAAATTTGAGTCTTCAGTTTGTCCCAAAATCGGCTCAAAATGTGAGTCAATTTGACTCATCCTAGTATTTTGTTGAGGCATGTTGACTCCTAATTAATGGTCAGATTGACTCAAGTAGAGTCAACTAAAAAATAGACTCCAATTTTGAGTTTTGCCACCCTTGACTCAAGCGATGAGTCAGGTTGACTCGCAAATTTTTCTCAGTGGGGCAAAAAGTAACCAAATTATGGCTAGGTAATTATGAACCAATACTAGCTCAAATTTGCATCATAGATTATTAAATAGTTAGAAGACCAAGTTACCTAGGCTATGGCAATCTAACTAATCAAGAAAATAATAGGTAGTATCTATATCATAAATATAGTATAGCTAGCTACCGCAGTTCGGACAGATTAATACTTAAATTAGGTACATATACCACTAACTGTTAGTACCTAGATAACTTTTAACACTATACGCATTTGAAACCACTAAAACTTCCAAGAATTTTTATTTTATTTTGCTATCATTGTTAATAAATAATTGTTTATAATATAGCGGTAACAATAACTGTTTAATTATATATATATATATATATTAAGTAAATTACTAAATCTGCCACGCATCGGCAAACTACTAGAGCTACCATGCAAACAGTCAAAAGAAGTGTTTTTCATATTTTTCACCACTGAGAGGTACTATTTTGGGTATTCAGCGGATTTGCCGAAAACAAATTAGCCGAAATCAAATTTATAGAAAACGAATTCGCTCAAACATAATTCACCGAACTGAATTCTCCGAATACGAGTTTGCCGGAACCCAAATTTGGAAGGCATAAGATTTATTGATAAAACCACAAGTTTTATAGAATGTTTTTTTTTTTCTAATTGAATAAAATTTGATTTTCGTCTAATAAGGTCATTACCGTACCCCCCAAAATATATGAGAAATAAATTACAGTCAATTTGACTGCTTGGTAGCACTAGCATTAAAGCATGTGGAAAGTTATATGCCTTAATAAATTAAAGATCGTATACTATAGAATCAATATAAATAAATCCATTTTCTGTCTTCGGAACATTGAAAGGAATTTTACCAATCCTTTTCGAATGACCGAAAATCCAAAAACATACATAAATGAACACTGAAACGTATTGTATTAGTTGTTGTTTTCCCTTCTAAATAATATAATAATAGCTTAGGGTTTTACCTCCAGTATATTTTTCGAATTCCTCTCCAACAAACAGTCCAACAGCTATAGGTCCATGGACTGCTAGAACAGCCATCAGACTCTCAGTGTCCTCGTGAACTTTGTACATTCTTGTGATGCGAACTCCAGTGTTAGACGACGAACAGTCGGACTTTGGTTTCTACAAGAGAACATATTGATGAAAATAATATAATCAATTGGGAAGTAGTCTAACTAACATCGGTAGTTATGATGATCCGGTATTTGTCCAGAGAGTTGATACTTCATTCGTCAAGGGCCGTACACACGTAGGGTTTTTTAAGTCTTTCCACCAGACTTTTTGCTAAGCTTATCCTACTTTTTTCACGATATAATAATTATTATATTGTTTTTTCTTACATTCTCATGGAAGAAGTAGGAGGAGCTTAGCAAAAAATCTGGTGGAAAGACTTAAAAAACCCTACGTGTGTACGGCCCAGAGCATTACTAGACTATGACTGGTCAAAATTCACTTGGTGCCAATTGCACAAATACGAAACGAGAATATTTTCCTATACCATATGTATTCAAATGAATTATCTAGAGACAGTCCTTACCGAAAATATCAGTACGATTTCCGCGGTAAGGATAGCTGTTTTCAGTGTCGATGCCTCCTTGTTGCATCAGTTGCATAAAAGCATAAAAAAGCGCATCCGCCCAGAACATCCATCAAAGAAAATCCTTATCAGCACAATCAACTATTTTTCTGCACTGATAAGCTTATCAGTGTTTCCTGTTTTTCTGAAAGTAAGCTCCTTCGATGGCGCCAACCTGTAAAATAAATTTTGCATTATTTTAAATAAGTCAAATCAATCATATGAGCAAGATATTATTATAATGGCTAAATCTTCATGAAAATAAAGCTATTTCCATGTAGAAAATATAACAGTTGTTAGTTTATTTTAAGCTCCTCTAAAATTTTAGGAATAATTTTAGGGAATTTAGTAACTTTAAAATAAAAATAGTGTCACTACTCACTGGATATTTTCCCTTCTAGTCAAGTGATGTAGTCTAAAGGAGATATTTGACAATGGTATTTATAATTGTGAGAATAAGTTATTAAATACTCCCTCCTGTTCTTCCTAGGACAGATGGTTCCAGTGATTAACTTAATAGAAATAATGATATTTGGATGTTTCATATTCTTTAAGTCTTTGAATGTGTTAAACTTTTGTGACATGGAGTAATGAGAATTAGAGGGTTCCAATTGGATTTGAGGGCAAACTTTCAAACTGCCTACTTCTGGTTGAGGACCATTAGAAATTGGAGAAGTGAGAGCAGAGGAATTTTTTGTATTAACTAATGAAGAGTTTACAAGAATCTTTTGAGTATAAAATAGATGGATTGAAAGGATGAAGGCCTGTTTGAAGTCTCTCTAACTTTCAGAACTTCAGAGCTGTTTCACTGTTCACTAGTCTCAAGAATCTTAGGAGTCTTCAGTGTAAGACCGGGTACATGGGCTTATACTGATCATGCAAATTCACATATGGTTTGGTTTTCTGCCTAAATATTTTCAATTAATATTTATCAATCATATTATACTTAAGTATTTCATATAAAAATTAGACGCACCATCACTTCGAATAAATTATACCTACCTAACTGACATTCAAAACAAACGCCATACTTACATTCTCTTTCCTTGAACTTAAAAAAATCGAAAGAAAATTGCAACTATTGTGTATAGATTATTTTAATGAACAAAAACATTTAGAAAACAACATAATGATGTCAAATTTCATGGGGTTTACAATTATTTTGTAGAAACATCATAATTATTGACCAAACCGATATACAAATCATTTCCGACTATATTGAGTAGTATCATCTAATTCCAAATCGTAATGATGGTAAAATTTGCTGTAAAAGCGAAGAGTAAAATCTATCTAATTTTTATTCTTCATTAATACTTACAGCTGCAAATGCCCAGCATGAACCACATTCGCCTTGATTTTTGACGTCAGTAACCGCACCTTCTTCACGCCAGTCCACGTAATAGGGCAGATAAGATTGAACATCGGGAAATGCAGTGAGAGTTTCACCACTCTTAAACCAAGAAATAAACCAAGTAGGACTCTGTAGGAAAGAGGAATAATATTGAAATAGTTATTGTACATTTTGTTATCAAACTACCGGAGTTTCTAAAACGCTTTAAAACGTAAACAAATAGAAAAAGAACCATTTGCTTTTCGCCCTCTTTTTAAGAATTACTTTCAGATTTTGTGAAAATAACAGAAAACTTCTACCTAAATATTTATTTAAGAAAAGCCTCAATATGACCGTTTCAACTTTTTCCTTAGACCTTGGACTTGATGAACTCCCATAAAAATCACATGGTGTCAGGTCCGGTGAACTTGGAGACCATGTTATGTTGAAAAAACCTCGGCCCATCCAGCGGTTCGGCCTAGTTTCGTCCAACCAATCTAGAATGAACAAGATGGTGTTAGTCAATCCCTTCTCCTTAACTGAAGGCCAAAATGACTACGTAAGCATCTCGAGATATGATTTGCTTGAAATGTTTCCATCGAAGAAGAAAGGTTCGTAAATTCCACTTTTCCATACCATATCGCATCCTAGAGAGTAGTGTGCTGCTAATGAAGACCTTTTTCACCAATTCTTCAATGGTTAAACTCTAGTTCATCATCTTGATTCTAGAATTAGGTTTATTTTCTCTTCCGTCTAGATGAAAATGAGCCCCATCCGAAAACGTAAGATAAAAAAAGATGATTTGGATTTGTCTGGATGCGAAACAGTTCAATCTCAGCCAGCTTTTTCTTCTAGGTCCTCTCCAGGCTCCGGGTAAATAATAAGTATCACATAATATTATAGAACTAAGGTCTAGGATCATTATTCTGCAAACCGCATGCAATTCGGATCAGTGTATAATTGATTATTTACTTTTTTAAGGTTCTTAATACTCTGTGTTCAAAATTTATACGAATCACTAACCTGACGCTGAAGTAGAAGGTTGTACATTCTTTTTTTAATTTCAAATTTAAATTTTATAAACAAACAAAGCATTTTCGGTCTTCGTTTATTATATTAATTGTTTCCTAAATTATATAAACATTTCAATAACAATTTTAACCAATTCTATACCTTTACATGAATATTAAATGGATTTATTATACCTAATACAAATGGTGTACATTCTTTTTCTTCAGACTGAAAATTAGAAAGTCGGAAGTAAAACCGGTATTCTAGAGTTTTGATTATGATTATCTTAACAAAATTGACTCAATCGTCAGATCTCTAAAACATTTGGAAAATAATTTTATTGCGTTTTTATATCGTTCACCCCTATATATAACAAATGTTCAAGAAAACCAAAGCAGACAAAACTTACGTATTGAGGAATATTCTTTATAGGAAGTCCATATCTATAATGTTTAGAATTGTTCCTATTCTCCGGAATGATTCCTGTAGAGGTTTCAACATTTTTGCCTGTTTGAGATGACTGGTTCACTTCATCTTTGAAGTATTGATAGACCTTGTTTGATGAGACTAATGCTGCTATCAGCATTAAAGGAGACACTAAAGTGAATCTCATCTGAAAAGTAAAGAGAAATTAAATTAATACGAGACAGAAAATAGCACATAATATTTAAATAGAATAGCTTTGAAATTAAATTATTTGGCGACATTATAGATAAAGCTAATAGTTGTGACGATAATTTATATTGTACCTAAGGCCCATTTCACACGAGTCGCTCGGTAACCATCACTAGTGACGGTCACAAGTTACCTCGTGTGAAAGGCTCGGCAACTAGTGACAATCACTGCAAACAACCGTGCTAGGAAAATAATTAATTTCATACTAGGTATAAATAAGTATAACCAAATATTGAAATTATGAAAAATTATGTGATGCTGTTACTTCCCTATTATATGTACTGTGATGTTGTTACTTCCCTATTATATGTACTGTGATGTTGTTACTTCCCTATTACATGTACTGTGATGTTGTTACTTCCCTATTATATGTACTGTGATGTTGTTACTTCCCTATTACATGTACTGTGATGTTGTTACTTCCCTATTATATGTACTGTGATGTTGTTACTTCCCTATTATATGTACTGTGATGTTGTTACTTCCCTATTACATGTACTGTGATGTTGTTACTTCCCTATTATATGTACTGTGATGTTGTTACTTCCCTATTCTATGTACTGTGATGTTATTACTTCCCTATTATATGTACTGTGATGTTGTTACTTCCCTATTCTATGTACTGTGATGTTGTTACTTCCCTATTCTATGTACTGTGATGTTGTTACTTCCCTATTATATGTACTGTGATGTTGTTACTTCCCTATTCTATGTACTGTGATGTTATTACTTCCCTATTATATGTACTGTGATGTTGTTACTTCCCTATTATATGTACTGTGATGCTGTAACTTCCCTATTATATGTACTGTGATGTTGTTACTTCCCTATTATATGTACTGTGATGTTGTTACTTCCCTATTATATGTACTGTGATGTAGTTACTTCCCTATTCTATGTACTGTGATGTTGTTACTTCCCTATTCTATGAACTGTGATGTTGTTACTTCCCTATTATATGTATTGTGATGTTGTTACTTCCCTATTATATGTTCTGTGATGCTGTAACTTCCCTATTCTATGTACTGTGATGTTGTTACTTCCCTATTATATGTATTGTGATGTTGTTACTTCTCTATTATATGTTCTGTGATGTTGTTACTTCCCTATTATATGTACTGTGATGTTGTTACTTCCCTATTCTATGTACTGTGATGTAGTTACTTCCCTATTCTATGTACTGTGATGTTGTTACTTCCCTATTCTATGTACTGTGATGTTGTTACTTCCCTATTATATGTATTGTGATGTTGTTACTTCCCTATTATATGTTCTGTGATGCTGTAACTTCCCTATTATATGTACTGTGATGTTGTTACTTCCCTATTCTATGTACTGTGATGTAGTTACTTCCCTATTCTATTTACTGTGATGTTGTTACTTCCCTATTCTATGTACTGTGATGTTGTTACTTCCCTATTCTATGTACTGTGATGTTGTTACTTCCCTATTATATGTATTGTGATGTTGTTACTTCCCTATTATATGTTCTGTGATGCTGTAACTTCCCTATTATATGTACTGTGATGTTGTTACTTCCCTATTCTATGTACTGTGATGTAGTTACTTCCCTATTCTATGTACTGTGATGTTGTTACTTCCCTATTCTATGTACTGTGATGTTGTTACTTCCCTATTCTATGTACTGTGATGTTGTTACTTCCCTATTATATGTATTGTGATGTTGTTACTTCCCTATTATATGTTCTGTGATGCTGTAACTTCCCTATTATATGTACTGTGATGTTGTTACTTCCCTATCATATGTTCTGTGATGCTGTAACTTCCCTATTATATGTACTGTGATGTTGTTACTTCCCTATTATATGTACTGTGATGTTGTTACTTCCCTATTATATGAATTACATATAGCCATCTAACTATGTTTTTTGTGATTAATTATTAGTAATTGATTATAACAACATAAGGCAGTGGGAATTTTCAAGAGTAGAATATTTCACTGTTATAGACTAGGTCTCCAATTTACACTAATTAATAATGTTGAATATCCAGTAAATCTAAAAAACAACCACCCACCTTTACAACCGATGTACACCTAACAACCAATATCACCGGCAACAAGGTTTAAACTGAATGTTCGAACACATTCAAAATCTCAAATACGGCAACCACATGACCGGCGATACGAAGCCCACAATTCGAAGGAAATGTTTGCTGTGTACACTGATCTCTTTTTCGAAAAACACCCACACAATTCTAACTAGCGATGGAATTCGAACTAGGGGAATACGGAAACAAAACAAAAAACTTCATAGATATTCAGATGTAACTGATTTTGTTCAAGTATAAGAATTATTACTGCTGAAATATTATTGTGAAAATTTTACTATGGAAATTTTTCCATAAACAAATTACGGGCAAAATTTTAACAATAAATTTTTTTAGTTATATTCTTAGAAATTTTTTTTTACATTAAAATTCTTTTAGTAAAATAGTTATCATAATGAAACAAATTGAAGTAAAATTTTCATTAAATAAAAATTCAACACTGTTTTGACATTATACATATTAATGAAAAATAAAGGTGTACAATGACATGTACGTCCTATAAACACGTTCATATACTTCCTATAAACACGTTCATATACTTCCTATAAACACGTTCATTTACATCCTATAAACACGTTCATATACTTCTAATAAACACGTTCATGTACATCCTATAAACACGTTCATATATACTTCCTATAAGTACATCCTCGCCTGTTTACTGTAGGTATGTACAGTCCTGTAGACAAATAATGTTAGTAAGTACATACATACTGTGCTGAAGTCACGAGTAAAACTGTACGGTGATGAGAAAAATAAAAACCTGTATATAAGAGTACATGTAAATAGGATTTATTTTTACTTCAAAAGAGTTTAATTTGATTTTAATATACTTTACAGTTCAGTACAATATATTATAAAGTACAGTAATTTATACAGTACAATGAACTGTACTGTACAATGTACGGTACAGTACATTGTACAGTATTTTCTAATACAATTTTATCACTGCCAAATATTTTAGATTCTTGTATTTTCACTCATATTTAATATTTTTTAATTAAAATAATGGAACACATTTTCGATATTATTTATTCCAGTTGTAAAAGGTAATAAAAAAGTCACTCACTGAGCATCAAAATAATATTTTCATATCTATTTTTTTCTACTGAAAAGTTTATTCTTTTACGTGAATGAAAAATGGAGGCTTTTCAGTGAAAATAAATATTTTCTATATGTAATATTTTTTAATATTAGAAAGGCACGTGTCTCGAACATTCTCAGTTCTCGGAAAGTGGGTGATAAGGTGATTCACCGACCTACCTTATCTTTAGATATTTCTGATTACATTACCATATATTTAAGTTAGCATCTACTTACCGGGTACTGAGAACCTCAGTAAGTGTCTATTGTAATGAATTATTGAAAATATTTAAATGTCGATAAAATATGACCTTCCCGCATTCTGCAAAGGTAATGAAGGAAGTCATTATTAAATTTACCAATTTTTAAAAAGATAAATTGTAGGGTAAGTTACGAATTATCGGTTAGTACTACATCTTCGGTCATACAAGAAAAAACAATATAAAAATTGTTATTATTACACAGTGCTATCTAATACTTCTGCTCGTATTGGTACTATGTGATTTCTTGCATGATAAATAGTTACCTAATAACTTTCTAATTGTTTGTGTGAAAATCAGAGCTCTAGTGTAACTCTAACCCCCTGGGGAGAGAGAGAAAAGGGCGACGCGGGCAATTTGCACTCTAAAAACGATCTCTCAGCCAATTATAATTCGTAATAATTAATTATCTCACTATATCTTGTATCTAACGTACTTCTAATAGCACACACAATAAGGAAGGTGAAGATATATGTCTCAATTACCCGCTACACCTCATACGAGTAGGATGCTGCTTGTCAGATTGTCAAACTTTGAACGGTATTTTCTAGTACTTTCAGAAACATATTCAGAAACATACTTCTTTAAAATTTTGATCTTTCGGCATTCGGTTTTTTTGCATTCGATTTTCCAATGAATTCTTTACAAAAACGTTTTGAATTTTGATTTCAAATTTGTTTTCAAACTTTTGGATTTCAAAAAAAAAGTTTAAACCATCTTGGCCCAAGATGTTGCCAATATGTTAATCAAGTTTCCGCCATAAAATGTTGATGCGCTATATTTTAAGGGGACTCAATTTTTTTTTATTAATAAGGATAGAAATTTGAAACTTCGCATACGTTTGTATCATGAGCAATGCAGATTTTCTTATTTAAGAAAATAATTTGTACGAGCCCTCCTCCCCCCCCCCCTTCTATTTCTCACAAAATTACTATTTCTAGAGATAGAAACAAACCGATTTTGGAAATGAATTCCTGAGACATTTTCACATAATTATATATAACTGATCATTATGCACATTACAGATTTTATCTAGGTTACCTATAACCAAAGAAATAGGCTTTTGAAGTTTTAAAATGCTACTTTTCACGACAGGGAAATTTGTCCACAGAAGAAGACACTCACCTTCCCGCCTTAGTATGCGTTCCACTTTAGTCAGTTTTATAAGAACTAAGACAAAATTGTACCTACCATCATCTTTTGCTTCTTTTTAGGGAAGCAAACTCACAATACCCCCCCCCCCCCTCCCTCCCTCATCTACCCCTATCTCCTCTCAAAAACAACCAGCAGGTAAGAGGTAGAGGGCTCCACATGTACGTTTGTGAGCGTGTAGCTCGCTTTCTCAGCATCAGATCCTCCTGAAATTTTGTGTACATCTTCTCTACACTATATTCTTTCATATTAGAACATAAAAAATTGTGAAAATATCAATTTTTGACCACATTGAGTCCCCTTTATCGTGTTGGGCCAATATAACAATTCAATGTTATGAATTCGCCACAGTGAACCAACCTTCTCCCAAGGTAACATTCCATGAGAATGGAAAACCACAGCAACCCCATGTAATTTCTAGGCTACTTTTCAGTCTGCCATCTCTTGTCCATCTGACCATCTAGTGCCCATGTTGGCACAATGTGTCATGGTTGCCTGGGTACTGTATAATAATATTCTTTATTCTCCCATTCCTGATTACAAAGACAATAACAATTCCCATTCCTATTTACATCATTATGTTAAATTCCTGATACGTTGCCTGGCCATTCCCTGTTGTAGTATTGGAAAAAGAAAGACAGGGGTCTATTGTAGAAAAGAATATTTAAATAGTTTGTGTTTTTAGGGTACATTATTATATTTAACATCTGTAAAACTATTAAAAACGAGAAAAAAGTTAAAAAGATTGTACTGATTTATCTTCCACAAAAATCATACACTTAAGTGCAGGAACTTAATTTTGATCTACTTAAGTGCATCAAGAGATTGGTATTGTTTCAGTGTAATGCACTTTAGTGTGTATAAGTGATAATTTAAATAGATTAATTTATATAATACATCACACTGTAATGAAGAGGGTTCTCCTTTAATCTTCTATGGTCCCACCATAACTTTCCCTTAATCTTCTATGGCCCCACCATAACTTTCCCTTAATCTTCTATGGCCCCATCATAACTTTCTCCCCTAATCTTCTATGACTCCACCATAACTTTTCCTTAATCTTCTATGGCCCCACCATAACTTTCTCCCCTAATCTTCTATGACTCCACCATAACTTTTCCTTAATCTTCTATGGCCCCACCATAACTTTCTCCCCTAATCTTCTATGACTCCACCATAACTTTCCCTTAATCTTCTATGGCCCCACTATAATTTTCCCCTAATCTTCTATTGCCCCACCATAACTTTCCCTTAATCTTCTATGGCCCCACTATAATTCTCCCCTAATCTTCTATTGCCCCACTATAATTTTCCTTTAATCTTCTATAATTATCAGTATATCCAACTCCATAAAGTTATTAAAATCGTGATATTTACCGTTATTTTCACTGACAGCAAATTAGATCAATTTAGCCTATTTATTCCAGCTATTTTTATTTTCATTAAATATTATTTGGGAACATGTTTATGATTTGAATACAATTTCACCAACAAACTGTTACTGAGTCACAGTTTGTTCCTGCAGTTATTAAAAAAACATCAAAATAATAAAGTAAATGATTTAACTTTTGAAAAGTAATAATTTAATCTAAAATAATGTTATTTTCATTAAATATTTTAACTAGTTATAATATTTTATATAATAAAGATATTTTATACGATTTAAAAAAAATAAGTTTTACTTTTTTCTTATATGATCGAAACTGTGGAACTATCTGATAATTCGAAACTTACCCAATTTGTCAAACGAATCGTCAATAAACTATTTTGAAATTAGAATAATTCATATAAAAATCTCTTGAAGAAAAAAACTCTATTTTAGATTAGTGTTTTTTTTTCGAATTTTAAAACTATCCAACAATTTTTTGTGCCGGATCAGGAATATCGTCTTCCGAATATTTTGTAGCCACTGTAGCTAGGAAGGAATGGGGTTCCCCTGTACTTATTTCTTTTTAGCCATTTCATGCAAATTAAGTTCTTCCTTGCCTCAGTATTTCAGTTTAGCCGAGAGGGAACTACGATGTTTGTCTTCGCAATGTTTCGAAACTTTGGTCTGAGGGCACTACCTTAAATAAACGTGGCCTAAGCCTCTGGAAGTAACTACAATGTTTGGGTTAGAAGATACTCAACTTAAGGAGTTCTAAAGCCGAATTTTGTGACAATGGATGAGGTAATGTTGGAATAGTGCACCCTGAATTATTATTACTAGTTTCCTGAGTCAGGACATGACCCAGAGTTAGGGCACATCCCTGAGCTAGGGCATGACCCAAAATCAGGGCATGACCAAAATCAGGGCATGGCCCAAAGTCAGTGCATGGACCAGAGTCCGGGCTGCCTGTGTTCGATATTTTTACTTGCACGACCCAAAATAGTTTCAACTTAAGCTTGTTAATTAAAGCTCAAACCATGATTTTGAAACACGAATCGAGTTTAAGGACGCAATTCAAGTTTTAAAGTTCACACCCCAAGTTTATTAGGAAAAATCACACGTTTATTAGGGCACGCCCGAGTTTATGAAATTACGTCCTAATTTTTTTTTTTTTTTTTTTTTTTCGTGCCTCAAGCTTACAGGGCATACCCTAAACCCACGCCCTCAAGTTTCTTTTAGAGCAAGCCCTAGATTTATCAGGGCATGACCAATGTAAGATAAATGCAAATGTTGAGTACATTTCAGGGCGTTCAGGTCCTGTTTCTGTTGCCTAAGTTTATAATAATTTGAGTAATTTGAATAATTTCAGCACGACTTCTCTTAATCGCCTCAACTTTACACTCAACTCATCATCCAAAAGGGAACTTTTGTAATTTCATGCATTTGCTCATAATTAGAGATTGGGGTGAATTAAATTAATTAGATGTTCTACTATTAAAAGAAGGAGTAACTAGGATTATTATACAATTAGTATAATAACATTAGCAGTCGGTGTTATGATTTAAATAGAGTTTGAAAGATGTTTATTGTTCTAATTGTAATAGTTATTAAATATGAGAGACAGGGATTGGGATATTATTACTTGAAATGTAATGTGAGAGTTCCTTAGAGTTTAGAGCTGAAACAAAATATTTATAAAGTATACATAACATATACATTAACACTGTATACAATGTACTGGGCCAGTATATGTTTACTGTAAAATATTATCAGTATAAAAGGGTTGTATTTGTACAGTATACAGTACACTGTACAGTATGGTAGCCGGTAATTAAATTGCTCGAAAAACAATGGCTCGAAAGACAATTGCTCGAAAGACAATTGCTCGAAAAACAATTGCTCGAAAAACAATGGCTCGAAAGACAATTGCTCGAAAGACAATTGCTCGAAAAACAATTGTTCGAAAGAACAATTGCTCGAATGAACAATTGTTCGAAAGAACAATCTTTCAGATGATATAAAATAAATAAAATACAGTTATCATTAAATACTAATTAGAAACAAGGTCGATTAGGTGAAGCTAATCGAAGAGATTTCACTTCATTATTAATCGACTTTCGGCAATATTTATGTAATTAAAAATTACTCAAATAATAAAATATCGAATAGTTAATTGCTTAATGTAAAAGAAGATTAAAAGTCAACCATATGAGAGCTACCGAAAAAGGGAAATTCAATAAAATAAAAATAAGTGGCACAAATACCAGAGGTCATGCTAATTGTATCGTGAACAGTTCCCATAGCCCGAGTTGCTAAAACCTAACAAGCCTAACCTATAGTCCTGAGAACAACGAAAATTAATGTACCCATAATTGGTGCAGTATTGCAGTTCAATAAAAATAAGAAAACCAGGATGATAATAATTAAAAACAGTATTATGATTGATAGAAAATAGCGATGAAAAAATATGAAATGCAGTTATTATAAATTACTTATTAGATACCAGGACGGTTAGGTGCAGCTATTTGAAGTGATCCAATTTGATTATTATCTGTCTTTTATTAATTTGCACTGAGCAATTTCATCATTCGAGCAATTGTTTTTCGAGCAATCGTCTTTCGAGCAATTGTTCATTCGACCAATTGTTCATTCGAACGATTGTTTTTTGAGAAATTGTTTTCGAGCAATTGTTATCGAACAATTTACCTAGAACCGTACAGTATACAGGACCAGTATATTTTGAAAATTTTGATTCCATATCACTTCTTTTTAATTTTAGTTCAATTCCATTGTTTTTGCCTCAAATTGCTGATAATATTAGTCGAATAATTGTATATCAAGGAATTTTTAGAATACTTTCAGTCTATCAGATATTTTAGTTTATCAGATATTTTAGTTTATCAGATATTTCAGTTTATCAGATATTTTAGTTTATCAGATATTTTAGTTTATCAGATATTTTAGTTTATCAGATATTTTAGTTTATCAGATATTTTAGATTATCAGATATTTTAGTTTATCAGATATTTTAGTTTATCAGATATTTTACTACATCTATTTTGATATTTTAAATTCTGGCGGATAAAATGAATCTGCTGCTGATGTCCCATAAAAAAAAATCTGCTGCTAACTGCATCTAAATTGATTGAAAATTGTAAAAAATAGAAATTTAGTTTGCGGCAGGTTATGTTCTTTTATGATAGTTTTTTTATTAATCACATCAGAATTAGAGAAAAAGGCTCAATTTTTTTTTGTAATTTAGAATATATCATAAAATTAAAAAAAATTATAATTAAATCGTTTACGCTAATATTATCTCTGATTTTAGACCAAGAACAATGAAATAGAAACAAAAATTGAATAAAAAGTTTTGATAAATTAGAAATATAATAGGAAGTTTATATTATCTATCAAATTTTTACTTTTATCGAAAAGTATTTGAATTGAAAAAAAAATAGAAAAATTTGAATTGAAAATCTTTCGAAAAATTTGAATTGAAAATCTTACGAAAAATTTGAATTGAAAATCTTTTGAGAAATTTGAATTGAAAATCTTTTGAAAAATTTGAATTAAAATCTTTTGAAAAATTTGAATTGAAAATCTTTTGAAAAATTTGAATTGAAAATCTTACGAAAAATTTGACTTGAAAATCTTTTGAAAAATTTGACTTGAAAATCTTTTGAAAAATTTGAATAGAAAATCTTTTGAAAAATTTGAATTGAAAATCTTTTGAGAAATTTGACTTGAAAATCTTTTGAAAAATTTGAATTGAAAATCTTTTGAAAAATTTGAATAGAAAATCTTTTGAAAAATTTGAATTGAAAATCTTTTGAAAAATTTGACTTGAAAATCTTTTGAAAAATTTGAATTGAAAATCTTTTGAAAAATTTGAATTGAAAATCTTTTGAAAAATTTGAATTGAAAATCTCTTGAAAAATTTGAATTGAAAATCTTTTGAAAAATTTGAATTGAAAATCTCTTGAAAAATTTGAATAGAAAATCTTTTGAAAAATTTGAATAGAAAATCTTTTGAAAAATTTGACTTGAAAATCTTTTGAAAAATTTGAATTGAAAATCTCTTGAAAAATTTGAATTGAAAATCTTTTGAAAAATTTGAATTGAAAATCTCTTGAAAAATTTGAATAGAAAATCTTTTGAAAAATTTGAATAGAAAATCTTTTGAAAAATTTGAATTGAAAATCTTTTGAAAAATTTGAAATGAAAACAATTTCATCGAAAACTTTATATTTTATTGAAAAGATGTAACGAACAAAAGAGTTCCTACAAATTTAATTTTACATTTTACATCAAAATTGCAGCTAAATTAAATAAAATGTAAATAAAAAAATGGTTAAAACACTAAAACAAAGATGAAGTTTTATTTAGGAAAACGTCAAAGAAAACGGCTGAAATTTATTTCAAGGGTAGACTAGAATATAAAGAACTTAATTACTATGCCAAAAAAATCTAATATCGTGAAACTTTTCAAATTTTTCGAAAGACACTCACAGTAATCGGGAAATGGGGATTTGTTAATATCCGATAATTGACAAATTATCCTATCTTCATATCTATATCTAGTTAGATATTGGTTAATGATTTTATGTTGATAATAATATTGAAATTGAATAACTATCATCAGATGGGTTATGGTCCAAATTATCGAACAGTTTCACATTTACGATCATATAAGAAAAAACCTTATAACGATTAATGTTTAACTTGCTTATATTTTAATTGGTATCAAAGATACCTGTTGGTATCATGGATGCCAATCAAATGTAGATAAAGTCGAAAATGTGAATAATCAAAACTAGGTAACCGTTCGATAACTTGGAATTTACCCTATATAACCAATATAGGATATTTAATTTATTATGATACTATTTACATATTGTCATTTGTTTTCATAATAACAAATGAAATCAATAATTAAAAGCTATAACATTTTGAAATCAATCAAAAACAACAATCAGGACCTCTTTGGTAAAGATAGAGCTGTAAAATATTCCTCCAGCATCAAACCATCTTAAAATAAACTCAACGATAAGCTCAATAGAAAAGAATAAATAATCCTAATCTGATGACGAATAAACAGACTATTCTATTTAGTTCCCCCCCCCCCCCCTGAGGTGTATGCCCCCTCCCCCCCATCCCCCAAATCCAATTATCCACACGTGGAACTAAGAATAAAAACTTTGCAGATAAAAGAAGATCTGTTGTGGCTCCGGTGCAGGAGCGTGTGCGGTGAGAGAAATCTTACGGTTGAGAGAAACCAACACGTGCGGGGACTGGAGAGTGATTGCAAAGAGAGAGTCGGAGAGAGAAAATGAGAGAAAGTGAGTGAGAGTCACAAGGAAGAGTGAACCTTTAAAGTAAGTAACTTTACTGAACTTTGAGAGCTACTCGCTTGAGGACGAGAGATGGTGGGTTCTCATCACATCACAGTTGGAGCCTATGCACTCCATACCTTTTCCTCTAACCTGACAAAGAAAAACTTCCACCAGGCGTAGGAAGACAGTTTGGGTACAATCATTGGCTCCAATATTTATCCTGGACTTGGCTAGTCATCCCCGCCAACCACTGCCACTCTCTTAGGATCTTCCCGAAGGCAGTCCCTGAACTTATTTGACATAATCTCCTTCATCACGGAAAAGCGCGAGGTTTTCTCACTAAAAGAAAAGTAGAAGAGCCTGAGGTTTTGTCCGTTCGCATCTACACGAAGGTAGATGCATGTTGCGAAGACAAAGTCTGATGATGCACAGAAAGCAGCTGCTTCCAGCCACGCACCTGCATTACCCAGAAAAGTAAAATTCAGCAAGGCCATGTCAGGACCAACACTGGTAGCAGTATTAATCAAGCGCTGAGAATCCTGCCCAGGCCAATGGCAACCAAGTAGATTAACCAATTGACTATTGACAATTTTCCAGAGGTTACAGACCTCCATCAGCATGAAATTTTCCAGTTGATCACCACTAAATCACAGTGGAACCACATTCCAACCGTGGTGACCAGTATCTTTCAAATGAGAGAAGATGATAACCAGTATCTTTCAAATGAGAGAAAATGATAACCAGTATCTTTGAATTGACAGAAAATGATAACCAGTACCTTTGAATTGAGAGAAAATGATAACCAGTACAGTACCTTTGAATTGAGAGAAAATGATAACCAGTACCTTTGAATTGAGAGAAAATGATAACCAGTACCTTTGAATTGAGAGAAAGTGATAACCAGTATCTTTCAAATGAGAGAAAATGATAACCATTACCTTTGAATTGAGAGAAAATGATAACCAGTACCTTTGAATTGAGAGAAAATGATAACCAGTACCTTTGAATTGAGAGAAAATGATAACCAGTACCTTTGAATTGAGAGAAAATGATAACCAGTGCCTTTGAATTGAGAAAAATGATAACCAGTACCTTTGAATTGAGAGAAAATGATAACCAGTATCTTTGAATTGAGAGAAAATGATAACCAGTACCTTTGAATTGAGAGAAAATGATAACCAGTATCTTTGAATTGAGAGAAAATGATAACCAGTACCTTTGAATTGAGAGAAAATAATAACCAGTATCATCCAATTTAGAGAAAGTGATAACCAGTATCTTTCAAATGAGAGAAAATGATAACCAGTTGATTAAATGTGAATTTAAAAAAGATTAAAATCAACAGTAAAGATTTTAATTACCAGTAAAGATTATAATTAACAGTAAAGATTAAAATCTACAGTCAAGATTATAATCAACAGTAAAGATTATAATCAACAGTAAAGATTATAATCAATAGTAAAGATAAAAATCAACAGTAAAGATTATAATCAACAGTAAAGATTATAATCAACAGTAAAGATTATAATCAACAATAAAGATTATAATCAACAGTAAAGATTATAATCAACAGTAAAGATTATAATCAATAGTAAAGATAAAAATCAACAGTAAAGATTTAAATCACCAGTTAAAATTAAAATTTTCAGCAGAGATAAAAAGTGTCTGTTAAGAGCTAGCAACAGAAAAAGAGTTCCCTCTTGAAGGCCCCTCTTGAAGCTCTTAATTCACAAGAGTTTTAATCAATTTAAAACTTTTTAAGAGTCTCAGTTTATAAAGTAACTGCCTTTTCATATTTCCTTGCAGTTAATTACCAAGTTTTGCCTCTCGCTGATATAAATCCTTATTTTTATTGAAATAATTAAAGAATCTCTCCCTCCGTTCAAGTGTTTTATTAACATTGGAAACAAATCCAGTAATATAATAAATAAAGACTCTAAAATAGTGCGTGATAATTTCCTTGAATTCGAGCGGACTTTTCTTATTGAGACGCACTGAATTCTCCTCAACTTCGCCTATTTAAACACTAAAAAAGTTAGAGGAAAAAAGAACTGCCATGTAAAGACCTACTTTTTATTGCCCCGAGTTAGACCAAACCATTTGCCGGAACTACATTCCATTGTAATATTAAGACCAATCCATTTGCCGGAACTACATTCTATTGTAATATTAAGACCAATCCATTTGCCGGAACTACATTCTATTGTAATATTAAGCCCAAACCTTTTGCCGGAACTACATTCTATTGTAATATTAAGACCAATTCATTTGCCGGAACTACATTCTATTGTAATATTAAGCCCAAACCTTTTGCCGGAACTACATTCTATTGTAATATTAAGACCAATCCATTTGCCGGAACTACATTCTATTGTAATATTAAGCCCAAACCATTCGCCGGAACTACATTCTATTGTAATATTAAGACCAAATATTTTGCCGGATTTAAATTTTTCCGATAATGTTGTACACGAGCGTTTTTTAATAGCGTTTTTGACTCTGAAGAAACTATTTGTACACCCATTTCATATGTATCCATGTTACGCGACGCTTTTGGAGCGTTGAAAACGCTCCTAAAACGCTCGTGTGACCTGGCCCTTATTGTTTAAAACCAACTCATTTCCTGGGCTAACTATTTATGGTATTTATTTCCTATTGTAAATAAGTAGATTTAAAGGTTATTAAGAAGACAAAAAGGTTACGAATGAAAATGAAATAATAAAGAAATTGAACAGTGTTGCCATTTAAAGGTTAGTCGTTCATGAGATCTAATAATTGGATAGTCTAACTAAATATTGTAAATATTATAATTGGTATGTTTGGATTAGTAATGCGATGTTTCACTTTTTCGATTATTTAAGAAAAACTGTTAAATAATTATTAGTATAGGTAAAGCTGGAACAACAGCCAGTCTAAGTACTGAAAACACAGTTCTCTAATTTTCTAATATTTTCGAATCTTACAAATTTGTCATCGTGTACTCTGACCAATTTTGAAATATCTACAAACATTACAATTAGTAAAGTTTTTTTGTGGAAATGTGAAATTAATAAACTGTTAAAAAATAATCATGGGTACACTTTTCTGAAACTTTACTGGATAAAGAGTCTTTATGAACATCATTGTCCGTTGTAGGATCTAGTCAATCGGGGATTAAAACTTTGTAGGTTTTCTCAAAGAAAAGCTAATGGAGATACAACCATATCAGAATAAAATTACTTGATCATGTCTTCAGTTAATGAAATTGTTTTAGATTTTCCATAATTATAATAAAATAAAATGAAGGAATCAGCAACTATATAATTAGGAATTACGTGACGAATACAGACTACGTAATTACAGTATAGTTACACTCCATTAAATAATAGGAGAACTACTCTAGTCACAGAAAATGTATATAGGCATAATAACTAAATTAATATATATATGTATTACTCAATATTTGAATAAGAATAAATCAATCTTAAATCCTCTGAATATAAACAATATATAATCATATACTCAGCTGCCCTTGTAGAAGTTTACCACATGTATATTTTCTTATGTGATCGACTATAAAGTATATTTTAAGTATTTTGAATTTATGTGATATTGTGAATGAATTGACTAAGTCCTAGTCTCTCCTAAGTAGTCCTAGTCTCTCCTAAGTAGTCCTAGTCTCTCCTAAGTAGTCCTAGTCTCTCCTAAGTAGTCCTAGTCTCTCCTAAGTAGTCCTAGTCTCTCCTAAGTAGTCCTAGTCTCCTAAGTAGTCCTAGTCTCAACTTAAGTAGTCCTAGTCTCTCCTAAGTAGTCCTAGTCTCTCCTAAGTAGTCCTAGTCTCTCCTAAGTAGTCCTAGTCTCTCCTAAGTAGTCCTTGTCTCTCCTAAGTAGTCCTAGTCTCTCCTAAGTAGTCCTAGTCTCCTAAGTAGTCCTAGTCTCAACTTAAGTAGTCCTAGTCTCTCCTAAGTAGTCCTAGTCTCTCCTAAGTAGTCCTAGTCTCTCCTAAGTAGTCCTAGTCTCTCCTAAGTAGTCCTAGTCTCTCCTAAGTAGTCCTAGTCTCTCCTAAGTAGTCCTAGTCTCAACTTAAGTAGTCCTAGTCTCTCCTAAGTAGTCCTAGTCTCTCCTAAGCAGTCCTAGTCTCTCCTAAGTAGTCCTAGTCTCAACTTAAGTAGTCCTAGTCTCTCCTAAGTAGTCCTAGTCTCTCCTAAGCAGTCCTAATCTCTCCTAAGTAGTCCTAGTCACCTAAGTAGTCCTAGTCTCCTCAGTAGTCCTAGTTTCCTAAGTAGTCCTAGTCTCCTAAGTAGTCCTAGTCTCCTAAGTAGTCCTAGTCTCCTAAGTAGTCCTAGTCTCCTAAGTAGTCCTAGTCTCCTAAGTAGTCACCTAACTCTAACTGCCGAAGTTCCAATTCTTTTTACGGCCGGAGTTTCTGCCTTCAAATTAAGATTTTTTCTCCAAGTTGACCCTAGGAAGAGTTAAGCAATTGACTCTAATTTGAAACTTCTATTCTTGCACAAAATAAAACTTCGAATTAGCTTTCATGTGAATACATTCAAGTACATTAACTTAAGTACACAAATGTGTTCGATAAATGTAATTAAATACCAATTAGAGTATGCAGAATAAATATTTTTCCTACTGACCAAGATTATTCGCTTTAACGATGTGCAACAATTGAATTAAATTTTTAAACCTACTTAGCAAATGTTCCTGTTGATGTTACATATAATTAAAATATTGAAAATTTAAAAATTATAATTTATTTCAAGAAATTTGTAAAAGTGTTGATCTGATATGATTTTGTGAAACTAATTTCTTATTTCCATATTGGAAATGTTCTAATTTTGATATTTGTAGATAATTTAAAATTGGCCTGGGTACAAGACTTTAAATTTGTAAGGTTTGAAAATAATAGAAAACTAATAAGTGACTCTTTTCTCTAATAGTACATCATCACAGTGACTCTTTTCTCTGATAGTACATCATCACAGTGACTCTTTTTTCTGATAGTACATCATCACAGTGACTCTTTTCTCTAATAGTACATCATCACAGTGACTCTTTTCTCTGATAGTACATCATCACAGTGACTCTTTTCTCTGATAGTACATCATCACAGTGACTCTTTTCTCTGATAGTACATCATCACAGTGACTCTTTTCTCTAATAGTACATCATCACAGTGACTCTTTTCTCTGATAGTACATCATCACAGTGACTCTTTTCTCTAATAGTACATCATCACAGTGACTCTTTTCTCTGATAGTACATCATCACAGTGACTCTTTTCTCTGATAGTACATCATCACAGTGACTCTTTTCTCTGAAAGTACATCATCACAGTGACTCTTTTCTCTAATAGTACATCATCACAGTGACTCTTTTCTCTGATAGTACATCATCACAGTGACTCTTTTCTCTGATAGTACATCATCACAGTGACTCTTTTCTCTGATAGTACATCATCACAGTGACTCTTTTCTCTCATAGTACATCATCACAGTGACTCTTTTCTCTGATAGTACATCATCACAGTGACTCTTTTCTCTGATAGTACATCATCACAGTGACTCTTTTCTCTGACAGTACATCATCACAGTGACTCTTTTATCTGATAGTACATCATCACAGTGACTCTTTTTTTCTGATTGTACATCATCACAGTGACTCTTTTCTCTGATAGTACATCATCACAGTGACTCTTTTCTCTGATAGTACATCATCACTGTGACTCTTTTCTCTGATAGTACATCATCGCAGTGACTCTTTTCTCTGATAGTACATCATCACAGTGACTCTTTTCTCTGATAGTACATCATCACAGTGACTCTTTTTTTCTGATTGTACATCATCACAGTGACTCTTTTCTCTGATAGTACATCATCACAGTGACTCTTTTTTTCTGATTGTACATCATCACAGTGACTCTTTTCTCTGATAGTACATCATCACAGTGACTCTTTTTTTCTGATTGTACATCATCACAGTGACTCTTTTCTCTGATAGTACATCATCACAGTGACTCTTTTTTTCTGATAGTACATCATCACAGTGACTCTTTACTCTGATAGTACATCATCACAGTGACTCTTTTCTCTGATAGTACATCATCACAGTGACTCTTTTATCTGATAGTACATCATCACAGTGACTCTTTTC
>CANNZV010001486.1:108232-259341 GCA_947561585.1 Caprella mutica
CATCATCACAGTGACTCTTTTCTCTAATAGTACATCATCACAGTGACTCTTTTCTCTGATAGTACATCATCACAGTGACTCTTTTCTCTGATAGTACATCATCACAGTGACTCTTTTCTCTGATAGTACATCATCACAGTGACTCTTTTCTCTGATAGTACATCATCACAGTGACTCTTTTCTCTAATAGTACATCATCACAGTGACTCTTTTCTCTGATAGTACATCATCACAGTGACTCTTTTCTCTAATAGTACATCATCACAGTGACTCTTTTCTCTGATAGTACATCATCACAGTGACTCTTTTCTCTGATAGTACATCATCACAGTGACTCTTTTCTCTGATAGTACCTCATCACAGTGACTCTTTTCTCTAATAGTACATCATCACAGTGACTCTTTTCTCTAATAGTACATCATCACAGTGACTCTTTTCTCTGATAGTACCTCATCACAGTGACTCTTTTCTCTGATAGTACATCATCACAGTGACTCTTTTCTCTAATAGTACATCATCACAGTGACTCTTTTCTCTGATAGTACATCATCACAGTGACTCTTTTCTCTAATAGTACATCATCACAGTGACTCTTTTCTCTGATAGTACATCATCACAGTGACTCTTTTCTCTGATAGTACATCATCACAGTGACTCTTTTCTCTGATAGTACCTCATCACAGTGACTCTTTTCTCTAATAGTACATCATCACAGTGACTCTTTTCTCTAATAGTACATCATCACAGTGACTCTTTTCTCTGATAGTACCTCATCACAGTGACTCTTTTCTCTAATAGTACATCATCACAGTGACTCTTTTCTCTGATAGTACATCATCACAGTGACTCTTTTCTCTGATAGTACATCATCACAGTGACTCTTTTCTCTAATAGTACATCATCACAGTGACTCTTTTCTCTAATAGTACATCATCACAGTGACTCTTTTCTCTAATAGTACATCATCACAGTGACTCTTTTCTCTAATAGTACATCATCTCAGTGACTCTTTTCTCTGATAGTACATCATCACAGTGACTCTTTTCTCTGATAGTACATCATCACAGTGACTCTTTTCTCTGATAGTACATCATCACAGTGACTCTTTTCTCTGATAGTACCTCTTTTTCTAAATTAGATCCTGTAGAAGTAATATTCTCAAACTGGAATTTTAGGCAATGCCTTAAAGTAATGGAGATGCAAGACTGACATGCAATCCAGTTTGGAATTTGCCGTTATTCTATTGGAAATCTTTCCTTCTTGCTAGTTTCCGATTTATAAATTAATTTTCGTGGGAGACTGAATATTTCTTCAAAAATATTCCATGGAATGAGAATTTTTATTGAATAATACGAATATCTCAATTAAATCACTTTTGAGAAGTTTACACTTTCAAGAATTTAACTATTTACCATCAATTCAGAAGATTTCTATTCATTTGTAACTTTTTCTTTAATTGTTATACATGATATAGAAATACTTTAGTTGTTCGGATTTTGCTCTTATAATCCAAATAATTCACAGTGTTTCATAACTAATTTAGTAGTGTAGCGTAAAATCAATAGAACACTCCTCCAAGTGACGTAGTGATATTCTCTTGTGACGTCATAGACACATTAAGATACCTATTTTTCTATAGGAAGATAACTGATTGTTATCAGTTAATCTAGTATTTCATGATACTAGATAACTATTTTGATAAAGTTGTGCAACGTGCTACAAATTAATCGTAATCTTAAGTTGCACTATAAGTAGGTATAAATACCAACTTATAGGATATAAGTACCTAAACTAAAAATCAAAGACAATGTAGGTAGTAGGTACCTAGGTATATATATAATGTCACTTACCGGAGTAACAGTAAATACCTAATATCACAGTTCTAGGTAACAATAAAGTGCGATATAATAATGGCTTTCATAGTATAGCAGCTCACTTAATTAGGTTGTCAAAGAAGAAGAAATGAAGTTTGTCTGAGAACTGAAGAGCAAAATGTCAATCTTAATATTTTCTGAACTGGGGGAGTGGGGGTGGAGTCTGATAAGGGAGTGGGGGTGGAGTCTTAAGGAGTAAACAATAAAAGAGGTGCAGGGGAAGGGGGAGGGGAGTTAAGGAGCGTATATCTAGGTAGTAATACAATAGTAATAGTACAGTCATTTAATGGAATTTGTAGACGTGATTGACTTTATATGGCATTGGTGCATTGTTGTCAATGCATTTTATATAGACTTCACAGAATATTGATTCTAGGTAGTATTTAGTTATATACTAATTAAAATTTACCTTTAGGTATCATGATGCACCACTTTAGTTGTAGCGTGGTTAGGGTTCACAGTTTGAAGGTGTGTACAAACGAGTTAGCCCCGAATAACACCCGCACCGGGTTACAGGTGAGTTCAAGGTGAAGAACGCCCCAATGAACGCCATCCCCGTCTCGCTATTTCACCTTCATACTTTCCCGCTAGGGATAACCGACACATTCCTCCTGATTTTGTTCAAATACTATAGGTTGAGGTAGGCATAGGCCTGAGGTTGGAAGAATTTCAATAATTCAATCCTAACAAAACTAGGTTCAATCATTCAATGAAGTTCTAATTAGGTACGGTGCATTATGCATACATAGGTAGGTCTAATTAGGTTCTTAACGTAACCAATACATATTTCTAACTAGTTATGTTGCACACATAGTCCTAACTAACTAGGTACGTTGCATACATTGTTCTAACTAGGTACCTACGTTGCGTACATAGTTCTACCTAACTAGCATACGTTACATACATAGTTTTAACTAGGTAGGTAGTAGGTACGTTGCATCCTAACTACATAGTTCTAACTAGGTACGTTGCATATATAGCTAGGTACTCTTTGACATTGCCGATGGCGTGCCTAGCTTAGAGGAAACACGATAGTTAATTGCGAGCTGAAATTACGCATTACGCGTTACTACACAGGATATAGTAAGTACCGGCATGGGGAAGAGGGGGGGGGGGGGGGGGGGCTGTATGCTGTACATACTAGATTCAGAAGAATGAGAGAATAGTATGCAATGCAATGTAATAAATTCAACAGTATTAAGTGTGAAGGTTATACATAAAAAAACTGGGAATAAATAAAGGAGTGTAATTACGGTAAAGTTAATTAGTAGGTAGTCTCGGCTTTTCCTTCAACCATTTTACCGCCAAATTCTTTCGTAGATCTACCCAAGATATATTATACCTTGGATCTATCGGGGTATTCTCCTTCACGTTAAGAATAACCTTTCTCTATGTAGAGATCTAGTACAATTTTAGTTTAATTTGGTAAGTTCAGTGGATATTATATAGGTATGTAGGTATATATTTTTTAAGCAGCCTATTTTATTCAGATGTGCATAAATTATTAATGGTGGTATATTTTAATCACAATTTATTTTCAAATGGATTGGGTTTAACACTCACAGTACTCTGAAAGTTGGGGATTGATATTGGTCAAAGCTTTCTCAAGGTCAGATATCCGCACTGTCCGGTGTTCCCCATCTATGATTCATAAAGAAAGATTTACTTAAAACATGGAAAAAAATTATTTAAAAAATTGGAGCAAAATATTTCTTCCTTTATTTAATTCCTATTGTTCGTACGCGCGTACATATATGAATTGTTAATCTGCGTATACGTATATTATGAATGTATTTTTTTTTCTTCGTGAGAAAACTGTGCATCTACCTATTTAATCATATACAGGCCGCTCAAAACTTTCAAGTTTTATCATTTTTTTCTGAAAATAATTTTCGTCAAAATAGAATCTTGAAATCTTTTTTTTTGTAGAAATTAGTTATTTTTTCAGCTATGATTGTTCAAGTTATTTATTCCCTATCTATTACTGCGAAGTTTGAAATTTCTTTTCACTTTAATAGAATCTCTACAAAGATAGCCGTAATGTAGTTTGCTGTATCCGCTAGTTTTTTGTACTGCACACTTCATGATTGTGGAATGACTTGGCGGGGGTTCGGGGATACACATATATATAAATATTGAAGTAATAAATTGAAAATATCACCGAACAAGTTTGGAGGAGGGCATGCCTCCTCCAAACCCGCCTACCAGGTCTTCAAACAATCAACAAATGTGCACTGAAACAAACTAGCGGATACAAAAAACTAAATTTCAGCAGCTTCATATAAAAAATATGTAATGTTTGAATATTTTAAATAATACAACTCCTATATTGTATCGAGAAAATAGACAATCCTCACTAATTGTTCATACAGATCACTGTACCCTGAAACAGATTTAAGGGCCGTACAAACGTAGGTTTTTTTAAATCTTTCCACCAGCTTTTTTGCTAAGCTCCTCCTACTTTTTCCACGAGAATATAAGAAAAACCGATATAAATCGTATAAATATTATTTGGTATCCTTGATACCTGCATCATGGATACCAACTATTATTTATACGATTTATTTAGTTTTTTCTTATATCATTGTTGCTAAAGTAGGAGGGGCTTAGCAAAAAAACTGGTGGAAAAACTTTAAAAAACCCTGCGTGTGTACGGCCCTTTACAATTCCTATTATATGTACACGCATACAAACTTGTTTAATTTTTCCTAATTTGGTAGAAATAAAAGGACATCAATCCAACACACAGTATATTGTTTCATAATATAAAAACATACAACACGAAAAAGTTACACATTCATAATTGCTATATAGATAAAATATTGTGCTATTTACATGATATATTGAAATAATAGTTATGCATTATGGGATACACTCTATAATGGGATATAATGTACACTATCATGTGTAATGTATATAATGGTAATTTGTCTTTATATCTATTTATTTGCAATAAAACAGTAATTGTTCATAGAAATTAAAGTAAATGAACAAATAGCAGCCTAATTTAGCATTATGTACATTAATTAATTAGGTTTTTAATTACTACTATTTTGCATAGAATATTAAGGCATCTTATGTACGGATTGGCAGTAACTAATTACAGGGATAGGGTAAGTTACGAATTATCGGTCAGTTCCACATCTTCGGTCATATGAGAAAAAACGATATAATTATTATTAAATTTTTTTTGAAACAAAATTATAAGTATTAGCGATATAGTTTTTTTTTATGTGATCGAAGATGTGAAACTGTCCGATAATTCGGAACTTGCCCTAAATATTAATAAATATCATTTATTGATAAAGGTAAGTGTAAAGGAAAATAAATACAAAGGATGGTGAAAAAGAAGTCAGACGAGAAAGTGGCTCATTGAATCATTCACCAACATCTGATGATAAGCTCATGGATGCAGAAAAGCTACTCTGTGAATGCAGTTACTTAATTAGTAAGGTAAAAAATCACCAAAAGAGGAAAATGAAGAGGTGAGAGCCTACCTCTCACCTGAAACATCCTGAAAACTTTCTTGAAATAGGGTATATTCCGAGTTACCGAACAGTTCCATATTTTCGGTACAAATTAAAATAAAACTTAAATTGTAATTATATTTTTCATAAGTGTTCGATAATGTGGAACTGTCTGTTAACTCGTAACTTACCCTCTAGCAAATAGATTTAAATAATGTCTACTAAATGCTCAAGGGGACGGAGTAACTATTAATTAATTACTACAATTAATGCCTTTAAATTAACTAGTGAGAAGACGTATAAGGTGAATGATGTTAATTAGATTTAGAACACTTTAGTTAGAGAGAGACAATGGAGAGCAATTTTTTAACCGTTAATATACAAATTAAAATATATATTTTAAATACTTCATAGCATTAATTAGAATTTTTGAATGAAAATGTAAAATAGTTAATAATAGTAATTAGAAAAAGAATGAACTCAGGAAAAAGATTATCTATTCCAGTAGCTAATGTGACTAGCTTACAAATAAAAGGATGCAGAAAAGCTACTCCGTGACAAAAACATTAGGGACTAAACACAGTCTAAAATCGTAACCATGAAAAACAGGGTAAGTTACGAATTACCGAACAGTGTCACATTATCGAACAAACAACAAATTAATTTTTTCTTCTTATGAGCGATAATGTGGCACTTTCAATAACTCGTAACTTGCCCTAAATTATGCAAGACTACTTCAACTTATTCAATTATGTAGCAAGAGGTAATACACTTCAGACCAATAAAGAACTAAGACATTATTTGTGGTTAGGACTTTAATTTTAATGGTTATAATATAAATAAAGAGTAGAAATAACAGTGTATTGTGCAAATACAAAACATATCAAATTGATATAAGGTGAATTACGAATTACCGGTCAGTGCCACATCTTCGGTAATATAAGAAAAACGATATAGCAAATAATGAAATAATTATTATTAGATCTTCATTCCTTATTTGAACGAAGATGTGGAACTGACCGATAATTCGTAACTAACCTTCTTTTTATAACCTAGTGTACTTGCTAGAAAAATAAAATCTGACTATTTACACAAGGAACAAAGCTGAAACACTTAATGGCAAGCTGTGTGCTAGAGTACTTTGAAGAGTAGAAGACAGGAAGGAAATTAGCTACGTAACTTAGAGTTTATTGTAGAGAATACTCAGGCAAGGACTTATTCCTGGTATATCTATTAGGGGATATCCTAGGCAAGAGGGATTTATTCCTGGGATAGCAATGAAGAATATCCTAGGCAAATAGGATTTATTCCTGGGATAGCTATGGGTGATATCCTAGGCAAATAGGATTTATTCCTGGGATAGCTATGAGTGTATCCCAGGCAAATAGGATTTATTCCTAGGATAACTATGGGGAATATTCTAGGCAAGAAGGATTTATTCCTGGGAAAGCTATTAGGGATATCCCAGGCAAGAAGGATTTATTCCTGAGATAGCTATGGGGAATATCCGAGGCAAATAGGATTTATTCTTGAGATAGCTATGGGGAATATCCGAGGCAAATAGGATTTATTCTTGAGATAGCTATGGGGAATATCCCAGGCAAATAGGATTTATTCCTGGGATAGCTATGGGTGATATCCTAAGCAAGAAGGATTTATTCCTGGGATATTAAAGTTATATCCCAGGTAAATAGATTTACTTTAGGATATTCCCTCAACATCCCAGGAATAATTTCTTCTTGCTTGGGTAAAGAAGTAGACTCAATGGCTTAAATTTAACGTAGGTATCGTCTCAAAAGTAACTAACTCATTTTAAAATCAACTTCTGTCAATTTCTGACTAGGAAGTTTATCCCACAGGTTTGTCATTCATAGCTTAGACGGATATATCTAAATAGAAACAATAGATATATCTAAATAGAAACAATAGATATATCTAAATAGAAACAATAGACAGCTAGTAGATATATCTTAATAGCACCTAGATATAGTAGATATATCTAGGTGTGAAAAGTGAAAATATCTATTGACGCCATATAAGAGTACTATGGTTCATTTAATAATTCAACAATTAGAAATAAACTTCATAGAGAACTACACAATAAAGTAAATCTTGAAATATCCCCACAACAAAAATGAGTAAATGATTAAATATACAAGAAAACAATTAAAGAAAAAGTTAACTGAAGTCAACACACAAAATGATACAAACCAACCAGAATTGGTCCCTTATCCCATATCTTACTGTGGTTGAGTATCTTAACCCTCTATCCCCTCCATATCTTACTGTGGTGGAGTATCTTAACCCTTTACCCCCTCCATATCTTACTGTGGTTGAGTATCCCTCTATCCCCTCCATATCTTACTGTGGTTGAGTATCCCTCCATATCTTACTGTGGTTGAGTATCCCTCCATATCTTACTGTGGTTGAGTATCCCTCCATATCTTACTGTGGTTGAGTATCCCTCTATCCCCTCCATATCTTACTGTGGTTGAGTATCTTATCTCTCTAACCCCTCCATATCTTACTGTGGTTGAGTATCTTAACTCTCTAACCCCTCCATATCTTACTGTGGTAGAGTATCTTAACTCTCTAACCACTCCATATCTTACTGTGGTTGAGTATCCCTCTATCCCCTCCATATCTTACTGTGGTTGAGTATCCCTCCATATCTTACTGTGGTTGAGTATCCCTCCATATCTTACTGTGGTTGAGTATCTTAACCCTCTAACCCCTCCATATCTTACTGTGGTTGAGTATCTTAACCCTCTATCCCCTCCATATCTTACTGTGGTTGAGTATCCCTCTATCGCCTCCATATCTTACTGTGGTAGAGTATCTTAACCCTTTAACCCCTCCATATCTTACTGTGGTTGAGTATCCCTCTATCGCCTCCATATCTTACTGTGGTAGAGTATCTTAACTCTCTATCCCCTCCATATCTTACTGTGGTAGAGTATCTTAACCCTTTAACCCCTCCATATCTTACTGTGGTAGAGTATCTTAACTCTCTATCCCCTCCATATCTTACTGTGGTTGAGTATCTTAACTCTCTATGCCCTCCATATCTTACTGTGGTTGAGTATCTTACCCCTTTACCCCCTCCATATCTTACTGTGGTTGAGTATTTTCAACCCATCAAAAGCAATTGGTGTTTCTGCACTTTTGTCGATGACGTACTGGGAGAACCTCTTCACAAATCGCGGATACTCTCTCTTGAACACAGCCCTTAGAACGGAAGCAGGGGCCCAACCACCGGGATTAACTGAAAGAAAAGAGTCACCGAGTAAGAATTCTATAAAGCAGTCGTAGAATCAATATTAATAATTTATAAAATCATGGTTTTGATTTTTGAGAGTGAAAATAACTTTGCAAGTCAGTATTGATAATAGGCTACATAGCTACTTGCATTTGAAAATAATCCTGAACTAGTTATAAAAAATATCCTTGTGCTCCTCATTGCTCAATTAATATAATGGGTTATGCATTGTATTTAAATGCAATTACGTATTATTTAACTTCTATTATATTTTATTCTCAAAAGTGAAAACTATGATCTTTTTAATTATCAATATTAGTATGACCCGTAGATATGGCCACAAATTATTTATTCTTCCTTTCAATACGAGTCATGAAAGTATGACAGACAGACAGACACGCTATTCCTCACCATTGGAGCAGTATATGATCTTGGTTAGCAATCTACTCCTGCTGATGTTGTCTATAGTTTCCCCGGGCCCCAGAGGGGGGGATATGAAGGTCATGCACACAAAGCAAACTGTGATCTGCAGTCTCACGCACTTGCCATCGTCCTGAGAAAAAAACAGATTAAGAGTAAGTTACGAATTATCGGTCAGCACCACATCTTCGGTCATATAAGAAAAACAATATAAAAATAATTGTCTGGTATGTTTAATTTTCCATTAATATTAAAGAGAAAATCTCACGGGAGCCTCAGGATGTTCTGTTGACTGGTTGCTGACTATCCACACATCATAAGGAAGGGTTTCCTGACCAGCAATGAGGGGGTCCGTGACCTCAATGCGACGCAAGTGGGACCAGAAGAGGGCATCTCTCTGGGCTATGGGCCACACCCTCTTGTGCACCTGTGGGTACGGTACAGGTTATTTATTTATTTTCACAAAAAAGTACCCTAACAATTAGAATTAGATTAGGAGTACGGGGAAAACTTCTTGATAATAATAGTAAAATAACACTATTACAGAGAGACATTTTAGGCCCTTTTTAAGCCGAAGCTTCCCGGACAACCTACATAAAAAAGTTAAAATGAAAATCTCTACCTACATTATAGAGAGTATGGAAAAGGTTTACTCTAATATTTTGATTCAAGCAAACAAGAAATAAAAACAAGAAAACGGAAATATAACCTCTACATAAATCGAAAGGGCACAGTATTCAATATGACAGAATGGGTAAACATTTGTGTTTTGGACAAATGTCATATCTCTATCGTGAAAGGTAAATTAAATACAAGGGACTGGAAGAAGCAGTCAGAAAGGAAAGTGGTTCAATGAACAAAGTCACCCACTACAGTTGGAGACGATGCACACGAAAGCTTGCAGAAAGAAAGTAGAAAAAGAAGAGGGGATGGTAAATGAAGCCTACCTAACAAAAAATCTGCGACCTTGTAGTTAAAGAAAATAGCATTCATATTGTTAAAATAAACAAGTAGCTACAAAAACCATCGAGAAAAATCTGACATCATTCACAGTACCTGCAAGAACACTAGTGTGTTTTCATCCACGTTATCCAGTACAGTCATCTGCTCTATGGTGATGTCCCACTCGAACCTAACATCTGGAGACCAGAAGTGGTGTGCCATTTCGTGAGCTGTTACACCAGGTACTTGGTGCAGTGCCTTGCAAGGGTCCATCACAACGCCATCAACTTCAACCTGAAAAAGAATGAAAGGAAAATGAGACTTGACTAGTTGAAGAGAAAAAATAACTATAGGTAAATGTGGTATCTACAGTCTAAATCCATCTCTTTAGCTCCTGTATCTACAGTCTAACTGACCTCTCTCCTGTATCTACAGTCTAACTGACCTCTCTCCTGTAGAGTTTCATCTCCCCATCCTCTGCAAATAGCAACCACCCCCCTGCTTCATTACCATTTGCCTCTACGGAAGCCAGTGCATAGTGCAGCTGTTCTGCAGTCACTTTGTTGATCTCTGCCCAAATAGGATGCTGTGAACTGGGTTTGCTGCTCACATTGCGCCTCTGCCTCAGTCTGAAAAAGAGGCTAGAGTTAGACTGGTAAAAAGAACAGACTTGATTAGGAACCATAACTAGCTATTTGGCCTTTCAAATATCCTTTTTATAACTACGCATCAAAATATTACGAATTATTCTTTCATCGATGCTTTCTACTTTGATTCAATAAACAAAGGTTTATAAAGTATATAGCTATATATATCTGGTACAGTTCTATCAAATATAGCTATTTACTATCTTATATAATAAGAAATTAATTAAATTAAACTACTTAATTTGACCAATAATTCAACTAATATCCCCCCCCACCTCTCTCTGAACTGCTCCTCCTCATCCATTTTCTCCAGTGTTGACTCCACTGCATCGTAGAACTCCTCTTCTCCCATCACAGAGTGGGGGCCCTCTTCGTAGTCTGGACCACCTACTACAACAACCTGCAATAATGGAGGATGTAAAGGCTTAGCAAAATCAACCAGTGGCTATTTAACAACAGTTAGCTACCTAAAAATTCCATTCGTTTGAAGATGAAAGAAAGAGTGAACCTAAAGAAATTGAAAGAAATTATTTGAAAAATTATTCCACTAAAATAAAGAATCAGACGTTAGCTAACTATATTCAAAATAATATCAATGGAAATGGTATTTTAACTTGAAACTATGACATTTGTGTCATGCGAGGAGACAGTAATGTAAAAAATAATACAAAATATATACAGACTTAACCACCGAACATGCAACATTTTACAAAGTAGTTATCAATCAACACTATTATTACATTTTGAATATTTACAACTGTGATATTTTACAGCAGCTATCTTTATTTTTTTAAACTTGTAACTGTATTCCATTCAAATATATTCTAGAAACAGTAAATCAAGCGACATTCAGTTTCCGTAAAAATAACTAGAGGAAACAATAACAAAGTGAAAATACAATGTTTAGGAATATGTATATATGAAATAATTTTAATGGAACCATTTGTTTAATAATAATTTAATATAAAGGAGAGACTGAAATTTCAAAGCCTAGAACTGTACATTTGAAATAAATTTAATCGAGCCTTTTATTCTTCAGATATTCATAATTGAGACACACTGAAATTACACAGCCTAGAATTCCTTCTCTCACCTTATGGTCAGAGATGCTGATGTTTTTGCCCGTTTCCACCTCTTCCAAGTGAGCAGACACCTCATCTAGTTTCACTGAGAGGAGCTTGCGCCTCTCCACCTCCTTCTCCACCTTCTTCTTGCACAGCTCCTCCCTCTGGTTTATCAGCTCCAGGCAGTTGGAGAGAGTGCTCAGGATACCCGCAGTGGTGGCCTGGGAACAAATATTTACATCATGAAAATTTTCCAACAAATTTTCCTTTTTAAAAAATCTATTTTAAAAACTATCTCGTATTGAACAAAACAGAATATATCATCTTCATAAAAAAAAAATATATAGACTTTTTAAACTAAAAAAAATTTGCTAAGACTTACTAAACCAAAAAAAATTAGACTTAGCGAAACAAAAATATTAGTCTAGTTAAAACAAAAGAAATAAACTTTTAAAACCAAAAACCCTTGATAAACCAACAAAAATAGTCTAAAAAATTCTTTAATCTCTCCAACTAACCAAGTCAGTAGCTACATAGTCACTGCCATACCTTGAAAGTAAGTGCCTCCCCCCTGAAATTAACAGCACTGGCCCCATGCCTCTCTATGATCTCCTTCGTCAGGGTAGAGGGGGAGTGAGACCTTACACCTTCAGCTACTTCGTCAGTAGTGGAGTCTGGAGAACCATTTGCTGCAATGGGACACACAAATGAGAGAATGTGAAAAATAAAACAATAGACTAAATATAGGATACAATAAGTCGAATGGAACCAATTAAATTCAACAAATAGTTAAAAAAAACTACTTAAAAACTTATAAAGACCAATGAGTAATTAAAATATAGACAGATATTATGGAGAACTTTCCAATGGATAATAATTGGTAAGGACATTAATATTGAAGATCCAAAGTAAAGAAGCTACGATTGACAGAGATATAAGTCTGCAAAGCAAATATCAATCTAGTAACTACTCCCATCTTACTCTACTCACTCAGTTCCTCAGATTTGTTGACATCAGCACAGGAGTCGAAGAAAGTCTGCAGAGTATCCATTTGTTTGATCAGAATATCCCTGTAGGTATCCAACTCTGCCATCTTATCCCTTAAACCTGACAACAAAAGAAGATTATTGATAGCAGTACTTTATACAGATAGAAGTAGGATTAATTCAATAAAATATTCGAATCAAATGCTTAGACACTGAAAGTATACAGAGTTGTATTCCATAGTTACCAGACTCATTAAAATTAAATCACAAGAGCCTAAGTTACGAATTACCGGAAGTTCACATCTTTTGCAATAGCTATAAGAAAAACAGTATTATAATAATTTAATTTTCATTGCTATTTAATAATCATCCATGATACCTGTAGGTATCAAGGATACCAATGAAAAGAATTATTATACCTTTTTTTCTTATGTGGAACTGACCGATAATTCATAACTTACCCTATCATATTTGTTTCACCTTTTCCATTTTTAGCAGCTGGTCCCATTGAAGTGAGGGACACAACACTGCCATGCCTAGCTAGAGCCTCTTTCTGTTTGTGCAGCTCCAGCGCATCCACCCACTTGTGTTTGTCCTCAGGGTTGTTAGTGCGTAAGTACCAAACATTGTCGTTGAGACAAACATCAAAACGACATTCGTCAATTTCATGGGGCTGTTTGAGGGGAACAAAACATATAAACTAGATTATCAAATGTGGATTTTACTATTTGCAACAATATTATAAAAATAGCTAAAAGGCTTTACCCTAGAACTACCAAATGGTCAATTTGACTGCTTTTTACTTTTCAAACATTTGTAGTTAATGAATTATTATTGGTAGATATTTCTTGCAATAATAATTTATGAGATACAAATGTTTGAAAAGTAAAAAGCAGTGAAATCAACTATTTGGTAGTTCTAGTGCTTAATAGCTGATTCAGAACTACAGTCCATAAAACTATGAACTCTGAAGAAGCAGTCAAGCTGGAAAGTGGCTACATGAACAAAATCATCTAAAAACTAGTATGGTGGCACTGGTCATGAATACAGAAAAGCTACACCATAATTATATACTGTAATTTACCAAAGATGGAAATAAGATTCTGCTAAAATATATAGAAATAAGTTTATGTATGAATAGTTAATACTCCGGCTGACCTTCACTACAGCTCTCTTCACACTTATAGAGCCTCTGCAGCCAAAAGTTGCATCCCCTTCACTGCGGTAGTAACTCATTGTGCCGTCCTGAAGAACAAAGTACCTATCTTGCCAACCATGGATGTAGTTAGTCCACTTGCAGAGGGTGCTCTGGAAAATAACTTAAATAAGTAATATTGAACAATCCACTATTATCTTAGGAAGCTATCAATTTAAATTACAAGTCAACCTACTACCAGCAATATAATAAATCATATAAGAGATTATGTTAAGCAATTTTGAAGGAAATATCTAGATAGATAGCTAGCTAGCCATTCATAAAATAGCTATATGGAAATCTTAAAATGGTTGTTTGTGTTGGAGTAAACAGTAAATATAATAATACAGTCTATTGAAGATACTAAAAATAATTATAAGTTTGTTCACATGAAGAAAAGAAATAACTATATATTTCCATATTAGACAATTCAAAAAAAAATATAACTATAGCAACAAATAAATAAATATCATAGAGCCTATGATAGAAGTGAAGAAGCTATTCAGGTAAAAAACTAACATAATTATTCTTATTGAAACTAGATAGAAATATAATTAGTTTATAAGCTACAAACCTGCATTTCAGGAGGTGGTCCTGTGACTATTTCTTCATCACTGTCAATGTCTGACAGACCATCAGTAATCATGGTGGTTTTTAGTTAGTTATACAGTATTTGAAAAAGCGTAATAGCTAGTAGAAATTTCAACAATCACTGAAATAAATAAATTAAAAGGGTTTTAACATTGATTCAGAACCATAAGCTCAGACTGCAGGAACTGGTAATGTGTTCTCCATGAAACCCAAACCCTCTATTTTGGCTTCTGTTCTCAGTAAAATACATGTGAATATAGGAGGAAATTAGTTGTTGTTTGCACAGAAAATGTTAAAAATGTTCCATATTCTGAAGACTGGCCATAAGCCACATTGCTAATGTTAAATGGAAATTAAATACAAGGGACCAAGAGAAAGAAAGAAAAGTGGCTCCATGAACAAAAGTCACCTACCAGGCTACCACGGTACCAGTGTCTGCAAAAGATGCATGAAGTTGTGAAGTTTATATGGGGTCTATTAAAGCCTTGAAATTTGTCTCCTGAATTATCTGGCGACAATTTCCTAATTAATTCCTATGTTTACATGAAATTATTGGAGAGTATATTTAGATTTTTGGCCATTTTGGAGAGAAATTTGAAAATCTTTGGAGACAAACTACTACCCTGAAAATTAAATATCTGGAGACTGTTTTTGCATGCTTTACAGACTGATGACTGGCCTACCACCAGTCAGTGTTAATCTCATTCTTAGAGATTATTTTAGAAGTAATTTACTTTTTAATTTATTTAAATGTATTCCGATCTGCATTTGGTAAAATAAACTCCACTGACTTTTTTTTTTTTTAAAATTGAAAAAGTCAGCTAATATTTTCAATAAATTTGGCCTGCTTATCATCTGCAACAATTTGGGGAAAAAGAATTAAAAACCAAACTAAAACATCTAAGCGACTCACAAGTTAAAACGTCAGGCTGACGTTTTAACTTGTGAGTCGTCAGCCAATATTGCAAGAATATTCATTTTAGAAAGAACTGAGAGTCTGAGAACAGTCAACTCTAGTTTGTATTTGGTGCACTGAACTCCTCTGACTTTTTCAAAAATCTGAGAAATAGCTGGTAGCTGCTAATATTTTTCATAAATTTGTCTAGTCCTCCTGACTCCTCCATTTTTCCAGTTTCCCCTCCAATTTTCCAAAAATTAATGGTGATATAGGATTTAATAGCTGAATATCCTCAGACATTGCAGGAATTATTCTATTAGAGAAATTGATTATCTGCCGACATATCATTGGAATTTACCACCAAATAAAATCTGGACTGTCAACTGACTGCTGACAGTGAAATCTTTATAGTTGCCAATCAATTATCAGCCAGTCTGCAAAGTGTGTCAAATCTGTCACCAAGATTTCATATTTCAGGACAATTTGTCACCAAAATGGCCAACTTTCTTCAATATGTCTCCAATAATAACATGTAAACATAGAAATTAATTAGAAAATAGTCACCAAGATCTTGTTTTGATGAATTTTCCCTCCAATATAGTCTTCAAAGATCTTTGGCGTCTGGCGACATCCATGTTTCAGAGACTGGAAAATTGTATGCCAATTTTAGAAGCAAAATTTCAAAAATATTCTGAGACTGAGCCAAGCCAATTTGGCTCATTTTTAGAAGATTTCAAGCCAAAATTATCATGGGAACACAGGAATTAATTCAAAATTTTAAGCCAATTAGACATATCTGAGTTTTGACCTTTTTAAATCTAAGCCAATTAATTGGCTTTAACTGACATACTCTGTAACATGGGGCGACAATCCGCGACATGAACGCACTTTGCTGACTGGCCAATCAGTAAGTAAATCAACTTGGTTAGCAAATAATTACTATTATTATATATACCTATATATCTTTTTTTAATTTTTTCTTATAGGCCTATAGGGATTATTTCACTGGTGTTTGTAGAGATCTCTTATTGGCACAATATTGTGATCACAAATCACAGTAAAACTAGTTACTAGCCTAGCACTAATGTAAATATAGGGTTTAATAACTTTAATTCAGTAGTGTTTCTAGGCTGTAGCAAAATTAATGTAAACATAGGGATTAATTCAAAACTGTTCTACAAGTAGTCACTACGGTACGGTGCTACCAGTCTACCAGGTACCTTGGTATCCCATCATTATTTCATTATAGTTATAGGTACCTAGGCTATTTTCACAAAAAAAAAAATATTAAAATGAGATTGATTGGAAATTTCATTAATCGACTTATGCCAGTGATATGTACCATATGATCCTAGATATCCAAATTACCTGTTTTATTGTAAATTTGTAAGCTAGAGAGTGATAATGACAAAAAAAAAAGTCACGATACATATCTTAAATCCTATATTACGGAAATAAATATTTTTTCTCTGTTCTCTAGATATCAGGGAAGGGCCGTGCAAATGCATGATTTTATTATAAGTATTTCACCAGACTTTTTAATAAGCTCCTAAATTTTTAATTAATTATTATATCGTTTTCTCGTGGAAAAAGTAGGAGGAGCTTAGTAAAAGGTTTGGTGAAAAGACTCAAAAACCCCTTCATGTGTACGGCCCTTGAGGTCACGGCAAGTGAAAAATGCGAGATGCACAGATATTTAGTGGACAGCCAATAACATCAATTCCAACTGCATTCCTCAGAAGTTATTAGAATTTAGTTTCTCAATTTTGAATTTAAAACATATGAGAAAAACTTCATTTAACGTTTATTCCAAATACAACTATCGCCTCTATTAGTTCATCAGTCATAATTATTGCAATAACCTAATGCTATCTATCCACGTGCATGAATGTAATTCCCATAGTAAATAAATAGAGAGCTATACTTGCTAAGTTTCGAATTCATTGACGGTGAACTTCATTCGGTCTCCAGAGACGATGTAAACAAATGACGTCACACAAAATCTGATGAAGTAATGTCAAAATGAGAATTACATAGGTGCGGCAAGTAAATCGAATTTGGTAAATTGAACAGTGCCTTCTCAGTCAGTCTACCTACCATTGGGTACCACACACTAAAACATAAATAATTAACATTTGCCCTTTCTTGTAATATTATCAGTACGATGAAAAAACAGTGATAAGAATATTTGCTTGTATATCATTTAAATTTATGTAACAACAATAATACTGATTTATTTATATGATAGGTCATACAAAAATAAGAGAAAATGATCAAATAAAACGATCTATTTACCTTACAATAACATAAGTTTTGAGGTATAAAATAACATCAACCTAAAGATAAACCATTGATTCCTTCATTTTCGTACTAAATTCCATTGGTTTCCTAGACAAGAAGGATTTATGCCTGGGATAATAGGGAAATATCCCAGGCAAGAAAGATCTTTTCCTGGGATATTAAGGGAGTATCCTAGGCAAAGATATATTTCTAGGATATTAAGGGAAATTCTCAGGCAAGAAGGATTTATTCCTGGGCTATTCTCATATTATCCCAGGAATAAATCCTTCTTCTAATTCATATCGCTTTCAGTCACTGTTGTTTTTTTTCTTCTTTTTGGGTGTAGCAGGTTTTGGATTTCGTGCAGGACAAATCTTCTGCTCACAGTTGAGACACTCTGCACATTTTGGGTGCAGAGGCGTGCAGATCTGTCAGGTGGTTAGGATAGTGGTAATTAATTATTTTTAACAATTAAAAATCAAAAAAGCTGATAGATCATTCGGAACATTTTTGTGGTTTACTACAAGTAACTGTCGAAACTATAATAAAATAAATAATAAATTCATATTTCCCAAATAGGACTACACATATTTACCGTCTGTCCAAACCCCACCATTAGGAGGTTCACTTCGCCCCAAAGGTGTCGGGGCAACCAATCCTCTAGAGCTGCTCTGGTGCCCTCAGGGTTGGAGGTGCCTTTGGGGCCGGTCCACTTCAACCTGTTGCTGATACGGTGCACGTGAGTGTCCACACCTAAAGGAAATGAGGGAAGAAGATGTAGGTAAATAGATAAATAAAAAGGGAAAGAACCCAAGTCGAAAAAAAAAAATCAAAAAATTTACCGAGAAGTAAAAAATTTACTACTAACATAGTAGTAAAAAATTTACTTCTATAGTAGTAGTAAAAAATTTAGTTCTATATTTGTAGTAAAAAATTTACTACTAATATAGTAATAAATTATTACTAAAATAGTAGTAAAAAATTCACTGCTATTAATTTACTGTCTCTATTTTAAAATTTACAACAAAAATTAACATAATATTATAAGATGAAAATTTAATTAATTCATATATTAATTATAGTCTATTTTGGTCTAAAGTTTTTATATTAGGTATAGTGAACCATCTTGTTCTCAGACTCAAAAGTAATGTCCAAAAACTATATACTGGCTTCATTGTTCTCTTTTCTTTTATTGTTTTATCTTTTTATCAAAAAATATTGGAACTAGGTAGTGCATGGCCGTTAGACTCCACAATAGCACTAACTAATCTCATCCCTACCAATTCCAGTGAGTTTTCCCCATGCCACATCCATGCATATGTGAGCCATCTTAGGGCCCACACCAGGTAACTTGCAGAGTCCTTCGGGGGAGTCAGGAATATCCGAGTCATACTGAGTCTTAAGAAGCTCAGCCGCTTTCTGCAGGTACACAACCTTCTTCTGAAAAAGGAAAACACGTTAGAATCATGTTTCACGCAGTTATCTAACACGCACGATCAAACAGTTCTGCGAAACTCAAACACTTTTAGTCAAAAATGTTCAGCTGCCGAATTCACAGTTCGTAACTCACCAAATTGTTTACCAAACATTGTTCCAACAGGTTGGTAATAATTTCTATTTCGATTGATAATTTTTATTTCATGTATCAATTGAAATAAAAATTATTATATTGTTTGTGTTATATGACCGAAGATTGGTAACTCACCTTCCAGAAGCCCACGGGGTAAATCAGTTCCCCCAGTTTTTGGGGTGTGATGCTGATTATCTTATCCACGGTTAGGCCATGGTCCCTCAGTCTCAGCATTGCCTGGTAATTTACCTGAAGCAGAAATATATAGGTACAATGAAACAATGAGGAATATATAATCAGTAGATTCTCTTTTATAGTCCATTACAGTAAAGAATGGTAGTTTTCCATCGTAAAATATCTGATAAACATAATAATTTTAATATTGTTTCTTATATGACCGAAGATGTAGCACTGACCGATAATTCGTAACTTATCGTAATCAGAAATGTCCGGGGAAAAATGATAAACTATACGTGTTTTTAATTTATAATAAATTACCATTGAACTTATGTAGAATCATTAATCAAAATAGATAGATGATATATTTGATATCAATTAAAATCAACGAGTATAATTTTTCAATATGATAGCTAATAGTAAACAAAATAATGGTAATATTACAGGAAATAGTTTAAAAGTTCTTAATAATTACTTTACCTCATCTTTAGTCTGACTGCTTAACATCAACGACACTAAAATCTGGAACCTGCGGACCTGAAAAAATAGCCTAGATTATATTTTCTCGGAGATAAATAACATCAATAAAATGTAACATAATTTCAAATATCAGAAATTATAGGAAACAAGTGAATCTTATGATGTTTTTATTGGGAAACAAGTAATTGGACTATACATTAACATAGCAAGAAAAAAAAGAAATAACACCATTAATTTGTTAGATAATTTAGTTTTTAAATTTTCTAATAGAATGAGCATTAAATGGCCAGTAGCTACGATTTTTATTCAAATATCGATACATAATATTTAGTCACATTTACCTTAGGGTCGGCCTCTCCATCCCAACTCTTATTGCACCCCATAGTATCCACTGGGGCATCCTTCTGCGCCCTCATGGTCCTGATGTTGGAGAGGACCTTTTCCCAATGGGGTGGTGGAGGTTTGCTTCCCCCCGCACCAACGACACTGGATGGGGAGGGTTCCTTTAGATGAGGATTGAAAAATATCTCTGTAGCTTGTATTTATGATTCAATTACTATTTTATGTGTTTAAAAGTTGTCCCTATCCACCACGATGTGATCCAATGAGACATGAAGAGAAATCTTTTAAAATAATTGTACGATCTATAATTGTTTTAAATACGACTTTAAAGGGGCAGTAAGCTTCATAAAAAAATGTTGTTAGTAATTAGTTGTATACACTAGAGTTCATTCGTCTTATATATAACTAACAACCGCAAAATATATAAATATAATAATTTGGTTTTAAGTCCAAAGTTCACCGCATCTGCAAGGAGGGCGCTGCGAATTGTTATTGTTTATCAGCTGTTAAAATGAGATGCAATCTATTAAACTATTAACAGTGTCTATTATTGCTAATAGTTTACTAATAGCAATGCTCATTTTTGCCACTTTCAATACAACAACTTAGGTAGAACGAATCAAAAACTAAGTACCTACGGATTGTAAGGTGTTTTGTGTGTTTGTACGTAGTAGCTGAGTTTTAGTTCCAGATTATATCAGTAGATGGCGCTGCAGTTGTGAAATAATTAAATCAATTTTTTTAAATAGGCATTATAAAAATGAAATAACTATATCTTATTCCCTTATCGATATCCCTTTATAGTTTTATCAACATAAGAGAAAAAGTTTGTCCAAAGGTTTACTACCCCTTTAAGTGTTGCTGTTATGACGTCACACACATAGCTACCTCGATTTACCCTACTATATATCCATTCTGTTTACCACTATTCCTCTTCGATCTAGCAAGGAAGAAAAAGATATACACTAAAACTGAAAACGTCTAAATTATTTAAAAACTTATTCAATTGAATCCTGCTGTACTCACCTCATCCAATTCATCATTTGTAGCCTCATCTTCTATTTTGATGTGACGTCTTCTCTTCATGCTATTCTATTAATTCAATTTCTTCTTACAGTGAGATGGCTTACATGTTTTGTAACCCTAAATAAATACCAAGGAATAAAAATCACTATATATTTCTTTAGTTTCTATGGGTGGAACAAATTTTACTAGATTTTTTTTTTTAAATATTTTTACCTATCTCCAAAACTTAACGAATTGAGGGGAAATTCGGACACATGTTTTTAATTTAATTATAGGAGTTTAACGTCTACTTCAGCTAAATCATTAACGTCAAAATGAAATTAAATACAAGTGACCAGAAGAATCAGTCGGAAAGGAAAGTGGCTTCTTCAACAAAGTCACTTACCACCGTCTGTGACAAGTTCATGGATGCAGAAGAGATACTCCGTGAATGCAGTCACTTACCAAGGAATGTGAAAAAATGAGACACAAGCACCAGTGGCTGCACTCACGGATGAAAGAGGAAAATGAAGAGGTGATAGTAAATGAAGCCTACGAGTCTACCTTACACAAAATCTAAGACCTCCTAGTTGAACAGCATAACCCTAGCGCTATCCTCTAAAACTGCAAGTAACATTAAAAAAATGATGAACAGAACATGGAAAAAATGAAAATCTATAATCCAAATTACAACAGTTCAGGGCCCTTCTCTACCTTTCACCACAGACAGCTTGAGGATAGAGCCCCTGGGGGCTGCAATGAAATAAACACCACAAAAGTGGTCTCCATTTCCAATGTATACGTACTATAATAAATTCGAGACGGGCCTCAAAATTATTTCAACTTTTATATCAGCAGAACCTGCATGTAGCTATTTAAAAAGGAAAAAATTGATGTTAAAACTGTACTAGGAAAACACAATATAAACTCGATACGATTCGTGAGCAAACGCCAGTTACTGAGAAATGGTACGATTTACATTAAATTATAGGATTACTTCAGTTATTTTCTTCAGTAAACTAGCTAAACTTAACACAGAACATTAGATATCCTGAGGAATGTTAACTCCCCTAAATTTTCAGTTTGATTCTGAAAATTATCTTGAGGAAGAAGTGAATCTAATTTTAACTTTAAAAAAATTCCATCAAAAACAAATTCAGATCTGAATACCATGTCTCTGATAGTATATGTAGAACTATAACTTAAAGAACTGTAATGAAACAGTATACATGTGACTGCATGAACAAATTTAGACAGGATCCATGTTGCAAAACAATTGGTTAAAAATTTAAAAAAAAAGTTCAAATAAAATAAAATTAAACTAAATTTATATAAAACGTAGCAATGAGAAATATATTCAAAATGTCCATTTAATGATATAAAGTAATTTCTTGAATAAAAAGTTACCTGTTTTGTGGTTTAGAAGTCCGAGCTAATAAAACAAAGAAGATTTTTCACAGTATGTATACTTTCATCAGTTTCATTTGTTATTGGAATAAGTTACTATTATTACATAGACTAAAATCACTTCATGAAAACATCAACAGCAGCCAAAAAAGTTAACATTAGTAGCTACAATTAAAGAGAATCTAAGCAGCAGGACAGAAGAGAAGAAGCAGTGGGGATAAATACTAGGGTAAGTGACAAGTTATTGGACAGTTCAAACAATTTCGAACACACAAGAAAAAAATATATACAATAATTAGCTATTGAACTTATATTTTAGTTGGTATCCATGATACCTGCAGGTATCATGGACACCAAAAAAGTTGAATAAAAATTATTGTATATAATTTATATACAATAAGTTTTGGAAGAGTGTGTCTGTCCAATAACTCGAAACTAACCCTATTAAATTTCCGGACAAAAACATTAATCAGATGATAAAATAGATCCAACAAATCAGCAAAAACATCAAATGACCAAACTTTTCAATTTGAAGTGTGTAGTTCTTTAAAATAGTAAGATGCAATTATAAATGATGTTCTAATAAAGGCCCTAAAGAGTATCACAGACTGTAAGCAGGATAGGCTAGCAGCTTCTGAAAGAAGTTATAATATCATGTATCAGGAAATCTATTAGCTACATTCATTAATGTTCAATTGACTCAAACCTAACCATTCAATATCAACAAATACAACTTTAAAAGTCCTAACAATGAAATCTCAGTCGAACTTTTCTCTGAACTCGTCTTTCTTATCGTTAAACTTTTTACTAAATCTGCGTCTGTTTCTCTTCAGAGAATGCGTCACGATTCTCTTGTTTTTATCTAACATTTTATTCATCTCCCTCCTCTTCCCTTCAAATTTGCCTCTCATCTCTCTTCTCTTGCCCTCTATTCTCCCTTTCATTTCGTCTCTCTTGTCCTCGTATTTGTCCATCATTTCATCCTTCTTGTCCTCGTACATCTTCTCCAGTTGTTGCTTGGTGGGCACAGGTTTGATGTAGCCTCTGTTCTTCAGGTAATTTATTGAAACTGTGGTGCAACCTAACCAGAAAAGGGAAACAAATAGAATTGAGATGTTAAATAATAATGACTAGGGTAAGTCACGAATTAACAATCGGTTCCACATTTTTGGTTATAAGAAGAAACGATTTAATAATTATCATTTCTTATATGACCGAAAATGCAGAACTGACCGATAATTCGATTACCCTGGTTCAAAATGTATCAACAGAAGGTTTTTAAAATCTTAACGCTGAAGCTAATTTTATAATTTGAGATTCCGAATAGAAAATATGTCTAAATCATCATTTTATTTTATTTCACAAAAATGATCCCATACACTGGGCCAGAGTTTGGGAAAACTCCTTGATCATCACAATGGTAATTAATATTATTATTGCAAAGAGACATCGGGAACAAGAATGAAAACCTGGACCATAAAACAAGTTGGTTATAAAATTCATCCCAGGTTTTTCATATCTTGTTCCTGATGATGAATAGACATCTTGCTATCTTAAAAACCTTCACCATTGCAATTTTAATGACACTCTTGAAAGTATTGACACTCCATCGTTTTAGACGATGAGATTTTATTAATGACCATCCTGAAAGTGTTCACAATTGAGATGAATCTTAAGGGCCGTACACACGCAAGTTTTTTTTATAAGTCTTTCCACCAGACTTTTTTTACTAAGCTCCTCCTACTTTTTCAACAATAATACAAGAAAAAACTATATAAATCGTATAAATATTAGTTGGTATCCATAATCCCAATAAATAATAAAAATAATGTTTTTTCTTATATTCTCATGGAAAAAGTAGGAGGAGCTTAGCAAAAAGTCCATTGGAAAGACTTAAAAAACCCTGCGTGTGTACGGGCCTTTAGGAGAGTATACTTTACCTAGAGTGACTGTGTAGCGTGCAGGAGTGGCTACTTTGTACATGGCATAGGCAATGGCATAGTAACCAGCGTCACTGTCACCCAGATGAGAGAGAATGTATTCACTAGTGACTCCAATGCTCTGTAGAACTGGCACAATATCTACACCACTGTAGGGAGAAACAAAGGGATATATAATTCACCAATCAATTTTCTGACATATGTACCTAAATATTTAAAAGATGGATTTACGTCTGCTTGCAACCAATGGTCATAAAGCTGATGGCAAAAGGAAATCAAATACAATGGTTATTCTGTTTGTAGCTAAAAGGGTTATAAAACAAATGATTTACCAACAAGGAATGTCATGGAGCTAAATTGTTGAATCAAATATTTCATCTAATCATGGAATGGTTAAAAAGATGATGTGGACTATTTAAAAAATTTAATTTAATTTATTTTAAATTTGATAATTTATTTAAATTTATTGACAGAATACTAATTTTCTTTAGTCTTTATGGTGTTACATAGTTAAATTGTCAATGTTCAATATTTATAAAATATTGAAACTTCTTCAGACATGAAAATATGTTTTAAAAACATAAACAGTATAATAATCAAGAATTAGTCTTTAAACTATTGCTATAAAAATATTTCAACAATTAGGAAATCAAATTTTTGTTTTCAATAAACCTTTAATTCTCACATTATTATCAATAATTTAATCATTTAGCTAAATACTAAAACTCTGAAATGATGAATGCAAACAAGTCAAACTTTTTGTAATATTATTTTCATAAGTGACAAAACTTCATGAGTAAAGAACTACTCCAAATGGTGACAAATTTCTTTAAGTCTTCCATGAATAGTCATCAGTTTTTTTTAGAGAGCTGATGACCATTTTATGGCAAACTAAAGAAAATTTGTTCACTATTCAGGCTATTTCCTTACTCAGGACTCTACATTCACTATAGAGAAGTTCTACTCCATTCTATTCCTCACCTTTTGGCAGCTAGGAAGAAAGAGCCGTACCAAACGACTGAAGTTGCACAGTGAACAGGAACCAAAACATACCAGTAACGTTTGTACATTAGTTTAAACTTTTGAAAAAGAGTAAGTTTGGATTCATCTTCAGTGTCATCTTTTGGAGTAGAATCTGATAAGGAGATGGGAGAAAAATAGTAGTTTATTTAAAGTTAAGTAACTCCACTATTTTATTTCAAACATAGTTAGAGTAAATTCCGAGTTATCGAACTGTTATCTCAAACAACCAAGATACAATATATCTTAATTGGTATCCATAATACCCGTATGTATCATGGATATTAATTAAAATTAAATAATAATCATTTTCTTACTTGTCCAAAAATTTGGAACTGGCATATAACTTGGAACTTGCCCTATATTTCATAGAGACTCACCTTTTCTATTAGAAAAAAAATTTCTATGTTGGATGAGTGGAGAAAGATTTGAATTCTTATAAATAGAAAGGGCAGGAGAAAATCTGTAGTTTTGGTAGTTATTGTTGAAGCTCACAGCAGCAAGAGAACAAGGCCTAATTAATTTAGAACTATGTGAAGAAAAACGCAAGTTTGCTAGTAAAAGTTTTCTAGCCAACATTTTAAATATTAGATAAATCTGCCTAGAAATGAATTTAAAAGAAAAATTAAAAAGACTGAAGTTTAAAAACATTTCTCTAATGAAACCACACTGCATAATGTCTCTCTTATCCGTAGATGGAGTCATTATTTATCATGTTTTGAAGTATGGACAAAGTCGCCCAGACTGCAAGAACTGATAAAGTATTCTCCAAGAAATCCTCTCTTTTGCCTTCTGTTCTCAGTAAAAATACATGTAAATTGAATTTTAGAAATCTTGAATTAATTCCTATGTTACCATCAAATTATTAATTTAGCTGCGGGAGATTCTGAATCTGCTGCTGAGAGTCAGAGAGTAACTCTCTCTCAAAATAAAATCTCTGTGGGAGAAGAGACACATTCTGCAGTCTGGTGATAAATAGCTAAAATTCCCATAATCCCATTTTTCAAAGTGTGGCTGGAAAGTCACCAGTTTAGTGAGAAAAAGGATACAGGTTGCCACATTTATGATACTTTAAAGAAGAAATTTGACTTCCTACTCATAGACTCCTAGTGAATATTTTACATTTGAAAACATCATTTTGCTTTATGTCTGATGCATGACAGTCTATATTTGACGCAAAAAAATCCACCATAAATTTCCAATAATTTTGCTGATCTACCAACATTTTACCCATTTTCCCACCAAAAATAAATGGTAACACAGGAATAAATAGCTAAAAATCCACCGACTTTGCCAGAATATTATTTTCAATGGAAAACAGACTTGTCAGTGGAATTTACCATGGAAATACAGTCTGGGATGCTCTGCGTTGAAGGTTTTTTCAGATATCAAGCTTTCAAATAAAAAGATTTCTATTCATCATCAGGAGAAGGGTGGAAAAACCTGGACCTGACAATGAATTTTATGACCAATGGTTGTATGTTGAATACCGTCTTTCTATTTAAGCTATATATCCTAAAGTTTATTGATATTAATTAATTAACAAAGAATTAGATAGTGTGTTTTATCACCTTAGATAAAACACACTTGATTTTGTAACAGATATATAGAAAGTAAAAATATTCTAGAGAATTAATGTAGTAAGCAACCAGACTGCAGGAACTGGGAAAGTGTTCTCCAAGAAATCTTCTATTTGGGTTTCTGTTCTCAGTATAATACATTTAAATATAGGAGGAAATTAAGCATTGTTCGCACGGAAAATGTTAAAAATGTCCCATATTCTGCAGACTGGGTAAGCAATAGTAAGTTAGTAACAAATTTTCTAATTCTTTGTCTCATATCTCAATATTAAATTGATTGTTAATTTAATATCAATAAACTTTAGGATATATAGCTTAAATAGAAAGACAGTATCCAACATACAACCATTGGTCATAAAATTCATTGTCAGGTCAAGGTTTCCACCCTTCTCCTGATGATGAATAGAAATCTTTCTATTCGAAAGCTTGATATCTGATAAAACCTTCAACGCAGAGTTCAAATAACCTCTAATATTATGGATTTCCCGTTGAGTTTGAATCTTTTCAATACAGTCTGGGATGCATGTGCAGCTCTTGACTCTTTTAGGAGACGAGACTAGGAGTGATTCAGATTTACATGTTATTTACTAGTTTTTCAACTTATTTTAACCTCTCAAAAAGTCACCAATATATTGGCAACTTTGTCTATACTTTAAAACATAGTAAAATTCCACTGACTTTGCTGGAATATAAAATATTATTTGCAAGAGAGAAAAATTTCCACATACAAGTCAGTGGAATTTACCATGAACTACAGACTGGCTAGTGGCTAAGAGCCTAAGGCTGGCTGCCCTGGGATGGCAGGCCAGGGCCTGGGTCCTGGTCAAACTGCAAAATATGGGTGAAGTTGTGAAGTTTATCTGGCGACTAATTGAGCCTTAAAATTTATCTCCTGAAGTCTTCGGCGACTATTTCCTAATTAATTCCTATTTTTACATATATTTACAGATTTACTGGAGACTATTTTGAAAATTTTGGTCTTTGGAGACAAATTTGATAAATTACTGGAGAGAAATTGACTCTGTGATGAAAACTTCAGCGACTGATTGTGCATGCTTTGCAGAAAGGGTGGCTGGCATTGGCAGATACTAAGACTAAGTTACTAACTAGATTCCAGACTGCAGATGCTGCATCATGCTGGTAAAGTGTTCTCCAAGAAATCCTCTATTTTGGCTTCTGTTCTCAGTAAAATACATGTAAATATAGGAGGAGATTAAGGATTGTTCACACAGAAAATGTTAAAAATATCCCATATTCTGCAGACTGAACTAGATTATAGATCTAAAATAGTCAGATAGGGTCAATCAAGCAGGTAAATTGCGGCACACTAACTAACTGCGGCCTCCAACAACAGAAACATCATAGGGTCACGCAGGTAAATTACGGCCCACTCACTAACTGCGGCCTCTACGCCCTCTAACAACTGAAACATCATAGCTTCAAAACACATGTCAAAACCCAAGTAATAAAGCATGTCCAAACTCGCCATTTTAATGGCGAGTTTGTGACAGTTATTTTGAGCCCTTCAATTGCAAATGGCGAGTTTTTTCTATTTTTCTCCTATGCTACAATGTTATTTTGGAGAGAATTAATGATAATTTGATCATTTTGGAGAGAATTTGTTGAATTTTGGAGAGAGCTGGAGAGACAAATGGTGAGTTTGTGAGACATACAATTTTACTTGGGTCAAAACTTAAATTAATAAGTTATAGCGTGCACTGTGCTTCTTTTGAGTTTTGATAGCTATGCAACATTTAAATATAATTTTGATTCAGAATATTTTAGAGACTCTCTTGAGTCTTGAAAAGTACAGCAGGATTTGTGGATTAATGATTAATCCTGCGTCTAAATCCTATTTAATTCCTAGGTATGTTCCCATGTTATTTGCTGCGCCCAAATCACAATTTCTGCAAAAAATCCTGGGTCTGAGGTGACCTTCTTTTCAGACTGGAATGCAATCTGGTCTTGAGAGGGCCGCAATTAAAAATTAAAGGGCAGCAATTTACCTGCGTGACCCTACCTAGCAGGCTAGCTTCAAATTTACCAGATTGCCAGTCTGCAGAATATGTGAGATATTTGGGATTTTCTCTCCGAACAATTTTGAATTAATTCCTATATTTACATTAATTTTGCTACGAACACTTCTGAATTAATTCCTATATTTACATTAATTTTGCTACGAACACATTAAGAGATCTCTACGAACACTTAACCAGTTTCTGCAGACTGGCCAGATTGTATTTGGTGGTAAATTCCAATGATATCTCAGGAGATATTCAATTTCTCAAATAAAAAAATTCCTGCAATGTCGGAGGATATTTAGCAATTAATTCCTATATTGCCATTAATTTTTGGAGGAGAAACTGAAAAAATGTTGGAGGTGGAGGTCCGGAGGACTATCTAGACAAATTGATGAAAAATGTTGGCAGCTATTTCTCAGATTTTATAAAAAGTCAGAGGAGTTCAGTGCAGTGGCTGCACCAAATACAAACTGGCAAGTTCAAAAACAAAATACACGTGTCACGTTAAAACTTAAAAAAATAAATTATAGCAATCACTGCCTTTCTTTTGGTAGCTAACTGCTAAGTTTAAGTTATGATACTTTTTAATGTAATTTCGATTCAGAATGTTTTAGAGACTCTCTTAAGAAGGCCGCAATTAAAAATTAAAGGGCCGCAATCCATGTTTTAAAGTATGGACATGGATTGCGGTGTGATTTTTAAAGTAGGTGTGATTCGAGAACGCTGTTCTCTAACTTTTCTTCCGAACACCACCCTCTCCACTCATGTGGGGAAGAAGAGTGGGTCCTACTGGAAGGGCAAGCCGCAAGGGGATAAATACACAGTTAATCTAAAACAATGGGGAATAATTATAGCATTTAGTTATTGTGATTCTTACGTCACACTCACGTTTTACCTCTCCACCCCTGGACCCCACTGCTGCCTGTTTCAAAACCAGGATATAATCAGTTTTATTGAGTCATATTCAAAATAATCTACTAAGCAGGGAAAATAAACTAAAATAATATTTCCAATTACAATTTAAAAAAATTATTCCAGGGTTTGTTTAGAGTTAGACCAAATATGAATATTATACATTTACTGCAACTACAATATCTTCGATCACTAAAATTTAATTTCAGTGTTTATATACTTTTTTACTCTCGACATACCTACGAGAGCATGAAACCGTTACGATACAGTAAATAATATTGAAATTATGTGATGAAATCGTAAAATAAGTGGAAAAATACATAAAGACTTCCCAGTGGATTTTGTATCAATTGGTTGGGTTCTTATTCATCAGGAAACGAAGTTCCTTCCTCTAATTCATATCAGTAGAACATGGAACCGACTCCGTGCAATTTCTTTTATTGTTTAAATCAATGACGTTTATTTTTTTTATAATTTGGCTGTAATCCCTATCAAATTTTATGAGCTATAATATATTTTATTAGCTTTTAAATATTTTTATAATCAAAACCCTACAGTACCCGTTTTTACTTCTGAATGGCTAATTTTCAGTCCAGAGATAAAGAATGAACCCCGTTTGTTTTGAATGTCAACTATAGTCTATAAGGAAGGTATAATCAATTCAATATTTAATATTGGTGTAAAATAAGATAAATTTATTATGGAAAAGTATATATGCTTAATGAAATAATTTACAGCTTAAACTATAATTAAAACCGAAAAAGAATTGTTCATTTATTTAATTTGACTTGTGAATCAAAGCAAAGAGTGTACAATTAGTGTTTCGTACAATTCTGTACACCGCGCATGAAAAACATTAGTCATATAAAAATATATATACATATATTGAACCGAAATTTATGCGGTTTGAAGAATAATGATCCTAGACATCCATTCTATGGTATTTTATAATAAACTCATTTTTTCACCGACAACCGGAGAGAGGTAGTAAACCTTTGGACAAACTTTTTATCTGATGTTGATAAATCGATAAAGAGATATTAATAATGGAAAAATTAAGATATAGTTATTACTGCCCTTTTAAGCGTATTGACCTTCTTCATCCAAAAGGTTCGCGAAAACACTATTTTTCAATCAATTATTAATACCTGATCTTAAAAGTTATGATCATAAAAAATACTCTGTATCATACTTTTCGATATTATTGTAGAATATTTTACAAGCAAAGTAAATGATTAAATGATTTATAAAATACATTAATTTACCTAATTTAAAAGCTTACTATCAATGCAATGAAGAAAGTATAAATATTCATATCAAAATTGGTTTTGAGATAAGTTCTATAGGAAGACAAATTATCAAAGTTACATTAAAATTGTGTAAGGTATACCTAAGTAAGGATATAATTAATTGAACACAAAAGATATATTGGTGGTTCACAAGTTTATTGGCCAGGTAGTACAAAACAATAAAAAGAATTAATTGATTGATTACTTATGATTTACCTAATTAGACAGGGGATATGAATCATAATTATTTTATTATTGAAATGAAATCATATCGAATTGCTAATTTCTACTTTCATCTATCCTTGTACTACTACTTTGATCAACATATTTCTAGAGAAAAGAGTCCATGACGTTAATTTCACAATATTATTAAATCATAACAAAATTTCCACATGTAGCTAGGTACCAAGACCAATTTCAAACATAAACAAAAAATTAGTATTAGAAAATTTACTAATTTAAACCGTAACTTATTACATACTTCTCTCGACAATTTCAATTTTCTCTTCTCTGCCACCTGTTTTCGAAAGCGGGAAAAAACTGAATCGATGTATGTTGCCTGACGTCACAACAGCAACACTCTAAAATCATATTTAAGAAAATTGAAGAACGTAACATTATGAAAACTGTTTATTTATTTCCATTGAAAGAAATAGTGATGAATCTATTCATGTTATTCATACTGCTTAACCCTAATTTCCTATTACAATTCCTACTAGGAATACAAATATTGATAGGTTGCGACAATTGAGTGATTTGTGAAGTGACATAAGCAAGGGAACAAATTTAAAGAATAAATTAGGGGTTTAGCAGATTAGATAATTTATTTAATATATATTTATTTATTATAAAATGCAAATTAATAACTATTTTTTACAAATTTACCTTCTTCAATTGTTTTAAATATGATTTTAAGCGTTGCTGTTATGATTTCAGTAAAGTACAACATACCTCGCTTTTCCTTACTATATTTCTATTCTAGTTTCCGCTTTTGAAACCAGATTGCTTTTGAAACCAGATGGCTTTTGGAACCAGATGGCTTTTGAAACCAGATGGCTTTTGAAACCAAATGGCTTTTGAAACCAGATGCATAGCTTTTGAAACCAGAAATTGCCAAATTGTCGAGAGTAGTGTATCTTATTGTAGTGTAATATCTTTGGCAGTAACTTTCAAATGCTCTAGGTTTAGACAATTCAAAAAGAGAGTTACAAGTGAGCCAAGTATGAAATGATCACGAATCTCTAATGATTTCAAAGTACTATTTATGAACCTACTGAATAGAGTGAAAATTTATGAAATGAATAAAGACTTCTGAAATCATCTGTCATAACTAATTCTTTTAGATTTAATTTTGTACCAGATTTCATGCGATTAAGCTTTAAGTGAGCATTTGAAGATACCTTGATGACCAGAGATTTCAAAATCCACACAGTCTGGAGAGATTATAGAACAACCCGCGAAACTTGTAACTCTGTTTCGAACTTTGGTGATTAGCTGCTTCAGGACTTTAAAATTTTTCTCTGAATACTGAACACTTCGAAATGGATCATAATCCAGTCGATAGCTCTCAATTTGAGGAGCCCTTTCACTTTCCGTCGGGAATAATGGATTTCTACCTGATACGTCATCTTCAATGAGGTGGTTGCAATTCAAGATTCGTATTTTCGGACAAATTTGAATAACTTTGTTCAGTATGAGTATCAGGTCATAGTAGAAGGTGAGTGTAACTGGATTAGAATTCGGTTTTCTCTCAATGTGGAGCTCCTCCAAGTTTATGGACCTTCTTGCCTCCTGCACCAATCGGTTGTTCTCTACTTCTATGCAGTGAACTTCTTTTCCTCTGTAGTGATTCTCGTCTCCTCTGCAGTGATTCTCGTCTCCTCCGCAGTGATTTTCTAATCCTCTGCAGTGATAATTTCTAATCTTTTCTTTCATGGAGTGGCATCGTTTTTTCAATAAGTTAAGTAATTCTTCCCTGCTGTTTTTCTCATAATTTAGAACATCTCTAATGTCTTCATACTGCAAAAACAGTTATTTTAATGATTAAACTATCAATTATCAAGATTTTTATTTATATAGAGTATTATATTCACTTATAATAGTATACAACAAAATATAAATTAATAATTTAATTATAAAAGAATCAAAGTAAATTAATTACCTAATACAGTTCATATATACAAAGTTCAAAGTTATCAAAAATCATTACAGGTAGCTACAGATTTCTTCGATTGTATACATAAGAAAATGAGTTTCAAAGCAGATTACGAATTTCTTATCAAATTAAATAAAAATCGAAATAATGTTTTAACTTACAGAAACGTAAATCTTTTTCCTCCAATATTTTTCTTTAGAAATTCTTGCAAATCTGCGGTTAACTTTTGCCAGAGTAGATCTGTCCGAGAGTCTGTCGAAATAGGAGAAGATTTCTAACAGCACATCGTCAGGGAGTTCCATCAGATTGACCTGAAAAAAATATAATTAAGACACTTTTCTGGAACTAAAGGGCCGTACACACGAAGGGTTTTTTAAGTCTTTCCACCAGACTTTTTGCTAAGCTCCTCCTACTTTTTCCACGAGAATATAAGAAAAAACTATATAATTGTAATTTATTTTTCTTGGTATCCATGATACCTGCAGGTATCATGGATACCAACTAAAATAAATAATGTTTATATTGTTTTTTTTTTCTTATATTCTCATGGAAAAAGTGGGAGGAGTTTAGCAAAAAGTCTGGTGCAAAGACTTAAAAAACCCTATTTGTGTACGGACCGTTAAACATACAATTTGTTTTAATTATTAAGCAGCGAGAAAGTTTTTTCAAAAATAACGTGACGAACTGATAGGCTGAACCGGAAGTTACAAATAAAGAATGTTTAGCAGCGCAGAAAAAAAAAATCATTTTATTTTCAGCTCTCTCTATGATCAACATTTGAAATTTTTTATATATTAGACAATTTTTCAATTTTTGATTACTTTTTATTGCAACTTTATTGTACGGCCCCTGATATCATGGGCTAGATCTTTCCCATTTGACGACCCCCACCCACCAAATTTAATTTGAATTAATTTTTTCTTAGGTATTTTTGTCCATAGAATCCGAAAATCATAACCGTTTTTTTGTTGAAACTAATACTTTTTGAGATATGATCATATGAGGGTTAGAAAGTTACTCATTTCCTATGTATTACTGAAGGATTGAGAACTTTAAAAATACTCGTATTTCCACGCTTTTTGGCCAATTTTGGTCAAAGATAGCCGTTATGTAGTTTGTTGTATCCGCTAGTTTGTTGTACTGCACAGTTCATGATTTACTATTGACCTGGCTGGAGGGTATGAGGGGGGGCACGCCCCCTATTGCACATATATCAGTTTTGAAGTAATAAATGGAAAGTATCACGGAAACTGGAAATATTCGATATGTGTATTTCGGGGGGGGGGGGAGGGGGCTGCCGACACCTGAGCCCCCCTGCCAGGTCATCATTAATCAATTATGAAGTGTGCAGTACAACAAACTAGCGGATACAACAAAGTACATTACAGTTTCATGTAAAATATCTGTAAAGTTTGAGTAATTTCAATGAAAACACGAGTTTTTTCATAGTTCTCAATACTTAGGAAATAAATAACTTTAAACCCTCATATCACAAAAAGTAATAGTTCCTACAAAAAACGGTTTTGATTTTCGGATTCTATGGACAAGAATACATATAAAAGAGATATTTTAATTTAATTTGGTGGGGGTCATCAAACGGGAAATATCCCATGGCTTTCTATTATATTATGTATTATTATTATTTTATATTTTTTTTATTAGAAAAGAGCCCCATGTGTAAGAAAAGGGGCTTTTCCTATACAAGAAAATGTGTAGGAAAAGGGTAACAAATTTCAAATTACTGAAAATAAATTTTAATATTTCAGAATATAATCAATGTATGACTAATGTATGGTAAACGAATAAAATATCTGTTCAAGAGGTCGTTGTAGGAGCTGCATGGCTTCTAGAACGGATCATTTTTGTACTTGGCAGGAGCAGGGTGTACGTTATAATATCGTCCGCTGTATAAGCTTTACCTATAATCCTTTTCTATAATTTGAACGTGCTCGGTACAAGAGATCGTTATTCTTTTGTTTTTCTGATGATTTACGACGCTATAGATCAAATAGTCCGCTTTTTAAATAATGTTCACTATATTATCAAATATTATCTAGATTGTATTACTGTTCTTGTTAAACTAGTTTATTAAATTAATAAAATACGTTGGTTTAGTCTCCCTTCAAAATGAATACATTCAAAGAAAACGAATAATATTGAAATCAGTAGTCTATTTTTCACATATCAATCAATGCAGTTCAAGATTTTTCGATCACAACGCGGTCACGTCAAAGTGAGTTCGATCAGCTGATTACCAAACCCTTTATCAGGGTACAGTAATTACTGTACCTTGCCCTAAATTGTCATTATATCCTGAAAAATAGGTCAGTCAATCAGCCAGTTTGGACACATGACAAGTCTACCGTACGAACAATAATTACTGTATACTTCATTTTGCTTATTTCTTTATATGGTATATAACCGTCTATTGTAATAAAGAGGACTGAATATTTAAAGCCATTTGTATTTAATTTGACGTCTCTGGAAATAACTAGTCATTGTTTATAATATATAATCAGTCCAAACTAACTTCAAAAAAGGCGAAGTTAATAAAGTGTGTACTATCAGTTCAAAGATAACAGACCCAAACCACGTGGTACCTCTGCTATAAAAGAAATTAAAATGAAACCTACATCTTTACTTTCCATGATTCTAACGTTACTCCCAATATGGAGTTATCTAAATGTGAACTATTATAAACAGTACTGAATCTAGGTAAATTCTTATTTGAAAAGTGACACTATAAATGTATCTCAGTGCAGTATTTCCTCTGTCCTACTGTTTCCACAACTGAATTCACACTGCCGGCTTACATGCCATGGTCGAAAGTTACCCTAAAGGGCCGTACACACGTAGGGTTTTTTTATGTCTTTTCACCAGACTTTTTGCTAAGCTCCTCCTACTTTTTCCACGAGAATATGAGAAAAAACTATATAATTGTTATTTATTTCAGTTGGTATCCATGACACCGGCAGGTATCATGGATACCAACTGAAATAAATAACAATTATATCGTTTTTTCTCATATTCTCGTGGAAAAAGTAGGAGGAGCTTAGCAAAAAGTCTGGTGGAAAGACTTAAAAAACCCTACGTGTGTACGGCCCCTAACGAAAGAATGTGTAAAGGCCTTGTTACACGATGACAGTTACTGTCGTGACAGTGGACAGCAGCTGTCCCTTTGTACTCGCATGCCAGTAGCTCAATGTTCATAGCATTGAATCTCCATGACAGTTACTTGACTGATGCGGTCACACTGTGCGAGTAGCTGCACTGCAGTAACTCGCACGTTTACTCGCACCGTGTAACAAGGCCTTCTGTTCAACCAATTATTGACGAGATTTAAGACAAAGGTTTGGTAGGTAGGCCTAACTGGAAACAGTCATGCCAATATGTAACCTGTTAGATTTGGAATTAGTCATTTTCCGTAAAGAATTAACATTGGCAATAAAAAGGTTGAATAATATTTGTAATAACTAGGGTAGTGACAATATGCTTTAAAATTCATAGATCGGGAAAATTTAAAAGACAAAGAGAAATTAAGAGTATTGAATGGTTCTACACCAGCGGTATATAGTATTCGATACCATTTCATATCTTTGATAGGTATATTTCATTTATTCTTATTTGTATGATTTAATGTAGGTACTTTTATTATATTTTTCCCTTCGTTTGTAGCCGAATGGTGGTTCAGTGTGGGAGTCAGAGTTAACATAATCTTCCCATATAATAGTAATTTTAATTAATACCTCATGTATTAAATAATTTCATTATTGCTTAATTAGTTTCATTATATTGGAATAATTTAGAAAAAGAATAGTGATTATTATCACTGTTTTCCTTTTAAAATTATCATGGCGAATATATTTTTAAAATTAAAAGAATGAATGAAGTTAACTTTTTTTAATTTGGAATAAATTTGGTGACAATGTAAATAAGTTATTAATTTGTATTATGTATAGTTAATAAAGAAATAGACATTTCATTATGTAAGTTGAATAATGCTATATTTAATATATAGGTTTTCTTTGGATTTCGGTCATATAGGAAAAAAATATAATAACAAGTTAAAATTAACGTATTTTTTTCTTATATAACCGAAATCTTAAATAAAAACCTTCAAACTTAAAAAAATTATTCAATTTACATAATGACAAGTCATTTTTTTTGTCTTATATCTACTTATTCCTTCATATCTCTGTGTACTTTCATATTTAGTGACTAAATAGGGTCACAACGATAAAGAGGTAATTGAAAAAGTACCAAATTTACTGAAATAACTAAAAGTTGGAATTGTAAAGAATCTCATCATTCCAAGTTATTCCAGGGTGTATTTGGGTCATCAGGAATGGTAAGAGCCTGGACAGGAAAGGTTAAGTACCGCCACCTAGATAGGCAGCACCTTACAATTAGAAAAATAATTTTAAAACTACAATTTCTTAAAACTTTATGTACAAAGGACGATTTACATTGATTTGTTTTTTGAAATTATTTCAATTTATGATTGAGATTTTAATCGATTTAGAAATATTTTTTTTTTTTTTTTTATTATTAGAAGTATTTTACCATTTTTATTATTTTTCATATGGTTTAATTTTTTTTTATTATATTTAATTTATTCATATTTTATTTTTATCAATAAATTAATCAGTGAATATAATCATTAATGTCTCAAATTAAATATAGAAAAATCCACCTTTAGATTTTTTACCTATATATTTTTTATAACTGTATGCCAATTCACACCTTGCATTTATTTAATAACCTTTTTATTTGCTTTTATAAATAGACACTGAGTGCAAACTAGGAGTGGTAAGGCCGTGGATTTTCTTATCACCGCAGCCCCCTTCAATCACTTCAGTGGATCAATGAAGGGTCACAGGAGCCCCAAAGGGGAGAGGTCAAACCCTCAGTACCTTGCTAGATATGGTGATAATAACAACAGCTAGTTGAGAACTCCTCTATAATGAACAAATTTCCTATAGTCTACCCTAAAAAAGCCATTAGTTTCTAAAACTATAATTCATCAGATTTGTTCACTATACAAGGTACAGCCTATCTCATTCACTATACAGGAGTTCTACAGTATTTGGAGTCTTTAGATACAGGTGTACATTACTTTATATTTTGATAGTAGGTGATTGTTAAGCTTTAATTTACTTAAATCCATTCAATTTTATCATATATATGAGTATAATGAACTTTATTTCAATAACTTAAATTAAAGGACTTAAAGCCATGAGCTTAATATATTTCGAAGAAAATTTTATCATATGCAGAAAATATAATATACATTATAGGAAATGCTTATTAAAACTGGAAAATGAATAATTAACGGTTAATTCATAGCAAATCATTTCTATATAAATACTATTTCATAAATTTTATTCCAGACGAAATTTCGATGTACTAGAAATGAGTTTTTCAACTTTCAAACCGCACAAACACAACAAAAACGTACACTTTAGATCTCCCCCAACAGAAACTGTATACAGGTAAAGTACTGTAGAGTACTGTAGAGTATAAGCTTGTACAGGTAAAGTACTGTAGAGTACTGTAGAGTATTGGCTTGTACAGGTAAAGTACTGTAGAGTATTGGCTTGTACAGATAAAGTACTGTAGTGTATTGGCTTGTACAGATAAAGTACTGTAGTGTATTGGCTTGTACAGGTGAGGTACTGTAGAGTATTGGCTTGTACAGATAAAGTACTGTAGTGTATTGGCTTGCACAGGTAAAGTACTGTAGAGTATTGGCTTGTACAGATAAAGTACTGTAGTGTATTGGCTTGCACAGGTAAAGTACTGTAGAGTATTGGCTTGTACAGGTAAAGTACTGTAGAGTATTGGCTTGTACAGGTAAAGTACTGTAGAGTATTGGCTTGTACAGGTAAAGTACTGTAGTGTATTGGCTTGTACAGGTAAAGTACTGTAGAGTATTGGCTTGTACAGGTAAAGTACTGTAGAGTATTGGCTTGTACAGGTAAAGTACTGTAGAGTATTGGCTTGTACAGGTAAAGTACTGTAGTGTATTGGCTTGTACAGGTAAAGTACTGTAGAGTATTGGCTTGTACAGGTAAAGTACTGTAGTGTATTGGCTTGCACAGGTAAAGTACTGTAGAGTATTGGCTTGTAAAGGTAAAGTACTGTAGAGTATTGGCTTGTACAGGTAAAGTACTGTAGTGTATTGGCTTGTACAGATAAAGTACTGTAGTGTATTGGCTTGCACAGGTAAAGTACTGTAGTGTATTGGCTTGCACAGGTAAAGTACTGTAGAGTATTGGCTTGTACAGGTAAAGTACTGTAGTGTATTGGCTTGCACAGGTAAAGTACTGTAGAGTATTGGCTTGTACAGGTAAAGTACTGTAGAGTATTGGCTTGTACAGATAAAGTACTGTAGAGTATTGGCTTGTACAGATAAAGTACTGTAGAGTATTGGCTTGTACAGATAAAGTACTGTAGTGTATTGGCTTGTACAGATAAAGTACTGTAGTGTATTGGCTTGTACAGGTAAGGTACTGTAGAGTATTGGCTTGTACAGATAAAGTACTGTAGTGTATTGGCTTGCACAGGTAAAGTACTGTAGAGTATTGGCTTGTACAGATAAAGTACTGTAGTGTATTGGCTTGCACAGGTAAAGTACTGTAGAGTATTGGCTTGTACAGGTAAAGTACTGTAGAGTATTGGCTTGTACAGGTAAAGTACTGTAGAGTATTGGCTTGTACAGGTAAAGTACTGTAGAGTATTGGCTTGTACAGATAAAGTACTGTAGAGTATTGGCTTGTACAGGTAAAGTACTGTAGAGTATTGGCTTGTACAGGTAAAGTACTGTAGAGTATTGGCTTGTACAGGTAAAGTACTGTAGAGTATTGGCTTGTACAGATAAAGTACTGTAGAGTATTGGCTTGTACAGGTAAAGTACTGTAGAGTATTGGCTTGTACAGGTAAAGTACTGTAGAGTATTGGCTTGTACAGGTAAAATACTGTAGAGTATTGGCTTGTACAGGTAAAGTACTGTAGTGTATTGGCTTGTACAGGTAAAGTACTGTAGAGTATTGGCTTGTACAGGTAAAGTACTGTAGAGTATTGGCTTGTACAGATAAAGTACTGTAGAGTATTGGCTTGTACAGGTAAAGTACTGTAGAGTATTGGCTTGTACAGGTAAAGTACTGTAGAGTATTGGCTTGTACAGGTAAAATACTGTAGAGTATTGGCTTGTACAGGTAAAGTACTGTAGAGTATTGGCTTGTACAGGTAAAATACTGTAGAGTATTGGCTTGTACAGGTAAAGTACTGTAGTGTATTGGCTTGTACAGATAAAGTACTGTAGAGTATTGGCTTGTACAGGTAAAGTACTGTAGAGTATTGGCTTGTACAGGTAAAGTACTGTAGAGTATTGGCTTGTACAGGTAAAGTACTGTAGTGTATTGGCTTGTACAGGTAAAGTACTGTAGAGTATTGGCTTGTACAGGTAAAGTACTGTAGAGTATTGGCTTGTACAGGTAAAGTACTGTAGAGTATTGGCTTGTACAGGTAAAGTACTGTAGAGTATTGGCTTGTACAGGTAAAGTACTGTAGAGTATTGGCTTGTACAGATAAAGTACTGTAGTGTATTGGCTTGTACAGATAAAGTACTGTAGAGTATTGGCTTTAAGTTTTTAAATGTATGGGTGTCCATTAAAGTTTATAAATAATAATTCATATAATTTGTAAATTTATTTTCTGTTGTAGTTGTTAATTATTAATATTTATTATTGATCAAAATAAAAAAAATCTAATGAAGGTTATTATTCATACCTCAGCTGCCTGATGTGCCATATATGTCTTACAATAACTATGTTTGCAATAGGGATGAAAAAATATTTTATAACACAATATAGAGTTTTACTTATGATTAGGGTTGTGACAATATGCGTTTAAAATCATAGATCTAAGAATATCACAGACGAAATGAAATGGTATCGAATACTATATACCGCTGGTGTAGAACCATTCAATACTCTTTAATTCTTTCCATCTGTTATATTTTCAGGATCTATTTGAGAATCACGCAAAATATTTGTTAAGAAAAACACTGAAGCAAAATAAGACTAACTAGATTATGTGCACTCGGTAGAGCGCATACCTTCGCCGCCGCTTTGACCCGTTTTCTCCCAAAATTTAAGAAACTGCTTACTGGATAATAACCAATCGTCCCACCAAATTTCATGCAATATGGTACAATACTTTTTTTGAGTTATTTAGTTATAAATGACCTTGACCTTTGACTGGATCGCTTACAAAATTGTACCAGATCGTTTTTGGACAATGACCAATTGTACCATCAAATTTCAGACAATTTGGTTGAATACTCTTCAAGTTATTGAGTTACAAATGGCCTTGACCTTGAACTTTGCCCTTTGACCCGATCGCTCCCAAAATCTAACTAAATGGTTGCTGTCAATTGACCAATCGTCCTACCAAGTTTCATGCAATATGGTTCAATACTTTTTGAGTAATAAATGACAATGACCTTGACCTTTGACCGGGTCACTTCCAAAATGCTAGCAGCAGGTCACTGGACTTGGACCAATCGTTTCACCAAATTTTTGGCAATTTGGTTGAACACTTTTTCAGTTAAGCGAATAACAAGATGATAAATAAATAAATTCCGATGAAAATATGATCTTCTCGCATTCTGCGAAGGTAATAAACTGGAGTATAAATAAATATCATTTGTAAAAGGATGGTCAAATAAATACTGTTATAACAATAGTAAATGTACATGTAAATGTTATATTACTAGAAATGTACATGTAAATATATTAATCGAAATAAAATAAGAAATGCATGAAAGTACCTATGCATATATATACAGTACATAGAATTCAACTTAAAAATCATTTTACTTCAAAATTCAAAGGGTGAATTCACATAGAATATTTTACCCTTAGACATTATATAATAGTTAGTAATAAAATTTATAAATGCTGTATATGTTGAATATGAATTTTTCCTAATTTTTCCATTTCTCAACAGATTGCCTGACTGCTACACCATTCCAGAGGAGTCTTACTGTCCACAGGATGAAGAGTACTACTCCCACAAACCTGTAGTACCTCCTCCTATGCCTCTGATGGAGAAAGATGATATGCTGAGTCAGCAACTAGAAAGAATTAACAGCCTGCAGTACGAGATGAGAGCCTCGTTGGCGCAGGAGGAAGAGTTTGATGTGATCGATGATAGTGACCACCCTACAGATGAAGTCTTCACCATCTTTAACGATCATGAGGAGAATCCAAGAGCACTAGTGAGAATGGAGAGCTTCGGGAAAGGTTCTCCTGAACGAAGTACGTCATGCGATTCTGTAAATGAGAAACATGCAGAATGTGAAGGGAACTATCAGTCAATATCTACTAGAAGAGAATCGCTCACTCTAACTTTAACGAATGATTCGTCAGAGCTAAACGTTTTAACTGTCGATAAGCCAGAAATAATGTTTACGGCTGCCTCTCCATTGACTGAACAACCTATTGAATCTTCCAATGATGTCCTCCATGATTGCAATGAAAGACAGGAAAACAACCAAAGTGGAGATAAAAAAGATACCACGGATGAACAACTTTCAAACACTAAGGATGAAGATCAAGCGAAAACTAAGGATGAACACCATTCGAAAACTAAGGATGAAGATCATACAAAAAATGTTTCCGATGAAAAAATTAAAGATTCATATGATGAGAAGGATATTGAAAATATAAAAGAACCGAATTACGAATATGATTCTTCAATGAATGAAATAGATAACAGTATGGAGACAAATGAAAGTAAGCTGGAAGCAGAGGAAAACACAATTAGTAAAGACACATCTTTGAAGATGTTTCAGGAGTGCAATAATTTAAATTATGAAGATGATACCGAGTTGAAAGTAGAGGAAACTGTTAATAAAATAACTGAAAAACCCACTTCATCAGAAACTACAGTTCCACAATCCGAACAAGAAAAGGTGAAAAAAATCCAAAAGGAGAAACCGAAATTAAAAGCAAAACCAAAACAAGCTCTAACGAATCCGAAAAAATCTTTGGATGAGAAGCAGAAACCAGCAGGAGAAATTGAAAAGAACAAAACTGAGTTGAGTTACGTCCAGAGGGTGATACAAAGAATGCAGTCAGTTGAAAATATTCCAGAAAAATCTGATTTCGAATCTAATAAACAAAACATCTCTGGCTTTAAATCAGAAGATAGTACAAAACATTCAGTAACTAACATCACTAAGGAGCAGAAGGAGAGAATGAAAGAGAATACAGTTGATGATAAATGCGAACTGAAGCAGAATGAGCCACAAAATAACCTTGACCAACAAGAGGATAAATTAGAGAATAATAAGAAGAGAAATGAAAAGAATAAAGAGAGGAAAATGGTAGAATCTCCAGAAAACAACACTGAAAAAACTGAAAGTGAACATCACAATAAACCAGTGGCAAGTTCGGAAAAACTTAAAACTGAATACAAGGATAGCAAAAATGATGGAATAGAAGATGACCCAGTCAAAGAAAAATCTGAAGACATTTCTAAGGAAGTAGTGGAAAAATCCTCTGTCAAAAATTCTGGCGGTGAAAATGATCAAAGTAATGATACAGTTATAAAGATCGATACTATAGGATTTAACTGTCATAAAATTGAAGATCAGAATACTCACACAAACATAGGTAGTCGAACTTCAAATTCGAAATGCAGTGATAAAAGCCCTCCTGATGGAATAGTCAATAATGACGAAGACTTTTTGGAGGATCGAAGGAATGTATTAAAACCTGATTCGAACACAACAAAACAACTATCTGATGTCAGCAAAGAAAATAGTACTACAAGTTCTACTTCTCCGGAAAAGAACGAAATAAATAAACTCATCTATCAAGAATTAGGAAAAGATGCTGAATCTTGCATCAACGAAACGGATGATTATGATGAGTTCGATGTTGACGAAAGTGATTCAATAACTGAACTTACAGCCAATTTGAATAAAATAATTGGGTATGAAGATGCCTCTACGAAGAATAGACCGAATGTGGTGAAGATCCGTCCATCATCGGACTGCTACGTCACACCAATGTTGGGTAACCACCAAATTGACACATTTTATATCATTTGGAATATTAATAAAATCATTATTTATTATTATCTATTAAAATTTCATTGTAAAAACCCGTACAACATTATAATGAACACAATTCAACTATGATATATTTAAAATAAAATTAATACAAAAGTTCGCTAATTACTACTCACTGTCATTTTCTACTTTCTTATATACAATATATGATAGAAATAAAATTTGTAGCAACGCATACCTTTAATAATTTTCACATTCACAGAACTGCTGTCCCATCCTATGTTGAGCAGAAAAGCTTTCAGCAGATCAGAAAATGATATCCAGAATTTCTCGGAAGAGTGGCACTATCAGATGTCTAATTCTTCATCCAAAGAAGATTTCAGTAGCGCTTCTACTCCAAAAGCTCTAGAAAGTCAGCATAGGAACACAAGGTACCCTTATCCTGTTCCTGCTCCTAGGAAAAGTATACTAGGGAAGCCCAAAGAGAGAAAATCCCAGTCAACAGAACGGGAGTACCAAACCCTACCGAAGAAACTGTCGAAACACGGGAAACTAAAGGATTCTAAATATAATTCAGTGTCCAGAAAGTTAGATGGGGAGACACAGAGCAAACTTTCTTCTGGTAAATTCCACAGTATGACCTTACCTAAGATATTCACGATACCTCCCGAGGATAATGGATATGGAACCTTGCGGAGGAGGAAGAAGAGACCGGCGCCTCTACCTCCAAATATGGTGGGTAAGATGGGTTGGTAAAATGAGAAAATGAATTTAAATGTAGTAAAATGTTGCTTTTTGAATCATCTATATTCACTCGTCTATATATTCCTTTTGGCTATTATATCTCATAATTTTTTTTTTTAAATTCTTCAATTCATTTGACGACAGTTTACATTCTGTAATAGGAATTTTACTCTAACTGTTTTAGTTCTAAATATAAATAATTGTAAGAAAATATTTCTCAGAATTCATTGAAGCCACCCAAAGCCTCTCAACACGCGTCAAAAAATACGCCTAGAAGTCAAAAAATGAAAGCCCCGCAACCGCCAAAGAAGACTCAGCCTCCCCCGAGACCTCCGCCGCCTGCGTCCTATAAAATAAAAATAGATCATGAGGGTTAATCACCAGTGGAATCAGAGGGAAAATGTCACCATAAACAAATGAAGAATTTTTTAACAGTTTACTATTTTCACATTTGGGAAAAGAAACTTTACTAATTGGAATGCTTGTAATTATTATAAAATTGGTCTGGGTTCACGACAGTAAATTTGTAAGATTAAAAAATAAGAGTATGAGAGCTGTAGTTTGGAGATTTTTATCTCTCCAGTTTCCTATAAATAATAATAAGAATTTAAGGTAAGATTGTTATTTAAATATAATTAAGATTCATAGTCGATCAACGGAATTTCCATGTTATCAGAGGTTATTTTAACTCAGCGTTGAAGGTTTTTTTTTTGGTTTCAAGCTTTCGAATAGAAAGATTTCTATTCATCATCAGGATTTTTTTTTCACTTCTTGTCCTACTGATGAATGAAGATCTTACTATTCGAAAGCTTGAAACCTGAAATACCTTCAACGTTGAGTTTAAATAAATAAACATGAGGAATTTTAAAAAATAGGTAGAGTGCACCTGACCAAATAATAATTAAAGTTATACACCATATAGTGGCTTATATTCTCTCTTGAAAGCTTAATTAGAATGGTATGTAGTATAATAAACTTATATATTATATGTCAATAAGTTACACCACTCACAGAAATTTCGGATTACAAAAATGGAACGTGCTGCCACCTTTGTTTCGAGGTGGGTACTAGCCATTGGCCATTGCTACGCAAATTTAGGGTTAATTAAAACATGTTGAAGAAACTATTAAAATGATTGTGTTTTTATATTTAAATTAAATATGTAAAATTAACTATTTAACCAGAGCAACGGTTAGTAATCATTTTGAAACATAGGTGGCAGCACGATGCATTTTTGAAACTTAACATTTCCGAGAGTGGTGTATCTTATTGTAGTAGTATTATTAATATAATTGATATATAGATAGATTTTCATTTATTAATGTAGTTGTAGTTAGAACTGTTCATTTCATTTCATGAAAATGTAAAAATAATTTAAATTGCCATGCGATTTTATATTAACTGAACCTATTTAATGATCAACAGTACTTTGAAATATGAAATTAATACATTCTAGATGTAGAGTAAGTTACGAATTATCAAGCGGTCATATAAGAAAAAAAAGTATAATAATTATAATTTAACTTCATATATACTAATCATAATAAAAGTTAAATACTAATTATTACATATTTTTTCTTATAATAACGAAGATGTGAACTTAAGTTGAAATTGACTAAATAATTATCTTATTAATAATCACTTCATATGCCTTATTGAATTTTGATGCTTTAATAAAATTATATACAGATTAAATTGGCTTTTGATTTATATTCATTCATATACTATACTATATGTCATATACTATATGTGTACCTATACTAGTACACATATAGCATCCGTAAATATGACTAAAATTATTAGCATTGTGACAATTATTATCTTTTTCTCTGCCGTAAATATGACTAAAATCATTGGTAATATCCTTTTCTCTACCGTAAATATGACTAATATCATTAGGTACTATCTTTCACTTTAACTTATATGAATAAAAGCATTAGGTACCGTCTTTTTTTATACCGTAAATATGAATAAAATCATTAGGTATGCCGTCTTTTCTTTACAATAAATAGGACTAAAATCATTAGTTACTATCTTTAACTTTACCATAAATATGACTAAAATCATTGGTACTATCTCTTTCTTTACCGTAAATAGGACTAAAATCATTGGTACTATCTCTTTCTTTACCGTAAATAGGACTAAAATCAGTAGGTACTATCTCTTTCTTTACCGTAAATATGACTAAAATCAGTAGGTACTATCTCTTTCTTTACCGTAAATAGGACTAAAATCATTAGTTACTATCTTTAACTTTACCGTAAATATGACTAAAATCATTGGTACTATCTCTTTCTTTACCGTAAATATGACTAAAATCAGTAGGTACTATCTCTTTCTTTACCGTAAATAGGACTAAAATCAGTAGGTACTATCTCTTTCTTTACCGTAAATATGACTAAAATCATTGGTACTATCTCTTTCTTTACCGTAAATAGGACTAAAATCAGTAGGTACTATCTCTTTCTTTACCGTAAATAGGACTGAAATCAGTAGGTACTATCTCTTTCTTTACCGTAAATATGACTAAAATCAGTAGGTACTATCTCTTTCTTTACCGTAAATAGGACTAAAATCATTAGTTACTATCTTTAACTTTACCGTAAATATGACTAAAATCATTGGTACTATCTCTTTCTTTACCGTAAATATGACTAAAATCAGTAGGTACTATCTCTTTCTTTACCGTAAATAGGACTAAAATCAGTAGGTACTATCTCTTTCTTTACCGTAAATATGACTAAAATCATTGGTACTATCTCTTTCTTTACCGTAAATAGGACTAAAATCAGTAGGTACTATCTCTTTCTTTACCGTAAATAGGACTGAAATCAGTAGGTACTATCTCTTTCTTTACCGTAAATATGACTAAAATCATTGGTACTATCTCTTTCTTTACCGTAAATAGGACTAAAATCAGTAGGTACTATCTCTTTCTTTACCGTAAATAGGACTGAAATCAGTAGGTACTATCTCTTTCTTTACCGTAAATATGACTAAAATCAGTAGGTACTATCTCTTTCTTTACCATAAATATGACTAAAATCATTGGTACTATCTCTTTCTTTACCGTAAATAGGACTAAAATCAGTAGGTACTATCTCTTTCTTTACCATAAATAGGACTAAAATCAGTAGGTACTATCTCTTTCTTTACCGTAAATAGGACTAAAATCAGTAGGTACTATCTCTTTCTTTACCGTAAATATGACTAAAATCAGTAGGTACTATCTCTTTCTTTACCGTAAATAGGACTAAAATCAGTAGGTACTATCTCTTTCTTTACCGTAAATATGACTAAAATCATTGGTACTATCTCTTTCTTTACCGTAAATAGGACTAAAATCAGTAGGTACTATCTCTTTCTTTACCGTAAATAGGACTAAAATCAGTAGGTACTATCTCTTTCTTTACCGTAAATATGACTAAAATCAGTAGGTACTATCTCTTTCTTTACCGTAAATAGGACTGAAATCAGTAGGTACTATCTCTTTCTTTACCGTAAATATGACTAAAATCAGTAGGTACTATCTCTTTCTTTACCGTAAATATGACTAAAATCAGTAGGTACTATCTCTTTCTTTACCGTAAATAGGACTGAAATCATTAGTTACTATCTTTAACTTTACCGTAAATATGACTAAAATCATTGGTACTATCTCTTTCTTTACCGTAAATAGGACTAAAATCAGTAGGTACTATCTCTTTCTTTACCGTAAATAGGACTAAAATCAGTAGGTACTATCTCTTTCTTTACCGTAAATATGACTAAAATCAGTAGGTACTATCTCTTTCTTTACCGTAAATAGGACTAAAATCAGTAGGTACTATCTCTTTCTTTACCGTAAATAGGACTAAAATCAGTAGGTACTATCTCTTTCTTTACCGTAAATAGGACTAAAATCAGTAGGTACTATCTCTTTCTTTACCGTAAATAGGACTAAAATCATTGGTACTATCTCTTTCTTTACCGTAAATAGGACTAAAATCAGTAGGTACTATCTCTTTCTTTACCGTAAATAGGACTAAAATCAGTAGGTACTATCTCTTGCTTTACCGTAAATATGACTAAAATCAGTAGGTACTATCTCTTTCTTTACCGTAAATAGGACTGAAATCATTAGTTACTATCTTTAACTTTACCGTAAATAGGACTAAAATCATTGGTACTATCTCTTTCTTTACCGTAAATAGGACTAAAATCAGTAGGTACTATCTCTTTCTTTACCGTAAATAGGACTAAAATCAGTAGGTACTATCTCTTTCTTTACCGTAAATATGACTAAAATCAGTAGGTACTATCTCTTTCTTTACCGTAAATAGGACTAAAATCAGTAGGTACTATCTCTTTCTTTACCGTAAATAGGACTAAAATCAGTAGGTACTATCTCTTTCTTTACCGTAAATATGACTAAAATCAGTAGGTACTATCTCTTTCTTTACCGTAAATAGGACTAAAATCAGTAGGTACTATCTCTTTCTTTACCGTAAATAGGACTGAAATCATTAGTTACTATCTTTAACTTTACCGTAAATAGGACTAAAATCATCGGTACTATCTCTTTCTTTACCGTAAATAGGACTAAAATCAGTAGGTACTATCTCTTTCTTTACCGTAAATAGGACTAAAATCAGTAGGTACTATCTCTTTCTTTACCGTAAATATGACTAAAATCAGTAGGTACTATCTCTTTCTTTACCGTAAATAGGACTGAAATCAGTAGGTACTATCTCTTTCTTTACCGTAAATAGGACTAAAATCAGTAGGTACTATCTCTTTCTTTACCGTAAATATGACTAAAATCAGTAGGTACTATCTCTTTCTTTACCGTAAATAGGACTGAAATCAGTAGGTACTATCTCTTTCTTCACCATAGCGAAGGAGTAGCACTACGTCGTCTCAGCAGGCTGCAAGATGTCCCAAAATAGACCTGGCAAGTCGCTAGGTAATAATGCTATATAGGTACACGTTAGCAAGTCGCTAGGTACAAAGTTAATGTTAGTGTAAGCATCAACAGTGACGAGTAATGGACAATAGTGTGTGCATTGCGCGGGATTAATAAAAATATATGCTATTTTAGCCTATTTATAATATCTAGGTATATAGGTTAATTTAATTACTCAAAAATGATAACCAATATAATTTCTGTCTAAAAATTTTGATGTTTAATTTTACTAAATGGTTAATTATGAATGAATGCATTTTTATATTAATACGTGATATGCAACGGGTATAAAAATACTGGTATAAAATTACGCAACTTTCGATCTTTCTTAAACAAACATGAATCAACGTGTCAGGAATTCTTTGAACTTAAAATTCGGTGTCTGAATATGTACGACTGAAACTATTTTACAATGATAATTAAATAAGAAACAAGATGGAAATACACAATACATGAAAGGATGCAAAGATCGGCAAAATAAGTAAAAAGACGAAAATGAATATCTACGAAAAATATAGATTGACAGTATCTAGGAATAATTTTCAGAATAGATACCCAAAATAATATTATTGCTAATAATACAATTTCTAATAGTAACGCTTAACTGAAAAATTTGGATGAAAACTAATTTTGTTGAAAAATCAAATAATAGTGAACAATTAATCAGATAAAAATAAATTTATAGCGTCAAATTGAATTTTTTTTGAAGCAAACTTCTACGAAATCATAGTTTTTCATCAGTGAAAGGCTGAATAGATATATGGTCAATTAATTCGGGAAACACATATTTAAATACCATGGCGATATATTGTATTTTGATTATACCTACTAATTCAATAAATTACAAAAATTAGTTTGTACTAAAGGCATTAGGTTTTACTACTTTTTGTTTAATTTATCATTACTAGGGTTGTGACAATACGCTTTTAAAATCATAGATACTGAAGATATTACAGACGGAGAGAATTAAAGAGTATTGAATGGTTCTACACCAGCGGTATATAGTATTCGATACCATTTCATTTCGTCTGTGATATTCTTAAGATCTATGATTTATAAAGCATATTGTCACAACCCTAACTAATTCATTACCATAAGGTTCATCAAGATTTAAATACTTCACTTCAGTATGAAAATCAGCAATGATTTGTATGTGGTGAGTGAAATTAATTTTTAATATTTTGACCAATAAAATTAGGTGATATTATTTCAATTGCCTTCAATTTTAAGTTAACGAATAATAATTCTTATTAATAATTATTCTAAAAAATAGTTTTAATGAACATTTTATTTGACATCTCCAATATAAATAAACTAAATATTAGCGTATAAATTACATGTTAAAACATTCAAAAGAAGGATATAATTTGTTCCTATATTTTACAGTCCCTTCTCTTCCTACATAGAAAGTTTTGTCGAAGGATTACGAAGGCCTCGAACAACTTCTAAGTGGCAGGACTCTCTCGCTTGAAGACTTCAACTACAAAGGAAAACAATTGCTAACCATCGCCATTGAAAAAGGAGATTTAAAAACCTTAAAGGTAAAATAAGTCCGTTATCTTTACTAGCTTCATTTCTATTCCTTTATCTTTACTTGGTTAAATTCCTAATATTGAAACACTAAATGGAATTAGAATAATATTTTGGAATCATTCTATACGATATTAAATGATTTAAGCAGATCATTTTTCTATTTTTTATTTACTTGTTCTTCACAACCTCAAAATGGATCGATTTTAAGCGATCCTGCAAGAAAATTAAAAGAAATTTTCATTAAAACTATGTTGTTTATATTGAATTCTTTCAATTACCATATTTCTGGTCCGTAATCTTTACTAGCTTGATTTCTGGTCCGTTATCTTTACTAGCTTGATTTCTGGTCCGTTATCTTTACTAGCTTCATTTCTGGTCCGTAATCTTTACTAGCTTCATTTCTGGTCCGTTATCTTTACTAGCTTCATTTCTGGTCCGTTATCTTTACTAGCTTCATTTCTGGTCCGTAATCTTTACTAGCTTCATTTCTGGTCCGTTATCTTTCCTAGCTTCATTTCTGGTCCGTTATCTTTACCAGCTTCATTTCTGGTCAGTTATCTTTCCTAGCTTCATTTCTGGTCCGTTATCTTTACTAGCTTCATTTCTGGTCCGTTATCTTTACTAGCTTCATTTCTGGTCCGTTATCTTTACTAGCTTCATTTCTGGTCCGTAATCTTTACTAGCTTCATTTCTGGTCCGTTATCTTTCCTAGCTTCATTTCTGGTCCGTTATCTTTACCAGCTTCATTTCTGGTCAGTTATCTTTCCTAGCTTCATTTCTGGTCCGTTATCTTTCCTAGCTTCATTTCTGGTCCGTTATCTTTACCAGCTTCATTTCTGGTCCGTTATCTTTCCTAGCTTCATTTCTGGTCCGTTATCTTTACCAGCTTCATTTCTGGTCCGTTATCTTTCCTAGCTTCATTTCTGGTCAGTTATCTTTCCTAGCTTCATTTCTGGTCCGTTATCTTTCCTAGCTTCATTTCTGGTCAGTTATCTTTCCTAGCTTCATTTCTGGTCCGTTATCTTTACTAGCTTCATTTCTGGTCCGTTATCTTTACTAGCTTCATTTCTGGTCCGTTATCTTTACTAGCTTCATTTCTGGTCCGTTATCTTTACCAGCTTCATTTCTGGTCAGTTATCTTTCCTAGCTTCATTTCTGGTCCGTTATCTTTACTAGCTTCATTTCTGGTCCGTAATCTTTACTAGCTTCATTTCTGGTCCGTTATCTTTACCAGCTTCATTTCTGGTCAGTTATCTTTCCTAGCTTCATTTCTGGTCCGTTATCTTTACTAGCTTCATTTCTGGTCCGTTATCTTTACTAGCTTCATTTCTGGTCCGTTATCTTTACTAGCTTCATTTCTGGTCCGTTATCTTTACTAGCTTCATTTCTGGTCCGTTATCTTTACTAGCTTCATTTCTGGTCCGTTATCTTTACTAGCTTCATTTCTGGTCCGTTATCTTTACTAGCTTCATTTCTGGTCCGTAATCTTTACTAGCTTCATTTCTGGTCCGTTATCTTTACTAGCTTCATTTCTGGTCCGTTATCTTTACTAGCTTCATTTCTGGTCCGTTATCTTTACTAGCTTCATTTCTGGTCCGTAATCTTTACTAGCTTCATTTCTGGTCCGTTATCTTTACTAGCTTCATTTTTGGTCCGTTATCTTTACTAGCTTCATTTCTGGTCCGTTATCTTTACTAGCTTCATTTCTGGTCCGTAATCTTTACTAGCTTCATTTCTGGTCCGTTATCTTTACTAGCTTCATTTCTGGTCCGTTATCTTTACTAGCTTCATTTCTGGTCCGTTATCTTTACTAGCTTCAGTTCTGGTCCGTAATCTTTACTAGCTTCATTTCTGGTCCGTTATCTTTACTAGCTTCATTTCTGGTCCGTTATCTTTACTAGCTTCATTTCTGGTCCGTTATCTTTACTAGCTTCATTTCTGGTCCGTTATCTTTACTAGCTTCATTTCTGGTCCGTTATCTTTACTAGCTTCATTTCTGGTCCGTAATCTTTACTAGCTTCATTTCTGGTCCGTTATCTTTACTAGCTTCATTTCTGGTCCGTTATCTTTACTAGCTTCATTTCTGGTCCGTTATCTTTACTAGCTTCATTTCTGGTCCGTTATCTTTACTAGCTTCATTTCTGGTCCGTTATCTTTCCTAGTTTCATTTCTGGTCCGTTATCTTTACTAGCTTCATTTCTGGTCCGATATCTTTACTAGCTTCATTTCTGGTCCGTAACCTTTACTAGCTTCATTTCTGGTCCGTTATCTTTCCTAGCTTCATTTCTGGTCCGTTATCTTTACTAGCTTCATTTCTGGTCAGTTATCTTTACTAGCTTCATTTCTGGTCCGTTATCTTTCCTAGCTTCATTTCTGGTCCGTTATCTTTACTAGCTTCATTTCTGGTCCGTTATCTTTACTAGCTTCATTTCTGGTCCGTTATCTTTACTAGCTTCATTTCTGGTCCGTTATCTTTACCAGCTTCATTTCTGGTCCGTTATCTTTACTAGCTTCATTTCTGGTCCGTTAATTTTCCTAGCTTCATTTCTGGTCCGTTATCTTTACTAGCTTCATTTCTGGTCCGTTATTTTTACTTGCTCCACTCTATTTTTCTTTAATATGTTTAATATTGGATGAAGGCTGTAGTTACTATAATTTTAATTATCTGTCTGGTCTCAGGTGCTACTAGACAGTGGTGCACCAACAGATGAATGCAGCAGAGATGAGTATACTGGTAGATGTGAACTACCATTATCAACGGCTATTAGGTTTGTAATAGTTTCTTGTACAGACCATAAAATATGGGAAGCTAAAACAGTACATATGTAAGAAATAACTACATATATGTTGGGGTAGGCTATTATGACATCATCACTGCTGAGCCAATGGGAGGTGATAGCTGCATGGAGAATGGGGGTCAATGGAGGGTTTATTTTAGGACATCATCACTGCTGAGCCAATGGGAGGTGATGGGTTATTCCTTCATGTAATAATAAAAATCCAAAATGGCGATAGTTAATGGAATGAAGTAATTATAGACATGTCCGTTTTTTCAGGTTGAATAAGAAGGATATGGTTACCGAGTTGCTTCGAAGAAACAGTGTGACCTCACCAGCAATAGGACTTGAGTGTTTGCAGGAGAGGAGGTACAACATCCTCAACCACCTCCTGGAAAATGGTATGGGGTACAGATTCCTAGAGTATATCCTACAAGAACCTATCAGAGGGGGAATGCAAATATTCCTGAAGGTGAGGATGAACAGATAATTTTCTAGTTACTCTTTTTTAAAGAGGTTATTTTTTCATTAAAAACAAGATTATTAGTTACTTTAACTCATTTCTTACTTGCGGAAAATCAGGTGATCCTTTTCACTGTTCGAGTTACAAAATTTCAATATTTTCTCTTAATAATTTATGCTAAAAATTGAAAAATACTAAACAGTAAACTTTTTAGAAAAGTAACTTTCATAATTTTGGTTATCCATGTTGATGACGAGAAACAACTTTAGCTAAATTCTGTACTTAACTATCCCGTTATTTCAGTCGCTGTCATCCTGCCTTCATCTACTCCTAAGCTGTGACGTGAGACTACAAAGTAGGTACACCGTGACACAAATAGGCAAAGTGAGAAGAGGAGTACCTACCAATATATATGGTGCAATGTAAGTATGTTTTATTTTAGTAGGGGTTCAACGTCTGCTTCAGTCAAATCGTGACTATATCGCTGACGTCAAAAGGAAATTATGTACAAGGGACTGGAAGAAGCAGTCAGAAAGGAAAGTGGCTCCATGAACAAAGTCACCTATCACCAATCAGTGACAATGCTCATGGACGCAGAAAAGCTACTACGTGAATGCAGTCACTTACCAAGGAACACAAGCACCGGTGGCTGCATTCACTGATGGAAATTAAGTGAGGATAGGATAGTAAATGAAACCTAAAAGCCTACCTAACACAAAATCTCAGACCTCGTAGTTGAAGATCATAACCCTAGCGCTATCCTCTAAAACTGCAAGTAGCGTTAAAAAAGGATAAAAAATGAGTGAAAGATCATCCAAATTAAAACAGTTCTGTTACCAAGGGACGCCACAGGCTATGAGAATCTGATTTTAAATCATCATCTAAATCATACTAATCTGATAGTGAGCAGCTTTCTTAGGTATATATTATTAACTGATGACATAAAATGATAGAAATTGATTTGGATGATGAAAAAAACAACAATGAAAATTGAGTAAAATATTTAATCAATTAGCTACCAATATTTTCTATCAGTTGAATCTTTACTGATAAATGAAAATGATTATAAAGGTAAAATAGCTTGTTTTATAGAACTTAATTATCTAGAACTAAGTAGAACTAGTAGAAAAGTTCTAATTTTAACATGGACTTTAAATCAATGAATAGCATAGAGTGGATTTTGATAAAGGAATTCTAATCCAAATAACTATACAAAATAGATCAGAATAAGCTAATAAAAACAATAACAGATAAACAATTAGCTTAAATAGCTAACAGATTCTTTAAATATTCTATAAATGAATAACATATATTAAGAAGTAATTACTGACATATGATAAAAGAAGTTGACCATCATTTTGGGTAAATGTTTCACTCCTTTGGATTAGTAATCAAGAGATCTTTAGAGTTGTCACTCAAAGTAACATCTTCATATTCACTAAATACACTTGGCAGTAACTTTTCCGCACTAATGTCATAACTATACTCATTGGCCTCATCACTATACTCCACTGCTGCCAGGGAACAGTTAGTGATGCTACAGGAAGATAGGCCAGTAATGGCTTTAGCGGAGAGAGAAACACCTTTTGAGCAGTTTTGAACGACCGTGTCCTTGGCCGTAACTTTTGCCCCTTCTCGACACTCCAAACCGACACCAGAATGACCATCAAGATTGACCCGGTCAAGAAGACACTCTCCACCTCTGTTGCTATTGGGACAGTGGGATACAACCACACCTCCTGAAGATTGACCAGATATGGTCACATCGGTCAGACAGACCCGTCCACTATGAACAAAAATTGCAGTGGTGTGATGGCAACTAGGCTCTATAGTCAGACTTCTAAGAGAAAAGTTGGCATCAATCTTTTTACAGTTTGAGTTTCTCTTAGAGCCAGCTGATAAACTGATGTGCATCATAACATCGCCAGAAGTCACTGTACCAACCAACACAGACTCTTTAGACACTCCACAGATGACTCCACCGCCCTGAGCCATGACTCCCAGACTGAGCAGTTGGTGTCTGCCAGGCAAAAGAAAGATCATATCACCTGCTTTACAAGCCTCTATAGAGCCTGAGAGACTAGCAGCTAAGGTCACAGGCCAACAGGATCCTGCTTGGTGCTGCTGAACAACTTCTTCAATACGAGCCATACTGCTGGAAAGTTTTGTCAAGTTGCTGGCACCTCCAACCACCCACACTCTGTTCTCCGACTCCTCTCCTGTGCTTCTATCCAGTGAATTTTCCTCCACTCGATAAGGCTCAGAGTGGAAAATATGGCAAGAGGAAATCTCTCTCATAATCGGGTCATAGAGCATTTCAAATTTATTCTTCAGATTTCCTAACCGTTGGTGCAACTCCATGAGCTCCTTCACAATATTCTCATAAATGATACCTTCATTACATTTAGTTTCAGTCTCCAGTTTATCAATGCTGTGAAACACCATCCAGGCCTCATTCTTAGCTCTCTTCATGTCAGCAGAAACACCAGCTGGCAACCCAGGTAACTCGCCAGTCATTTTCTGGTAGAGAGTGTACCTCCACTCTATCGTCTCACGATCAAAGCAACAGTCCACCTCTATATCCCAGGGGTACAAAATATGCTGGTGAAAGAATCTGACAAGTTCTATAATTTCTGCCGTTCTAGCAACATCAACAGTGTCATTTTCCTGCTGAACCAGAGGGACTAGTTCATGCAGTTTGACAAGAATTTCCTGATTTTTGGAAGATTCCTTCATATCAGCATCTTCCTTCAAATTATCAATGAAATCAGGAACAGAGCTAACAATACTCACAGAAGCTTCTAGTTTGTCCATGCTCACCTGCAACACATCTACAATGTATTCCTGATTGGATAATATGGCATTGTACTCATCAAAAGAGTTCTGCAAAAGGTCGAACTTCCACTTTGCTCTCCAACCAGCCGGTTCAATGCCATCCACCACGTGCTCAACAAAGCGCTTCTCAGCATCGAGTACAGGACAGTCTTGTAAAATCTTAGCGAGCTCATCAATGTGATCCTCTGGGGACCAGGAAACTGTGAACAAATCCATACCAGGCAACAAATCTGAAAAACAAATGTTGTGATATTCTAGTGTTTAGACAAATTAATTAGGAATGGGTTATGCTTTGCTATATATAAAAAAGTCCTATCACAGAAATAAAATATAAACTTAGAATTGGAAACTTAGGGTGACAACACAGCTACTTATGAAGTAGTGCAACTAAAATTGTACCATTATAATCTTTAAGAACATTTAAAATTTTCAAGCAACAGGAAGGAGGGGGGGGGGGGGGGTGATGAACTTTCACCAATGCAAATTTAAATTTTCTTGTGTGATGAAGAAATATGATTTTTTTTATATCAATCATACCAAAAATAAATGAGATTTAAAACAGTTGCATTTCTCTTCAATCTTTCTTTGGGAGGGAGGAGAAAATTATTATGATAGGTACTCTTATTGACAAGAAAAGTCATGAATTCTAGCTATAATATAGGCTCACCTGCCATACAAACATAACACTGTCATATAGCTACTCATCAAAATAAGAATAATATCGAGATTAAACTCTCGATACAAATATCCATTATATTTAAAAGCAGCTTGAAGATAAGAACATTAATTTATTTCCTTCCATATATAATATTCTTTTTGAAAAATACAACAAGCATAACTTATTGATCATATATAGCTATTAATTCTCCAACAGCTAATACAAAAGAGCATACTATTTCCACATTCTTTCTAGTGATGTTTTATGGATGTAGCTACTTGAAAAAATAAGAAAACATTTATGATTGTTTGCATAGAATATTGGTAATATTGATTGTCAGAATTTCATAATTCATCTAAACTCTACAACAAATGAAATAGGAAAAACGAAATAATTTACTAAAATTTTCTCCTCGAGCTCATAGAAAGTCGGCAGCTAACTGGAGTCTTTTTTTACACTTTAAAATAAAACAGGGGTGATGTGTCAGAGCCAGACTGCAGAAACTGGTAGCTAACCTACTTATCAAAGAAATCCTATATTTATTTTGTCTTCAATTCTTTGCTAAATACATGTAACTAATTAAATATGGGAAAATCTAGGATTGTTTATGTTTGCATGGATGATTGCTTATTATTTTGAAATTCTGTAGGACCTAGTTGAGTGCAGATTATTGAAAGGAGCAGATATTCAGATTCTACCCGTTACATTCTCCAGCTCTTAGTTTCGAAAGCAATGGAAGACCATATTTCAGATTATGTCTTATTGTTCAAAACTCAAAGCCAATTAATTGACTTATATTAATTTTCTAAAGGTCAAAACTCAGATATGTCTAATTGGCTTAAAACTTTGAATTAATTTCTATGTTGATTTTGGCTTAAGAGACTAACTGACACTCCTAAAAAAGCAGTGAAGTACGAGTTTTTTCTATGGTGAATGCATTCTAATCTTCTGAACATATGAATCTTCTGATAGTAATCTCTATAGAAGACTAAAAGGTTCTATTTTTTAAAATGTTATTTCTCTATGAACTTTTTAGATAGAAACAAACAAATTTCACAATCAGAAATTTTCACTCTCTACAATTTAGTAATTTACAAATCTATTTAAATTTTTCCATTAAAATATTCAAATTTTATTCTTGAAAAATAATACAATTTAAATAAATTTATTATTTATATAGAAATTTTTTCGTAACAAATGGCAAATTTCCGTTTGTCAGACTTTGTCTATCATCTGTATAATGAAATAAATAAATAATTGATATTAGGTAGTTATTTATAATCTGCAGCATTTAGCCTATAAACTTCATTTGTTAGTGTTAGCCTTAGTAGCCTAAAGGATTTTACAGACTGGGTGAACTGTGGAGAAGAATTAAATTCCAAATTTCGACAGTTCTTAAGTCTTAACTTCTTGGGAGGAACTTTTCACTGAAATTCTGAATGGCTTAGTCTGGCTAGTCTATAATGAAAATAGCAATAGGTAGGGTCACGCAAGTAAATTGCAGCCCTCTCATGAGGGCGAGAGTCGGATACATTCTGAACAGAAATTACATGAATATGTTGCATTGCTATCAAAAGAAGCACAGTGCATGCTACAATTTATTAATTTAAGTTTTTAACGAATATTTTGAAACTATGATGTTTTTGTTGTTAGAAGCTGAAGTTAGTTAGTGTGCCGCAATTCACCTGCTTGACCCTAGTTATAATAGAGTCGCAGACTACCTAGTTCAAAATTTCTGACAGACACAGATTGATTTCAAGCTGGACATCCAGTCTGTATTTGGTCTTTGGTGCACAAAATCCCATTGACTTTTTCAAAAAGCTGGAAAAATCCACCACAAATTTGAAAATTTCCAGTAATTTGGCTGATCCACCAACATTTATTTTCCCAATCTATCCACCAAAAAGCAAAAATTAATGGTAGGTAACATAGGAATAAATAGCTATAAATCCACCGACTGTGCCAGAATATTATTTTCAAAGGGAAAAAATTCCACCGACTTGTCGGTGGAATTTAACATGAAATACAGTCTGGTTGGACATTGAAGGTATATTGTGGCCATGGGTCACAGCCAGATAGTATTTGGTGGTAAATTCCAATGATATGTTGGCAGATATTCAATTTCTCTAATAAAAACATGCCTGCAAATTGCATTGTCGGAGGATATTTAGCTATTAGCTAATTCCTATATTACCATTAATTTTTGGAAGGGAAACTGGAAAATGTTGGAGGACTAGAAAAATTGATGAAAAATGTTGGCAGCTATTTCTCAGATTTTTGAAAAAGTCAGGAGTTCAGTGCACCCAGTCTGCAGAACAAAATTGAACATGGGATATTTTTAATATTTTCTGTGCGAACAATCCTTAATTTCCTCCTATATTTACATGTATTTTACTGAAAACAGAAGCCAAAATGAGAATTTCTTGGAGAACACATTACCAGTTCATGCAGTCTGGCAGTGCACCACATACAAAGTGTGGTCACAGACTCACAGTGTCACACCAATAACACCATCAGACCGGGCATCACATCACCCAGCCTGCAGAAACTGGTAAACTGTTCTTCAAGGAATCTCCTATTTTGGCTTCTGTTCTCAGAATCTCAGTAAAATACGTGTAAATATAGGAGAAAATTAAGGATTGTTCACTGCAGTTCGCACAGAAAATGTTCAAAATGTCCCATATTCTGCAGACTGGCACATCACTGGCCACTGGGTCTGACCATCTGGCATCTGTATGTGGCCCAGTCTGCAAAGCATGCACAATTAGTCTCCAGATATATAATTTTTATGACAATTTGTCTCCAAAGATTTTCAAATTTCTCTCCAAAATGACCTAAAATATCCAAATTCTCTCCACTAATAACTAATACATGTAAACATAGGATTGATAGGAATTAATTAGAAAATTGTCGCAAAATAATTCAGGAGATTAATTTCAAAGTCTCCAGTCTGCAGAATATGGAACATTTTTTCAAGACTCTCTGCGGGAGTTATTGATTGAATTTTACTCATTTTAGATCTCTGCGGAAGATCTTGAATTAATTCCTATGTTACCTAGGTACTTACCATTAATTAAGCTGCGGGAGATTTTGAAATAATTCCTATGTTACCATTAATTTAGCTGCGGGAGATTCTCAATCTGCTACTGAGTGTCAGCCAAGTAATAAAGCATGTCCAAACTCGCCATTTTAATGGCGAGTTTGTGACAGTTATTTTGAGCCCTTCAATTGCAAATGGCGAGTTTCATCTATTTTTCTCCTATGCTACAATGTTATTTTGGAGAGAATTTATGAAAATTTGATCATTTTGGAGAGAATTTGTTGAATTTTGGAGAGAGCTGGAGAGACAAATGGCGAGTTTATGAGACATACTAATTTTACTTGGAGTGTCAGAGAGTAACTGTCTCAGTCACCAGTGTCTCTCAAAATAAAATCTCTGCGGGAGAAGAGACACATTCTGCAGACTGGCAAAGTCTCAATAGTCGCTGGATAAAGTATAAACTTCACAACCCACTCTGGAAAAAGTGGTCTTTTCTGATGAATTGATTACTTTGAGTCTGTTGGAGTATAGCAAGCCTTAAAATACTGTAATAAATTAATGGAAACTGTATAATCCGCAGCATTTAGCCTCTAAAATTCATCTGTTAGCCTAAATTATTTTCCCCGAGTGGCCAGTCTGCAGAATGTGTCTCTTCTCCCGCAGAGATTTTAATTTGAGAGATAGTTACTATCTGACTCTCAGTAGCAGATTCAGAATCACCCGCAGCTAAATTAATGGTAACATAGGAATTAATTCAGATTCTCCCGCAGCTAAATTAATGGTAACATAGGAATTAATTCAAGATCTCCCGCAGAGATCTCCAATTTCTAAAATTTCAATCAAAAACTCCCGCAGAGAGTCTTTGAAAAATGTTCCATATTCTGCAGACTGGCCGAGTGGTAATCACAACTACATGCATCTTCTGCAGTCTGGAGTGTGACCAACTCAGGATTCTGGAAAATGAGGTCTTCTTAATCTTTTCTGATGAAATTTTAGGCTTTTGTGCCAAAAGGCCTCGGTCTGCCACAGCGTGTGGCAGACCGAGGCCTTAAGCGGCAAAGCGATGAGAGTCCGAGGGATAGGTAGGTACCTACCTAAGGCTACCTTGTCGGTGGTCCTACATTTTTTGTATTTGTAGCCCTAATTATCTAATAGCTAGGTATTATATTATTTATTAATACCTATACTTATACAGTACCTAGGCTAATAGTATCTAACCAAATACAGTCAACTGAATCTAACTAGGTAATTATTTAAAAGAAATTCAGGACAAGTATTACAAGATAGTTAATTAGACAAATAATATTTACCTATTGTCTCATATCTCTATTTCAAACTTCTACAAGAAGGTGGAGCTGCCATCAGAAATCTGGATTTGAAAAAATCGAATTTAGCGCCAATTTTATCACTAAAGTCTCACGCAAGAATAGCGGTGAGGGAGACGCTTAAGAAGAACAAAACATTTATTGCCGTAGAACAAATTTATAGAAAAGATCCCTCGAAATTAATTAAATTGACGAGACTTCCTAAATCTTTACTTAATTACTTATTTTTTGAACGAGAGATTCTCACTTATAAACAAAATATATGGAATAGTAAAAATTGTTATGAATTGATATGGTAGAAGTTAATGAATTTAATTTCTAGATAATTTTTTTCATATTTAGAGGGGGGAGGGAGGGGGGATTTTCATATAATCTTTTATCCCCAACCATAACTCTCTCTTTGGATCTTAATATGTTCTCTTATCTAAGGTGTATATTTTATCATTGGCATTCATATTTAGGGAAGTATGGGAACACATGTAAATAGAACAATAAGATAATTTGAGAACATTTTTTATTGATTACATATTGCGTATAGTAACTTTTTTGCATTGATGTAATTTTTTCCTTTTAATTTTTTAATGTTCTGAACTGTTGTAACTTAGATTATGTCTTTTCTTTTATATTTCAAGTTTTTTTATATAATATTTTAAGACTATCTGCAGTTTTATATAACCTCTCCTTTCAATTAATTAATTATAGTAGGTATACAGGTACACATACTACTTATGAACCGAAATCATGATGAATTTTTAAACAAAGATTACGAAATCACAATTTCTACATTGTAATAAGTAGGGTTGTGACAATATGCGTTTAAAATCATAGATCCTAAAAATATTATAGATGGATTGAATTAAAGACTATTGGATCGTTCTAACCAGCGGTATATAGTATTCGATACCATTTCATTTTATTTCGTCTATGATATTCTTAGGATCTATGATTCTAAACGCATATTGTCACAACCTTAATTAGTAATTATACAAAATTCTTCTAATCGATTCTTCCATAACGTAAAAGTGAATAAAAGGGATTTTGAAATAAGAATCAACAAACATTTGGCAAAATATGTAATAAGAGATAATCAGATTAGAGAAGGTAATAAAAACATTATATATAATATACAAGCTGCAATAAAGTAAAGAAACACAGTAATTCAATTATACGAAACTAAATTTCAAATTTTTTTTTCGATAAATGGTATTTAAATGAATACAATATTTTATTATTAATTAAATGTAAATTAATTTTTCTTGCATGAAAAACTATCCTTTCTATATTTTAGTAGTTAAATAAGAAAGATAAATTCAATCATCAATTAATGATATTGCAAAACAATTAAATTGTACAGAAATGCTTTCTATACCTTTCTATGTGTTGAATTATTCATTCTTTTTGTGATTTGGACTAAAAGCAAGAAACTAACTAATAAAATAATCAAATAAAATACAAAGATGACAATTAACAACTTTAAGTATATATTTAAATTGTTAAACATATAATAATGACTGAAATTATATAAGTGCCTTAAATCTATTTATATATATATTATACAATACATAATAATGTTACGCATACTCAATAATTCTAATCTAAATGATGTAAATAAAAATACCAATAACTAATGTTCAATAGAAGATTAAACAAGTAGGTATTTGACGATAAAATTGGCTAATTTGAATGAAAAATAACATATATAAACTACGGAGAAATTATAAATTTGATATGTCGTCCATTCGTTGGTTACCGATACAAATCAAACAAATAAATTAATCATAAAGACTTCAAATCCTATTCTATACGTTACACTCTATTATTTATAATATATTTAACCTATTTGTTGATAAAGTTCCTTTTATTTACAGTGGCATGTAATAATTGACCGGGAGTTTAAACCTACTGCATATAATAATATGATGTATATAAACCTATAATTGTAAGATAAATATTATGTAAATGGCATTTATTTAGTCGTTATATGTGAAATGGTCGTAAAAGTCCTAAACTTTCGAGCGATACCATAGTAACAGTTATTAATTATTATAACTATTAATCTTGATAACATTTTCATATTTAGTAGTGACAGTATAATTGTTGACAAGAAATGTAGATATTGTGAACAAATACTTATAAACCAGAACGCCATTTCAAAGTCATTTCCAGGATATCTCTATAGGTAGTAATTATTTTGAGTGGATAAGACGCTACTCCTCCTCTCCTCTTCCACCGTAAGTCCTTCTCAACTTGCGGGAATTGGTTCCTCCGAAGCTCCTAATCGCCATCATGAGTTCATCACGAGGATCCAAACCACCGGGCAGCTGCGAGTTCTTCCTCTCACCAGAGGAGCTGGGGCCCTCAACTGGAGGAGATTGGCGAGGAGCTTTGCGAAGAGATGGAGGAGGAGGGGGTGGAGGACCTCCAGATGGTGGTGGTGGAGGGCCAGGCATTGCTGGGGCCGGGGGTGGAGAAGGCATTGATGGAGCAGGGGGAGGTGGAGGAGGAGTTTGCATTGGTGGGGCAGGAGGAGGGGCTTGCATTGGAGCAGCAGGAGGAGCCTGCATTGTCTGTGGTTGCATTTGTATGTGAGCCTGGTTAACTGGTTGCACTAGGGGAGGTTGGACAAGAGGTTCCATTCTTTGGCCCTGACCAGCTTGCATCGATGGAAATTGAGGCGATGTCATCATGTTATCAGTCTCTGCGGTACGAGGACTAGCTGAGGATGGCTGCTGAGTAAACACAACACCAGGAGACCTTTCTTTGCTCTGCTGAACAGATCTCATGTCCGCTGAAGGACTACGTTGTCTCTGGTCCTCACTCACCTGGGGACTGTACAAAAACTGCTGAGGGTTTCTAGGTGGAGACCTTTCGGCAGCCATGTTTTGAGGCGCCACTGAAACTTTGGTTTCTACAGGTTGAGGTCGGAAAGGAGGAGAGGGATTCTTCTTGGCGTTTGCTGCTGCCACCAAAATGGAGGAAATAGGAGGCTCCATTGGAGGAGGGAGTGGCGCCATAGCTTCTGGTGAAGGGACTTTAGTTGTTCTCCAGGGTACTGATGCTACCTGTGGCTCTGTGGGCTGCTGCTGTCCGTTCATAGCACGATTCTGGAAGACATTATAATATAATCGTTAGAAAATTTCATATTGCCTTTTGTCGATACATGGAATTTCTGAATTTTGATTATAAGAATATTATAAACAATATGAAACTATTGTAACTGAGATAAATCTTATTGACTAGCTATTACTAATAAAGTCAACAAGGCTAACAAATTTAATAGAGTAAAGATTGTTTGAATCCATACTCCTAATATAAGACTACACAGAGTTTAAATAAGTCATAAATAAATTTAGTACAGGAGTGCAAAATAAATCTCTTAGATTAGAATTTGTATTTCTAGATGAATTGGAAAATAATTACATTGAGAGGCTGGTGAGCTTGCGGTGCTTTACTGTAAGGTTTTGGCAAAGTCGAGGCCATGCTCTGGTCAACTTGAGAAGACATTTGAGGCTGCTCTGATAATCTGAGAAATGGAAGTGAGAGTTAAGGAAGAATAGGTTATCTAATATAGGTTATTTAGTAACAAGCTAGAAATAAATGAAACGTTGTTATTTGCTAAAGAGTAAATGGAAATACAAGAAATGTATCTATCCATATTTTCAAATGAAGCATTTTCTCGATAACTCCTTTCTAGTTTAACCACCTTTGCCAAGTTAAATTCATTTACACTCACCCACTGGTGTTGAATTCAATTCTCATAGCTGGCATCTCAGAGGGTCCAGGAGCTCTGGCCATCATTGGCTGAAAGAGAAATGATAGTGATGGTGAAAATTAGTGGTATGGGTATTAACTCGTATAACTGCGTCCATCGCTTGGATGGTCCAACTAATTTTCATAGGCCTCAACTTCCCACAAGAATTCTAAATCTTTACCTGACTATCATAAAACACATAATTATGTGTTTTACTACAAACTTTTATTGCAAATTCTTCACGACTTATTTTAGAGCAGAAATCTTTTTTTATATTTTTTAGCTAATTCCGAATGCTACAATTAGATGGCAGAATATAGAAATAGGCAGAAGCCAGTAGGTAATTAGATCAATATTAATATTTGTTATACTAGTAATTAGTAAACATATTGAATTGAATGCTAGAAACAAATTAGAAGTCGTTGACAGTATTTTATTAGGTAAAGTAGTTGGGATTAATTAGATACAATTATTTTTATATTACAATATCAAAGTTTGCCATACCTGAGGAGCACTCTGTTGTTGAGGAGGCCACTGTTTCTGTTGCACAACAGCGGGTTGTACGAACTGTTGTCTCTGTATGGGCTGTTGCTGCGGTTGACTCTGGATAAAATGTTGCTTCTGTTGTTGAACGGCACTGGGCTGCTATTGAAGAATTAAGAGTAAATTAATTTAAAGGAAAACTGATAAATCGGAAGGTAGTATCTTACTATTCTTTCATTAATGAATAATGGATCTATGAATCCCAACTGGATTTCTAGCTTCAAATACAGAAATAATTCTATAGGCTCTGTAGAGGGCCGTACACACGTAGGGTATTTTAAGTCTTTCCACCAGACTTTTTGCTAAGCTCCTCCTACTTTTTCCACGAGAATATAAGAGAAAACTATAAAAATAATATTTATTTCAGTTGGTATCCATGATACCTGCCGGTATCATGGATACCAACTAAAACCAATAACAATTATATAGTTTTTTTTCTTATATTCTCGTGGAAAAAGTAGGAAGAGCTTAGCAAAAAGTCTGGTGGAAAGACTTAAAATACCCTACGTGTGTATGGCCCTTTAGGATGTACTTCAAGCCAATCTCACCTGCTGGTACTGCTGAGGAGGCTGCACGAATCTCTGCTGTTGCTGCTGCATAGGATGAGAAGGACCTTGCATCATCTGCTGACGTAGGCCCTGCATTTGTTGGTTCATTTGTGGTACTCCTGCGTCCTGACTCTCAGTCTCGATGGCAATTGGAATTTCCCGAACCTGAAAAAGAACAAAGTGATTATTTTACTGTATATTTCAAATGAATTTATATATTAGAAATATTATATAATACAGTTAAAGTATTATATAATAATAGTATATAGTAGACTATAGCAGAAGTCTCCGACGTAATGAATATATTCTTATCACTACGACAGTCATTATTTATATTTTAGCGGTGGCTTAACATCTGCTTCGGAACCAAAGGCGAAATAGTTTACGTCAAAAGGAAATTAAGTACAATGGTCTCGAAGAAACAGTCAAAAAGGAAAGTGCCTCCATAAGCAAAGTCACCTACCATCGTCGGTGACAATTCTGATGAATGCAGAACGACAGTTATTATAAAAACTGTTAATCACCATCGTCTTTGAATGTTCATACATTATACTCTCCAACGTACCATGGATTGTTGTTGTTGTCTTTGTTGTTGTTGATTCTGCTGAACAGTCTGAGTATTTGAAGCAATGGGTGCGACTCTGCTATGCAACACGTGCTGGTTCTGCATCAGCTGATCTTGCCACTTGAAAAAGTCATCCTGCAGCTTCATGTACTCTTGTGCCATGTTAGGGCCTTCGAAACCTGTGGATCGGAAAATCATTTAGAAACTATTCGAACAGTGATTGGATAGCTTTATTTGTGAGTTCAATAAAGGACTTGCAGAACTACAAATTAGTATTGCCAAAAAGAACTTTGAAATGAGCAAGTGAAACATTTCGACTTTCTAATATAGTTGAGCAATTACATATAAACTGTGCAAAATTATCTATTATAAATAAAATATCTATAATAGATGAATTATAATAATATAAAAAACATGTAGCGTTCTTGCATTAATTGTAGTTAAATAATTTATCGACTTGTGAAATAAACAAAATATATGTTAGCATTAGGCAGCGTATAGGTACAGTATAAGCCAATAAACAGTAATGTATATATTTTTATTTATTTATTGAACATAAAGCACCCTTTACATTATTTCCAGGGTCGGGGACAGAACAATACTAAAAATTTCTTTCAAAATGTACATGGAGAACAGTACGGCACCTAGTACACCCCCCTGTGGAACATCTTCAACTCACCCATCATCATAGGCGGCATGACCATTCTGTTCCCACCCCCACCCGGCATATTGGGGGTGTTGTTATTCATTGGGGGGTTTGAAGAGGGGTTGGGTGCTGGAGAAAAAAGAAATACCATTAGGGTTAAGTAAATCGTAATTATTTAATTAAACTTTAAATGACTGACACACATCCAGGAAAGACTGCAGTATTCCCTTGAAAGAAATTAAACTATGTTGTTCCTAATTATTTCCACATACATATATCTATTCAAGAGTTACAAGAATTAAAGCAAAATTAGCGAAGTATACTGATTTCAGTCGTATCGGTGTTATTGCAAAGACTGTGATAGATTTATACGAGTCTGAACAGCTCATTAGGGCGACACAGTGTCATTTTTAATTACCGTTTTATTTTATTTATTATAGTTTATGTACGTTGACACTGTGATGAATGACATGGTGGGGCACTTGACTAATGGACCCTTCTTTGATGTACGCGAAAAAGTTTTGTTATTGTAATTGGAAATACGAATGTATTATTCTAAAAGTGTTGAATAAATAGTGATTAATTAATGACACCCTTATTTTATATTATATGTCTTATAAACATAATCTTGAATTTAATCCGAAGGAATTGTATTTTAATTGATTTAATAACTTAATACAGTTAGAAACATATAATTAAAGGCCTATATTCAATGATAAATGATTAGGTTCCAAGAGACGTGAATTTATATATTATATAGTAAACAATTCAATTTAATTTCGCACAGTTAAATACCATGACATAACTTGCTATCGAATAATGGTTATATATAAAAGAAAAAGTATATAATTATAACTATTTAACTGTAGGTGTCATGGATACTAAAATAAAATTAAAGCTAATTTTAAATTATGATTATTATACATTTTTTTCTTACGTATCTGAAAATTGGGGAACAGTTCGATAATGTTTAATTCTACAGGTGTTAATTATTCCGATTTCATATAAATAATCATCAATTGTAACTATTCTATGTTAAATATATATATTATTTTTCAATTTGAAATAGTAGAATAGGTTATTTTTTAATTTTGCTCTCATCTAGAAACCGTAGCCAATCTTTTTATGTCATAGTAGTTCATCCAAACAAAATGTATTAAAAATAATATAAGCAATATTAGTCATCACTAGGGTTGTGACAATATGCGTTTAAAATCATAGATCTAAGGAATAGCTTAGACGAAACGAAATGGTATCGAATACTATATACCGCTGATTTAGAACGATTTATTACTGTTTATTCCTCTCCATCTATAATATTTTCAGGATCTATGATTTTAAAAGCATATTGTCACAACCCTCGTCATCACGAATATACGACACGAGCTGTTTCGTAATAAAAATCACAATATGTACTCTAAAAATATTCATTTAAAAATTAATATGGTTAGGACGTTCATTACATTTAACGCATATTATCTTGCCAATCAAAAATTGGTCCAATAAATTAGTTCGATTAGAGACATTCCAATGAAGATGTTAAGCAGCCATATCACACTAAGTTTACACTGACATATTGTATGTATGTGACAACATAACATAACTAAAAGGGCATGTTCACCAATCTCAGAGCATGTATGCTGATAAGCCTCTAACTATGCAATGAAAGGCACCTATCATGCCATTCACTCGTTCATTTAAATTTATCTATGTATTCAACAATTATCATTAAGACTTATCTGTAACTATTCAATAAAGAATATATCAAAATAGAAAACCTATCATATTCAAAATTCTCAGGAACCTTTTCCAATATATGAAACGTATCTAATTGATTTTGAGAGAGAAAGAAAAGAAAATTCAATCAGGATCCAAGTCTAAGATTACCTCCAACTCAATAGATGGTGGGTAAATTTCAATGGCTGAGTTTTAAATAAGTTACAAGAATGTGAATCACAGTTTCTATATTTAACTTCAAGCAGAACTGTTTACACTTAGGTATGTTCACACAAACATATTACTCATACGGTATGACTACCTTCGAAAAAGATAGTTGGTCTATTCTTAGATTTACCTGCATTTCGCTGTAAGAAAATTTGAGCCTCGCTCCTAAAGCGATCATTCAGGTCTCCGTTCATAATTGTAGAAGCTTGTTAAGACACAGAACGTTTAAATGAACTACTTCAGCAGCAAAATCAACACGGCATACTTTAAATTAAAACTAGGAAAGTGACATGTAAATATATTAGTAGCTCACGCAGCCTAGCTAGAGCAACACAACATACCAAAAAAGGAATCAAAATGATAAATGAAGCGTAACTTAATATAGATTTGGCATAGAGAGCAATATGATAAGCCGTCAAAGAGTTATTAAAAGAACGCCATCTTTTCTCGGATTCAAAATGGCGCTGAAGCCGATGAGCAAAACGAAAGAAAAGCCAATGGAATGTTATACAGACCGCTAGGGTTGTTTTGGTCCATTACACACTATTTAAATCTATATCATAGTAACACCTAGCACCAAATGATGTGGTCGCACTGAGGTAGAGAACTGCACTGACGGTCAGTCAGGTGGTGTGACATCAGATGCCAAAACCGCCTATGTGAGAGTATAGACATACACATACCCATGCATTAAGTGCAGGGGGGACCGATAACGAGGGAACTGCAGTGGCAGAAGAAGAGAGGGAAGTAATGGCAGGGAACTATAGAATGATAGGTAAATTTAGAAGTAGAACTACCATTTGAACATTGATATGCTGTCACAATGATAAAAATAGGAACCTACATAGGAAAAGTGAGAAGATACAGCTAAGTGACATATATTGAGTTAACATGTAAGTAAATAAAAGTTAGATGTGACAAAGGTAAAATCTAAACACCGATAATCAGTTGCAGAAAGTTAATTTGAGTTCTTAGTCATTGAAGTTATATTAAATTAGCTAAAGCTTGAAGCATGGTTTTGATTAAAATCTATAATCTGTAGAATCTAAGAAAGATGTACCTACATGTGGGCGGTGATGGGCGACATAACATATCTGATGAATAACAAACATCTGAAACGTACTGAAAACACAAAGGAAATGAGTAACACTAACTAGAACCGAATATAATTACTAGACTGTCATTAGTAGAACACTCTGACCGTACAGTATTTCTAAATTTCAACCAACCCTTTAAATCGACTATACCTATTTTGGAAAATGAACAGATGTTATGAAAAGAGAAGTTCGTGTTTCAATTGTTGAAGGTGAAATGGTTAACCTTTTGATAGCTGTGTTAACAACTCTTAGACCTTGTTAATTACCTTGTAAGAGCTGCCAAGTTTTCGAGGGTTAATTCACCAACCAAGGTTAGATGACTTAGATCGCAGACACAAGTTATTGTAACTGTGAAATAGAGAGTTGAGCTTCTCTATAGACACATGCTTTCAGAGGAGATGGTCTTCCTTATGAACATTCGCATTGAAAAATTTATTTTCTTGTTTTCAGAGGCAGGCACTGAAGCCTGGAAAATATGACTGGAATATCAAGCTAAGTTTTTACTAAATTTTTCATATCCATAAAAAGATAATTCTTAATAATGTAAAAGCTATTCACTATACTTTTCTAAATAACAATTCCTATATATGTTTTTATTAGATTTTAATTTATTGGTATAAACTTTAAATAAATAGCTTCAATTGATACCAATTTTTTGCGAAAACACTAAATAAGAAAATTTTATAGAATAACATTTTGGTTACGTTGTTTTGTCGAAATATAAATCACGAAATTCAATAAATGAAGATAAAGCAGTTCACCTAATATGACGTAATTTTATGGAACGAGTAAACAATTCTAGTGTTATTAGTTTAAATGATATTTGCACATCGAAAAAAGAAGAATTAGATATTAGTATATAAGAATCGTCTAAGTACCTAGACATTCGTAGTACTCGAAAAGTAGGCAACATGAATTAATTTGACTATTCGAAATATCTGATTGATTTATGTAAACCCTCACTTTCCGAGTCCTGTGGGTGTCTCTTACACCCACTTTACATATCTTCCTATAACCATCTTTATAAAATTAATTTTCTTCCATTTATGAACCCCTAGGGGTTAAATAATCAAGTTGATTAACTCCAACAAACGCAGAGTTATTTTATTATCTTTACAGAGCAATTGACTGTATGCACTTTTATGCATAATATATTACACCGCAAGATAGATAACTACGTACCGATAGTGTAGATAAAACACAAAGGGAGTATTGTGTGCCTGTGTCCTCTTGAACAAATAGTGTGGACAAACACAAATAAAGCTCTGCGATGTTAATTGCTAAAACAAAATGGATATCACCTTTAGGAATAGGAATTCTTATTGAGGGAATTTGGATTCTAATAATTAGTTATTGAAATGCTTTATTAATCATAGTTTAATTATGATAAATAGGATCTGCTGTCATAGTTATGACTTAATAATAGGAGTATTAGACTTCTAAACTAGACTGTATTTAATTAGGTAATTAGTGTTATGTAATTAGGGTAATTGGCTACCGAACAGTGTTGTGAATGACATCAATTGGTACTTGTTAGAGAGTTAATATTTAGAATGAGAGATATATGACATGGGGTGAGTTATGAATTACCGGTCAGTACTACAGGTTAAAACAACCATCAACTTTAATATGTAAACAGTGAAGGGTTAAAACAACCACCAACTTTAATAAGTTAACAGTGAAGGGTTAATACAACCACCAACTTTAATAAGTAAACAGTGAAGGGTTAAAACAACCACCAACTTTAATAAGTAAACAGTGAAGGGTTAATACAACCACCAACTTTAATAAGTAAACAGTGAAGGGTTAATACAACCACCAACTTTAATAAGTAAACAGTGAAGGGTTAAAACAACCATCAACTTTAATAAGTAAACAGTGAAGGGTTAATACAACCACCAACTTTAATAAGTAAACAGTGAAGGGTTAATACAACCACCAACTTTAATAAGTAAACAGTGAAGGGTTAAAACAACCACCAACTTTAATAAGTAAACAGTGAAGGGTTAAAACAACCACCAACTTTAATAAGTAAACAGTGAAGGGTTAATACAACCACCAACTTTAATAAGTAAACAGTGAAGGGTTAAAACAACCACCAACTTTAATAAGTAAACAGTGAAGGGTTAAAACAACCATCAACTTTAATAAGTAAACAGTGAAGGGTTAAAACAACCATCAACTTTAATAAGTAAACAGTGAAGGGTTAAAACAACCACCAACTTTAATAAGTAAACAGTGAAGGGTTAAAACAACCACCAACTTTAATAAGTAAACAGTGAAGGGTTAAAACAACCATCAACTTTAATAAGTAAACAGTGAAGGGTTAAAACAACCACCAACTTTAATAAGTAAACAGTGAAGGGTTAATACAACCACCAACTTTAATAAGTAAACAGTGAAGGGTTAAAACAACCACCAACTTTAATAAGTAAACAGTGAAGGGTTAAAACAACCACCAACTTTAATAAGTAAACAGTGAAGGGTTAAAACAACCACCAACTTTAATAAGTAAACAGTGAAGGGTTAAAACAACCACCAACTTTAATAAGTAAACAGTGAAGGGTTAAAACAACCATCAACTTTAATAATTACTCAGTGAAGGGTTAAAACAACCACCAACTTTAATAATTATTCAGTGAAGGGTTGAAACAACCATCAACTTTAATAATTACTCAATGAAGGGTTAAAACAACCACCAACTTTAATAATTATTCAGTGAAGGGTTAAAACAACCATCAACTTTAATAATTACTCAATGAAGGGTTAAAACAACCATCAACTTTAATAAGTACACAGTGAAGGGTTAAAACAACCATCAACTTTAATAATTACACAGTGAAGGGTTAAAACAACCATCAACTTTAATAATTACTCAATGAAGGGTTAAAACAACCATCAACTTTAATAAGTACACAGTGAAGGGTTAAAACAACCATTATTTTTAATAAGTACACAGTGAAGGGTTAAAACAACCATCAACTTTTTTTTTATAATTATATAAATATACTATAATCACCAACTTTAAGATACACTGCATATTTCACCTCAGCTTTTTACTGTTCAAGGTACTCGATAGATTTAAAATAATATAATGTATAGATATCACCCTGCAGTTTATTATTATAGTGATTTATTTAACAGTGACCTACATACAACACCATCGAAACAAATCAACTCGTACCAAATTGATGTATTGCCACCAAATAGGGCAAGTTACGAATTATCGATCGGTTTCACATCTTCGGTCATACAAGAAACAATCAAATAATACATTATACATAATTGAAGAAAATAGAGGATTCCTTGGTTGTTGCATTGTGTGGAATGAAGAAATCGACAAGAAGTACCTAGTTTTAATATTCGAGTTCTTCATCCTACATAATTACTATACCATTTCTTCTTATATAACCGAAGATGAGAAACTGTCCGGCAATTCGTAAATTACCCTACAGCAATAAGCCGTTTAGAATTTAGATGAATCCAAATGTTGTTGTACTAAGTACTGTTTAAATGTAGTACAGTACTCTAATACCTTTAAAAGTACTATAAATAGGTACTACATATTATAGTTCCCTAGATTGCTCTGTGAGTAACGTCTCTTCCCACACCTTTATGGTGACGCACCAAAGTAGTACAGCCTGAATCATAATCTATTTGTGGAGAGAAAATAGCATGCTGGGGCTAATATTGGACACAGGCCCTATGTGGTGAACTGATGCACTATGTGGTGAACTGATGTACTATGTGGTGACTGATGCACTACGTGGTGTACTATGTGGTGAACTGATGTACTATGTGGTGAACTGATGTACTATGTGGTGAACTGATGTACTATGTGGTGAACTGATGTACTATGTGGTGAACTGATGCACTATGTGGTGAACTGATACACTATGTCGTGAACTGATGTACTATGTGGTGAACTGATGTACTATGTGGTGAACTGATGTACTATGTGGTGAACTGATGTACTATGTGGTGAACTGATGTACTATGTGGTGAACTGATGCACTATGTGGTGTACTATGTGGTGAACTGATGTACTATGTGGTGAACTGATGTACTATGTGGTGAACTGATGTACTATGTGGTGAACTGATGCACTATGTGGGGAACTGATACACTATGTCGTGAACTGATGTACTATGTGGTGAACTGATGTACTATGTGGTGAACTGATGTACTATGTGGTGAACTGATGTACTATGTGGTGAACTGATGTACTATGTGGTGAACTGATGCACTATGTGGTGAACTGATACACTATGTCGTGAACTGATGTACTATGTGGTGAACTGATGTACTATGTGGTGAACTGATGTACTATGTGGTGAACTGATGTACTATGTGGTGAACTGATGTACTAACACTGTGTTTAAATTGATTAAAAGTAACTTTGTAACTTAATGTTTTTAAATATATTTCAATGAAATACAAGTCTATGAATCAAGTAAAAATTGAAATCAAAAAATCTATTAAAGTAATTAATTTAAAATTAAAAAAAATTCAAGATGAATAAACACCGGGACTAACACTAGGACTAATAAACTAGTACTGACACTAGAACTAATAAACTAGTACTAACACCAGGACTAACACTAGGACTAATAAACTAGTACTAACACTAGAACAAATAAACTAGTACTAACACCAGGACTAACACTAGGACTAATAAACTAGTACTAACACTAGAACTAATAAACTAGTAATAACACCAGGACTAACACTAGTACTAACACTATAACTAATAGACTAGTTTACTCACTGAGGCTGGATGAGGACAGGGCTCTCCTCATTCCTCCTCCCATCCTCAAATAGTTGTCTGAGAGAGTGTTGCTCCTCTTGAGAGGAGAGGAGTGAGAGGAGTCCTGCCAAAGAGGAGCTGTTATATATCGTAACCAATGTACAGTATAACTCCTCTATAGTGAATGAGTTAGGGTGTGCCCTCTATAGTGAACAAATTTCCTTTACTCTGCCATGAATGGGCATCAGTTTTAGAAGACTGAAGCCCATTATGTTCACTTATAAAAATTTCAAAATTTGTTCACTATAGAGGCTACATCCTAACTCATTCACTATAGAGGAGTTATACTGTAGTAGTAAAGAATAAAAAATAATGTAATTTTTAAATAGAAATAATATAGTTAAGATATCAAACTTTTATCAATTTAGAGGAACTGCATTTTTATGAAGTGAAATAAATAAAAACATGCATTCAACAAACTCTCTATTTGTTTAGAAATGTGAATTTAGATTATATATCTTTGCAGTAAACACAACTATATAATTGCTATATTTTAGCTATGAAAACAATACGAAAAATTTCCCTCAACGGTAACTAACGGGTCGTACACGCGCAGGGTTTTTTAAGTCTTTCCACCAGATTTTTTGCTAAGCTCCTCCTACTTTTTGAACAATAATATAAGAAAAAACGATATAAATCGTATACATAGTAGTTGGTATCCATGATACCTGCAGGTGACATGGATACCAACTAAAATAAATAATTATTATATCGTTTTTTCTTATATTCTCGTGGAAAAAGTAGGAGGAGCTTAGCAAAAAGTCAGGTGGGAAGACTTAAAAAACCCTACGTGTGACGGCCCTTTAGTATCGCTCCATTAATACCCACAACCACATCACTATTAATCTCATCATCACCACTTCACCATTATCTTACCATTGGTTCTAGGAAAATTCGGTCTGAGAAAATCAGTATAGATAAATACTTTAACAGTTAGAAGTATCGGTGGGCAATGATTACATTGAAGAATCATGAAGTGTACAGTACAACAAACTAGCAGATGCAACAAACTATAAGGTTATTTATGTTTAGATGCCATTTATCATTCCTAGACCGAATTTTCCAGACCGAAATCTCCGAGACTGAAATTTCCGGCCACCAAATCACAATATCACCAATTATATCTTACTAGCAAAGTCTTGTCCCTTGCTGATCCAAAGTAGTAACTAGTTGTGTTTCTTCCCTCATTGCTATATCGCTCTGTCTGTCCTTCATGTTTGAGGTCACTGAGATGTCGTGTGGACATTCCTTTACGAAGGGGTAGGACGCTCTTCTGCCCTTCACTGATAATGTTAGAAAGATCTGGCTTTGAGCGACTCAGGTAGGTTGAAGTTAACTTGCGATCGTAGCCTGTCTTTTGGGCCCTTGATTTATAGGTGGAGATGGAGAAATATTTATTGCCAGGTCTTTCCTCTTCTTCATAAGTGTTAAGAAAATCTGTTGATCTTTCTTCTTCATCTGGTGATTCAATAGCTGTTGAATATTTAGTGTTCACTTTGATGATCTGCGAGTTGGCTTTAATACGCTCTGGTATATGGGTATCTGGGTATTCAGCTTTAGGGTAGATATTCTGAGTATTAGGTAGGTAACCATTAGACACTTTTACAGTGTTGGAAACATCTTCCTCGCTGCTACTTAGTGATTCCAAACTATTTTGTAGATCAGAGAAAGATTTATACCGATGTCCTGTAGAAGTTAGAGATTTGGGTCCATTCACCGTAGATGTTTGAGATAATAAATATCTGTTAGGATTGTATACGGACATTGAAACTTTTCCATTTTGAATATACGGTAGATGTTCTGAGAATGACAGCGAAGACATAGAATGAGCTCTATTCATCTTAGAATTATTTTTATCAAACTTAGATCTCAAATATCTGAACTTGTCATCGTAAACTTCGTTCTCTGTGAAAGAATCCACAACGTTCTTTTTCTTCTGAGTCAACTCCTTTTCGAATTCGTCAATGAAATAATTATAATCACTGTTCTTCTTATTGCAAACTACAACATTTTGACGATTATTTTCGGTCTCTGATCCTACAGAGAAATTAAATCTGTTTTCTTTAGATTTCTTAGATTTCATACTACAGATCTTCGGTTTGAAAATTTCCGCTGGTTTGTTATTGTAGTTGAATGGAACGTATTTGACTTTAGAATTATAGTCTACGTTAGCTGGTTCATCATCAAAAGTGTTCGTTCTATCAACCATAACATCAAGCTTCTCATCTGGTAGAATTATTTCTTCAACATATTTTGTGTTGCATTTTGGTACGTCAATTTCTTTGACAGTTTCGTATGTTTTATCGTCATCATAACTTTGTTTAAGGTCTTCATTCGAGTCATTAGAGATGTCGTCTTTTTCAATAAAGTCGTCCCTTATATCGATAGTCTGTAATAAACGTAATGATTAGTAATGCGTTAACAGGTCATTCGGGTGCAATATAACAAAGTAACAGCAAGCGTTATATACAGCCTTTAGGAACATGTGCGAGGTAGTTAAGTAATGCAGGTACAGTAGAACTCCTGTATAGTGAATGAGTTAGAAAGTACCCCGTATAGTGAACAAATTTTCTTTAGTTTGCCATAAAATAACCTTCAGTTTTAGACCACCTATTTTTTCCACGAGATACCAATAAAAAAAATTAAAAATTTTATCGTTTTTTCTTACATGATTCAAAAATCTCGTGGAAAAAATAGGAGGTCTAAAACTGAAGGCTACTTTATGGCAGCATAAAAAAAATTTGTTCACTATACGGGGTAGCTACATCCTAACTCACTCACTATACAGCAGTTCACTATATAGGAGTTCTAATGCATTTTGAATATTATTAGCAACCCGTGAACAGAAAAAATAGCATGAAGATATTTAAGCACTTTATTAAGCAGTGGTATGGAATATAAAGTGAAATATAGGAATTGAAGTAAGATTTGTATACTAAAAGTCAGTCGAATATATTTCTTCATTGCATACCGTTACTGCGTCTGAGTAAACCACTTCCACAGCTTTAACGTCAGCTACTGAAAAGAAAATAGAAAGTTAGACCATTTGAAATAGTTAAAATAGAATAATATCTATTTTAAATTCCATAATATCATAAGATAAAATATTCATATCTTAAACCATATTTATAATAATGGGTATCGAATTATGGATCAAAAACTGAGCTAATCTGAATATTTCGATACCATTTAGTAATATCTAACTAAAGTAGAACTCCTCTATAGTGAATGAGTTAGGATGTAGCCTCTATATTGAACAGATTTTCTTTAGTCTACCATAAAATAGGTATTCGTTTTCTAAAACAGGTACAAATTCATGGCAGACTAAAGAAAATGTATCCACTATAGAGGTTACATCCTAACTCATTCACTATAGACGAGTTCTACTGTATAGGAATGTTTTTCACACCTGTAGTCACAGTTTGTAGTTGGTCCACAGCAAGAGAAGGTGAAGAAGAGATTGTGACTTCAGAATCAGTGAAATCTGAAGCAGGAATAACTTCATCTTTCATCTCCGATGCAGACTCTGGCTGTGAACCTGTAGGCGATTTGAATACTTAAAACTGAATCCTGATTGGTACTTAAATCAGGAAAGAGAAAAGCTTTATAATACCTTGCTATATTAGATATTTTATGTGTTTTATGTTTTGAATATAATGTTTCAACAAGTACTAACATGTTGAAACAAGTTCAAACATGTTGAAACAAGTTCAAACATGTTGAAACAAGTTCTAACATGTTGAAACAAGTTGAACAAGTCTGATGCCTGGATCAGGACCCATATACTGCTAACTAAGGGTATAATACTAATAATTAAATAAGCTAGAAAGAGCTAATAACTCTATATTACACCATAACTTCTTGGTATTTATTTTGCAGAATGTTCTCCAAATCATACAAGAAATCAATAAGTTTGTCTTCGTCATCGAAAGAAGACGATAGCAAGGAATAGAGGTATGACTTGTTCAACTTACTGGGGGATGGCTGGGGTTGAACGGGAGAGGTACTACCAGACGAGCTGCTACTAGTCTCTACTACAGCTACTACTGGTATTCTAGCAATAGCGTCACTACTCATACATTCTGGTGATTCTCTAGCAGATGATTCTATCTCTTGAGGATCGGTAGGAGATTCTAGGACTAGTTCTGAAGATGATTCAAGCAGAGACTCTTCCGAATTTGGCACATGTAACTTAGGATGAGTTTCTGATTCTTGCAAGGAGGGGTTTGGTGATTCACAAGTTTCAGGGGTCTCGACTTGCAAAGCAATAGATGATTCTACTTCTGATTCTGGAGGGGACGGTGATTCTAATCGTGAAGAATCTTCGAGCGAAGCTGAAATTTCAGGTTTCTTAACAGATTTATCGCTAGAATCTTCGTTATGGCTGACACTAGATGTTCCATTGGTAGGATGAACTTCACTAGTGGTGTTCTGGTTGGTTTCATTAGTGAGGTGAGAACTAGTTAGTTTGGCAGTGCTACTATTAAAGGAGGAGCAGAGTGAACTATTAGTGCTAGATACATAGTTAGTGGAAGTGTTAGATAGGTTGGATTTGTTAGTCGTGTTAGGAGGAAGAGGTGCTTTTCGTCGACTTTTTGGGTTGGAGCAGATCGAAGACACGTCACTTCTGTCGACATCTTTGGTACTGAAATTATGGGAAATAATGAGACGACTTACTAACATTAAATTAAAGATTTTAAATAAAGATTTCAAAACTGTTACCTAGACGCATAAGTATTTTCCTTGACGTGACCGTTTGAATCCTGGTCCTGAAAGAAAGAAATAAGTAGAAGTGTTTAATGGAGACGTAGTTAAATCTGAAGAAGTATTTAAATTCAAAATGTCAATTTTTTCCAAATTTTTGTAAATATTAAATAGTCACTTCGAGTCCCTTAACCCAGTAAATCCTCGATACATCTAATTCATAAGTTTTATTCATACTTCAGACTGAATTTTCCGAGGCCGAGTGTTCATAGCACCATACTAATTACCAATTGATCACAAGTCTAGCGAAAGGGAGAAGGCATTTCTTAAAATCTCACTATTTTGGTGTATAGAGCTGGCGCAGGCGGCGCTTTTCTTTTCTTCATCTTCGCTCTCGTTGTTACGTCAGACTCATCGGAGGGGGAAACACTGCGCTCTTCTGCGCTACCTGACGATATGCTACTGTCACCTGTGGACTGGAGGGGTACATGGTACATTGTGAGGTACAAGGTGAACAAGGTACATTAACTACAAGGTAGAGTGTTGCACAGGTGTAAATCATCAAGATTTACAGTTTTATTGTGAAATTTAGTGTCTAGTACAGTTATTGTTTAAGACTTTGTAAAATAACAGCTGATTAACAGAATGCAGCGTTTTTCCTGCCGATGCGGTGAACATGTTAACTATATGCTTATAGTAATATAACTTTTTTCTGGTTGCTTCTTTGTATTTCAGACGAATGAATTAGTACATGTATAGCTAACTTATAACCAATATATTTTTTTTACAAAAAGTTTAAATATTCTAAATAAGTTTACTGCCCCTTAAACTACTATGTGTTTTATTGTGAATTTTCAGGTGTAACATAACTCACTGATTTTGGCTTTCGTGAGAAAAACTTGAAAACACCGCCTCTCTTTTTCTTTCCCTCCTCCATGTTACTCCCCCGGGTGATGGCCAGTAAATCCCCCACTGAGAGGTGGGTGGGGGTCTTGAAATCCTTGTGGACCACCGACACCTCCTGCGTGTTCAACTCGTGAAGGGTCAAGGACAGGTCCAACTCGGTAGAGAGTTTGTCTGAAACATATACAGTAGATGAAGTGGGCTAAGTTACGAGTTATTAGACGGTTCCACATCTTCGGACACGTGAGAAAAATATAAATAATAAATTTATAGTTTTTCGTGGTAAGACCGAAAATGTGGAACTGTCCAATAACTAAGAGCATAACCCTATAGGTTATTTAATAAGCAAATAAAGAATATTTATACTATACTTATAAATATTAATAATAAGTAGATACTTTTAAAAGCAGAAAAACCGAAAAGGAAAACTCACCAGGCAGGGGCAAAAATCACCAGATAACCCAATAAATCACCAGATAACCCAATAACTCACCAGATAACCCAATAACTCACCATATAACCCCTTAACTCACCAGATAACCCAATAGCTCACCAGATAACCCAATAACTCACCAGGTAACCCAATAACTCAACAGGCGGGGGCAAAAATCACCAGATAACCCCATAACTCACCAGATAACCCCATAACTCACCAGATAACCCCATAACTCACCAAATAACCCCATAACTCACCAGATAACCCCATAACTCACCAGATAACCCCATAACTCACCAGATAACCCCATAACTCGCCAGGTAACCCAATAACTCAACAGGCAGGGGCAAAAATCACCAGATAACAACATAAATTACCAGATAACCCCATAACTCACCAGATAACCCCATAACTCACCAGATAACCCATAACTCACCAGATAACCCCATAACTCTCAAGATACTCCCATAACTCTCAAGATACTCCCATAACTCACCAGATAACCCCATAACTCACCAGATAACCCAATAACTCACCAGATAACCCCAGAACTCACCAGATAACCCCATAACTCACCAGATAACCCCATAACTCACCAGATAACCCAATAACTCACCAGATAACCCAATAACTCACCAGATAACCCCATAACTCACCAGATAACCCATACCTCACCAGATAACCCAATAACTCACCAGATAACCCAATAACTCACCAGATAACCAATAACTCACCAGATAACCCCATAACTCACCAGATAACCCATAACTCACCAGATAACCCAATAACTCACCAGATAACCCAATAACTCACCAGATAACCCAATAACTCACCAGATAACCAATAACTCACCAGATAACCCAAAACTCACCAGATAACCCCATAACTCACCAGATAAACCATTACTCACCAGATAAACCATTACTCACCAGATAACCCAATAACTCACCAGATAACCCATTACTCACCAGATAACCCAAAACTCACCAGATAACCCCATAACTCACCAGATAACCCATAACTCACCAGATAACCCATAACTCACCAGATAACCCCATAACTCACCAGATAACCCCATAACTCACCAGATAACCCCATAACTCACCAGATAACCCCATAACTCACCAGATAACCCCATAACTCACCAGATAACCCCATAACTCACCAGATAACCCCATAACTCACCAGATAACCCCATAACTCACCAGATAACCCCATAACTCACCAGATAACCCCATAACTCACCAGATAACCCCATAACTCGCCAGGTAACCCAATAACTCAACAGGCAGGGGCAAAAATCACCAGATAACCCCATAAATTACCAGATAACCCCATAACTCACCAGATAACCCCATAACTCACAAGATACTCTCATAACTCACCAGATAACCCATAACTCACCAGATAACCCCATAACTCTCAAGATACTCCCATAACTCACCAGATAACCCCATAACTCACCAGATAACCCAATAACTCACCAGATAACCCCAGAACTCACCAGATAACCCCATAACTCACCAGATAACCCAATAACTCACCAGATAACCCAATAACTCACCAGATAACCCCATAACTCACCAGATAACCCATACCTCACCAGATAACCCAATAACTCACCAGATAACCCAATAACTCACCAGATAACCTAACTCACCAGATAACCCCATAACTCACCAGATAACCCATAACTCACCAGATAAACCATTACTCACCAGATAACCCAATAACTCACCAGATAACCCAATAACTCACCAGATAACCCAATAACTCACCAGATAACCAATAACTCACCAGATAACCCCATAACTCACCAGATAACCCCATAACTCACCAGATAACCCATAACTCACCAGATAAACCATTACTCACCAGATAACCCAATAACTCACCAGATAACCCAATAACTCACCAGATAACCAATAACTCACCAGATAACCAATAACTCACCAGATAACCCAAAACTCACCAGATAACCCCATAACTCACCAGATAAACCATTACTCACCAGATTAACCATTACTCACCAGATAACCCAATAACTCACCAGATAACCCATTACTCACCAGATAACCCAAAACTCACCAGATAACCCATAACTCACCAGATAACTCATAACTCACCAGATAACCCCATAACTCACCAGATAACCCATAACTCACCAGATAACCCCATAACTCACCAGATAGCCCCATAACTCACCAGATAGCCCCTTAACTCACCAGATAAACCAATACTCACCAGATAACCCCTTAACTCACTATATAACCCCATAACTCACTATATAACCCCATAATTCACCAGATAACCCCATAATTCACCAGATAACCCCATAACTCACCAGATAACCCACAACTCACCAGGCAGGCGTATTCTCATCTGTTCTTCCACCAGGTCCTTGTCACTACAGACGGTGGACAGTACCTCCCTGAGGGTGCATTGGGGGGCCAGGCGGTAAACCCCCAATTGGTGGCGGGGGAGGTGGACCTGATGGGTTAAGAATTGTGATAATTCGTTCAAAGGATATTATTAATATTATCACAAATTATATAAGTAGATTTTTTTTAGTTATTAGCTGTTTTAGTTGGTATGCTACTTGCTTGCTGCTGAAAAAGTTAACTAAGTTAATATCTTATAAGCTATATCTAACTTTTCTGGTACAAAATAATGATACAAATTTCAACTTTTTAATGAAACAGAATATTTGGATTTAAATGAAGAAATAGAGTATTTCGAAATTAATGTTTCCATAGTAACTTTTTATAAAATATATTCCAGTTATATAGTTTACAATATATTAGTAACTAATGTTTTTAAACTAATATATTAGTAACTAATGTTTTTAAACTAATACAATAGTAACTAATATATTAGTAATTCAACTAATTAATCGAAATGGATTAGTAAAGAAGCTAACATTTTTTAGTAGAAACTGCTACTAATGAAATGAATGAAAATATCACTACTTTTATAGTATGTAAAAGAAAAAAACATTTAAATCTACGTTACGGTTAGTATATTATATATCAATTATTAGTTACATTTCAAAATCAAAGTTTTTAATGTAACATAATAATTATAGTTAAAATAATTATAAATAATTATAATTAAAAAGAAGATATTTTATTTTATAATTGAAAATATTTTAAATATAGGTAGGTAGGTAAGACAATTAAAAAAAAATTAACTTAATTTTTTTTTTGGCATAATTTTATTAATATTTTAAATAATGTTTAGCAACAGTAGAACTCCTCTATAGTGAAGAATTAGGATGTAGCCTCTATAGTGAGCGAATTTTCTTCAGTCTGCGATAAATTTCTTACAGTTTTCTACAACTGATGGCCATTTAATGGTAGACTATAGAAAATTTGCTCACTATAGAGGCTACATCCTAACTCATTCACTATAGAGGAGTTCTACTGTATAGTTGACTAATATTTACCACCAACTGTTGTCTGTACACCCACTCCTTCGTCTGTAGAAAAAGGAATGTTGCTAAAAAAATTAAATGATTAATTAATACCTTGGAAAGATTTTAAAGATTCATCTCACTGAGCATGCAATTTTAATTAATTTAATTTTTTGTTTTAACGTTTTAGTCCGAAAATGAAGAGTTTAAACTGCAACAAAAAAATTCATTGTAAGAAAAAAAATTGATTTCTTTAAAATTATTTATTTTTATGTAAATTAAAATATTTACATTTGTTAGTAAATTAATTACTATATAAATCACATTTAATTAAACCATTCATTAGAATTTAATAATGATATAAGTACAATTATTTTAGATATTTAATAAAAAACAGAAACGTGTAATATAAAAAATGAATAGAAAGATCCATAGTCCTTTTAATATCAAAATAATTTTATAAATACAAATTTAAAATAATTCTTAAACCCTTTTTTTTATAATTTCAAAGAATGAAATCTAGATAGTTTATGTATATACATTCTTTTTATACCATGCAATTGAATAAATAAAACCATTAGTGTTCTATATGTTAAATACTGTGAAGAGAGGATTGATAACAATTAACTCCTGTTTGCAAATAGAGCACTAATACTTTTCCCCTGCATCAAACCTTTATTAGTTTTTCGGGGGCTGCTTTAACTCGTTTCTCCTTGGTTAGTTCCAGGGCCTTTCCTTTAGGTACTATCTCTATGATGGAGGCATCCAGAGTACCTGAAATACAAGGGACTTCAGAGGGGATGACAGAACACAGGCTAGAGGATTTATTCCTGGGATATTCCGCTAATATCACAGGAACAAATTCTTCTTGCCTGGGAAAATCTGACGAAACGCACGAAAAACATACAGGAAAAAATTAATAATTAAAATTAGGAGGAAAAATTAACTTAAATTTTAATATTTTTTTCTTATTTTCTCATTAAGTTATTTTTTAGGAAAGTTACAATATAGAATTAACTGAATTTAATCCTAATCTGTGTCGTATATCTTTTTATCATACAATAAAATCCAAATTAAGATTTTAATGAAAAAAAAATTTAAGATCGAAAAAAAAACTGAAGTTTCTCGCACGTTTGAAAATATTTTTAATTTTAATGTGTAATTATATTTTTAAAAAATCTCATTTTATAGTTTAATTGTCGATTGACTTTAATCTAAGAAACGATCAGGGTAAGTTCTTATTATCGGTCAGTACTTCATCTTCGGACACGTAAGAAAAAACAATATAAAAATTGTTATTATTACACAGTGCTATCTAATAATAATAATTTTTATATTGTTTTTTTTTTATATGACCGAAGATGTAGTACTGACCGATAATTAAGAACTTACCCTGCCAATCTTGTAAAGTATAAATAAAATGCGCATTGAGGAGGGACTGTTACATCATATTGAAATACAAGTGACATTTTATGTATAAAACTAGTGTATTTGCCCGTTAAAAATAACGGGTCTTCAATAGTAATTTATTACCCGTTGTTAGGTTATTTTTAGTGAATTAAAATAAAATTCATTTTTCTGCATAAACTTTCATAGATAAAAACAAATAAAAACATAAGAATATAAATTTGACTAATTGGTCTCCTTCTGGGAAATCTCACTAAATTTATGAAGTGTAGCACTAGAGAAACGACGAAAAAGTTGTACATCCTTTATTTTTAGAGCTTTCGAAAAATAGAATATTCGAAAGCTCTAAAAATAAAGGATGTACAACTTTTTCGTCGTTTCTCTTGTGCTACACTTCATAAATTTAGTGAGATTATAAATATCACATCAATATATTCCTGTGCGTATCATAGTTACATTCTTCATGTTTAATACCCGTCGAGTAAAAGCGACACAAAATAAATAAATAAAAACACAAGGGAAATCATTAGTATAGACTAGTGTACTTTCCCATTAAAAAAATAATCATCACCAATTTATTACCCGTTATTAAGTTACTTTTAATGAATTCAATTAAAATTAAATTTTCTGCACAGTCTAATTTATTTTAAAGATTAAATAAATTTAAAAATTGAATAAAAACAGGGGAATTTAAATATCAAGTCAATATATTCCCGTGCGTATCATAGTTACATTCTTCATGTTTAATACCCGTAGTGTAAAAGCGGACACCAAATAAATAATAAATAAACACACGATGGAAATTATTAGTATAGATTATGCATATCAGAGCGAGAAACCCCGCAAATGCCTCTATCGACACTTATAAGATTTCGAGGGGGAGGGGGGGGTATTGTATTATGGGGGTGATGTACTATAAATTTACTCTACAATATATTTATTTTAATATCATATACCAATAATTATATTGGATATATATTCTTTGATGTATATTTCTATGTATGTACATTAGATAATAAATCAGGAATAATTTCAAGTGAAATAAATATATTCTAAAATTTGAAAAAAAATAGGTACCATTTAAATCTTAATTTTTCTTTCTATAATATCTAATTTCAAAGAAATTGACATCATTTAATTAATCATAATTGATTATGAAACATAAAACAACAGATATGATATTCAACGAATTGTTGATTGTTTACTGAATTTATCATACAATTTATTTAACTTTGAAAGTCATTACACCTGTAATTTTTGAATCTAAGATTAAAAAAACAATAAATTCAAGAATTTATGAATTCAGAAATGTATGACTCCAAAATTTAAGATCTTAGAATGTATGACTCTAAAACTTAAAAAGCCATCAACTATTTCTTTCTCACCAATAGGTGTGGATGGCTTATAAGTTGCCATGGAGTCGGACACAACGTGGATAACATGCCCCGCTGGACTGATCTTGTGGGCAGTGGCTACTTGAATCAGAAGGTCCATCATCGGGGTACTGTAAGGGAAATAAAGTTAATGTACAATGTTCCATACTTACATCATTATTTAAAATATAATAGGCAGAAATATATTATTTATACGTAACATTTATTAGAAAAAGGTTTGACCAAATCATTTTCAATTATGCTATATGTAGGTATATTGTATGTAGGTAAAATATACAGTTACCAATTACTATTTTTAATCAAGTTTATTTATATATAATGTAAAATAGATGAAAGCTCAAAGTAACTATTTTATAAGTCTTCACTGAAAAAATACCCATCTCATAACATTTAAAGTATATACTTTAATTTTGTACGCATTTCAAGTTACACCAAAAAACTATAAACTATCTACCTTATCTTGACTTTTTTTCTATGACTTAAAAGGTATTAGTCACAGATAACAGTCTGAGCCTATAGATAAAGACACATTAGTCATATGTAAAATATAGTCACTACTTCATGAAATATTAATATATTTATTATTATTCATAGAAATATAACTTAGTTATTATTCATACTCTACATATTATATTTCTGTTAGTGGTCTATCACGTACGTTAAAACTCACACTGTTAAAAATATATGATGAGAGTTGAAATACTGTAATAATTTGTGATGATTTTTTAGTAATCTAGCCACGACCAAACCACTTAGTGCGACCAAATGAATGGAGATTTTCTTTACCGTTTTTATTTCTACAAGTGTAGCAATGTAGTTATAATACCTACAATGTTATTATAACTTTATATGTTCAATAAGTAAATATGTTCTGAGTTATCGGACGGTTCCACATTGTCGACCATAAAAAAGTACAAAATAAAAGTTGAATAATAGTTATTATATACTTTTTAACATAAGATCGAAATTGTGTCACAGTGCAATAACTCATAACTTCACTCACCTGCGATGCACAGTCATGTTGACTCTGTTTCTGTTAGGTAGTATCACCATGAGTTCCATCTCTCCCTCGAACATGTCCAGGGGCGTGTCCTCTGTGACATGGTGTCCGTGCATCGCACTGATGGAGGAGAACTGACGGAGGGGCGGGTGGGGACCCATCGGGGGAAATCTGTTGAGTCCTGAAAGAGGGGGGGGGGAAAGAATTAATGGATGAAATTGGTATATGGTATAGTTAAGTACAAGTACATTGGTTTATGGTATAGTTAAGTACAAGTACATTGGTATATGGTATAGTTAAGTACAAGTACATTGGTATATGGTATAGTTAAGTACAAGTACATTGGTATATGGTATAGTTAAGTACAAGTACATTGGTATATGGTATAGTTAAGTACAAGTACATTGGTTTATGGTATAGTTAAGTACAAGTACATTGGTATATGGTATAGTTAAGTACAAGTAAATTGGTATATGGTATAGTTAAGTACAAGTACATTGGTATATGGTATAGTTAAGTACAAGTACATTGGTATATGGTATAGTTAAGTACAAGTACATTGGTATATGGTATAGTTAAGTACAAGTACATTGGTATATGGTATAGTTAAGTACAAGTACATTGGTATATGGTATAGTTAAGTACAAGTACATTGGTATAGTTAAGTACAAGTACATTGGTATATGGTATAGTTAAGTACAAGTACATTGGTTTATGGTATAGTTAAGTACAAGTACATTGGTATATGGTATAGTTAAGTACAAGTAAATTGGTATATGGTATAGTTAAGTACAAGTACATTGGTATATGGTATAGTTAAGTACAAGTACATTGGTATATGGTATAGTTAAGTACAAGTACATTGGTATATGGTATAGTTAAGTACAAGTACATTGGTATATGGTATAGTCAAGTACAAGTACATTGGTATATGGTATAGTTAAGTACAAGTACATATTGGTATAGTACAAGTATATTGGTATAGTACAAGTACATATTGGTATAGTACAAGTATATTGGTATAGTACAAGTACATATTGGTATAGTACAAGTACATATTGGTATAGTACAAGTATATTGGTATAGTACAAGTACATATTGGTATAGTACAAGTATATTGGTATAGTTCAAGTACATATTGGTATAGTACAAGTATATTGGTATAGTACATGTATATTGGTATAGTACAAGTACATATTGGTATAGTACAAGTATATTGGTATAGTACAAGTACATATTGGTATAGTACAAGTATATTGGTATAGTACAAGTATATTGGTATAGTACAAGTACATATTGGTATAGTACAAGTATATTGGTATAGTACAAGTACATATTGGTATAGTACAAGTATATTGGTATAGTACAAGTACATTGGTATAGTACAAGTACATTGGTAAAGTACAAGTACATTATTATAGTACAAGTACGCATTATTTTTCTTTATATTACACATCAAATATAGAAATTAATTGATATAAATATGGAGAAAATACTTTTTATCAATCACTTCATTAAGCAGAATTTAACAAATGCAATACTAATTCTTGTTAAATTAAATAAATAAATGTTTAATATGCATAATGCTGAAGACAGTTGTCAAATAGCATACTATAACTTTTGATATTTAAATGACATTTATTCGTCTGGTAGGTATAAAGGTTTTCTTTTTATGAGAATTTTAAACCTAATCTAAAGTTTTTACATAATATGATTTTTTTTTATTTATTCATCAAAACTATTAAAAGATAAAAAAAAACAATAGGACAGTCATAAAATTTACAATCGTCAGATCGTCCGTTATTGTCCATTACGGTAAATATTGATGGTATTTCATCGTAAATATCATAATTTCACACATTATCGTCGGTATCGTTTATCGGAAAAATAGTAAAGACTATAGATTAGAAGAGTTATAAATTATTATAAATAGGTACCATTGAATTTTGAGAATCTTTTCATTATCGAATAAAATTGAAATTTTATATTTTTTTAGTATATTTTTACATAATTTCATTTCTGATTATAATCTTATGCAATTTTATTTCGGATTATAATTTAATATATATAATTTTAATTATGTTAATATTTTTATTTTAGATTTTAATTTTCTGTCTGAGGACTAAGGAACTTGATCTGCAGAACCCTGTTCAAAGATCATTTGACCTAATTATAAAGAAGGAAACTGATCTATTTTTTAGAAACTGTCTAAGAACATATAGCAAGCAGCATATGCTATAGCAATGATCGATAGCAGCATATATACTCTTATTCATGTTTTCTTATAGCATTTAAATGGGAAGAAGATAGGTGAGGGTTACCCATAATATCAAAATAAGTTCAACTAACGGAAACCTAATAATTATAAATGCCAATTGTTCATCATAAAAACTATAATACGGATAATTATTATAGCTTACAGGATTCTATCCAAAAACTGACTATGTATGGGCCTCAAACTGTTGTAATTTGGATACATTTTTATCTTTTTCGCTTATATTTAATTTCCTTTTGACATCAGCGATACGGCTTTGGTTCTGAAACAGACGTTAAACCCCCTAATAAATTTATACCGTAACTAAAAAAATTTAACTAATATTTATACTGTAAATTACAAAACTAAAGAAACAAGTAAAGTAAAGAGTCTAGCAAATCGGCCCGAATTGAATTAAATTCCCCTACATTAAAAGATAATTAGATACGTTTCTCAGATGTCATATTAACAAGAAAAGAAAGAGTGATGAAGTGAATCAGTGATGATATACTGTGATGAGTTGTATCCATTGGATACAGTTGGTATCCCTGTGATGAATGGTATCCATTGGATACAGTTGGTATCCCTGTGCTGAATGGTATCCCTGTGCTGAATGGTATCCCTGTGCTGAATGGTATCCCTGTGATACAGTTGGTATCCCTGTGATACAGTTGGTATCCCTGTGCTGAATGGTATCCCTGTGCTGAATGGTATCCCTGTGATACAGTTGGTATCCCTGTGATACAGTTGGTATCCCTGTGATACAGTTGGTTTCCCTGTGCTGAATGGTATCCCTGTGATACAGTTGGTATCCCTGTGATACAGTTGGTTTCCCTGTGCTGAATGGTATCCCTGTGATACAGTTGGTATCCCTGTGATACAGTTGGTATCCCTGTGATACAGTTGGTATCCCTGTGATACAGTTGGTATCCCTGTGATACAGTTGGTATCCCTGTGATACAGTTGGTATCCCTGTGATACAGTTGGTATCCCTGTGATACAGTTGGTATCCCTGTGATACAGTTGGTATCCCTGTGATACAGTTGGTATCCCTGTGATACAGTTGGTATCCCTGTGATACAGTTGGTATCCCTGTGATACAGTTGGTATCCCTGTGATACAGTTGGTATCCCTGTGATACAGTTGGTATCCCTGTGATACAGTTGGTATCCCTGTGATACAGTTGGTATCTTGTTTCACTAATTATAAATCATTCTAGAACTATCAACCAGGAGGTTTAACGAGTCACATTTCCGTTAGGGTAAGTTACGAGTTTTCGGACGGTTCCACATTTTCGGACACGAAAGAAAAAAATTATTTACCTGTTATTTTAATTGGTATCCATGATACCTGCAGGTATCATGAATACCAAAAGTAAAATTTGAATAATTAATTCATTTTTTCTTAAGTGTCCGAGAATGTGTAACCGTCCGAAAACTCGTAACTTACCCTACAGCAACTCAAGTAAAAAGAACAGTCCATATCTTGTGTATTAGTTAATAAGTACTTATTACAATGGTAATTAGTAATTACAGTACAATGAATGTCTTGACTGTTAGAGTACAGTATGGTACTGTGTTTTATTTATTTATTTATTTCATCTAAGTTATTTATTTCATCTAAGTTATTTATTTCATCTAAGTTATTTATTTCATCTAAGTTATTTATTTTATTTATATATTTCATATATTTAATGTTATCACAAAAAACATAAATAAAAAAATCCTTTCCTCTTGACACTAAAATAGAGCAATAAAAGTTATTACTTCCAATATACAAAACATCTACAAGATGGAGATCTCAATTGTTATTATCTTAAAAATAATTGTAATTAAATAAAAACTAATTCTATCAGCACCCCAGTCAGATATTTATAATTGGCAGATCGTCTATTAATCATAATCATTGGGGACTACATTCGAACATGTCCGATGATGGACAGATAGTGTTCTAAATTTAAGCAATATTGCGATTGGTTTCTCGTCAAGTAATTCATCGTTATTTATTATTAAATTATCAATCGGAAGAAGACGACTGGATCGACTATTAAGCCAGGGTATATCAATCATCCATCGTCGGACACATCTCTTCACTACAATGTACGATAACTAAACAGACGATGGCATATAATGTAGGTTACAGAGAATCAAACCATCATTGAATGAGTCGGTACAACCTATATAGTAATGAGTAGGTATGCAGTATCCGTGATACACTGAGTAAGAGAGTGATGTGGTATCCGTGATACACTGAGTAATGAGTAGGTATGCAGTATCCGTGATACACTGAGTAAGAGAGTGATGTGGTATCCGTAATACACTGAGCAAGAGAGTGATGCAGTATCCGTGATACACTGAGTAAGAGAGTGATGTGGTATCCGTGATACAATGGTTAAGAGAGTGACGTGGTATCCGTGGTACAATGAGTAAGAGAGTGATGTGGTATCCGTGGTACAATGAGTAAGAGAGTGATGTGGTATCCGCGATACAATGAGTAAGAGAGTGATGTGGTATCCGTGATGCAGTTAGTGATGTGATAAAAAACTTAATATTTTTCCTAAAATACCATATACGGATAATAGAAATATTAAATCAATGTAATTTATAATGGAGAGGTATGAATTATATTTTCTCTCTAATATATAATATATGAATATGAATAAAATAATAAAGTGATGTTTTAACAAATATTTAACAGAATTCAATTTTAACAATAATTATATTCCATTAACTTTATTTATTTAACATTTTACAAGGTAATTTGAAGAGAAAGCACATGCAGTAAAGTGTCTATCTGACACAGCCTGTGGGGATATCTTTTTTTAAGGCCCGTACACTAGTGTTTTATACACAGGTGTGTCCTTGAAAACACTCATGATATGAACATTAGAAAAAACTTTCAAAAACTCATCAGTGAAGCTAAAAAACGCTCATAGAAAAAAACGCAATAGAAAAAACGCAAGAAAAAAAAGTGGAATGAAAAAAAAAGATAAATGTGATGATAAATAAAAAATAACTAGAAACTAAACTAGGTTAAAGGTTCAATTACCAAATTACCAGACGCTAATTAAGTACAAGATGATAATTTAATATGTTATTATTATTAATAAAGGCATCAAAATAGGATAATTTTAGAGAGAATCTCAAGAAATAACATATTTCAATATTGTTTCCTACTAATAAAACCTTTCGAAATTTTCATACGGTATTTCATTAGTGTTTGGTAATTGGAGCTTTACCCTAGAGTGTGCCCTAGTTGCAAAATTAATTTGTAAGCTAGTTCATGAATGTCAATGTCAATCACTAAAGAGGAAATTGAAGACATTGCATTTAATATAAAAATCAATTAAATTGTAGCCATTTAAACAGCTTCTTAAAATGATGATAAGTTTATTTGAATCATGCATTATACAAGGAATCGGAAGTTGGGAGAAAATTAGAAATAAAAAAAGCACATTCTTTTAAGCTTTTAATTTCAATTTAACTTTAATTTGGCATAGAATTATCGAGAATTAAAGTCACGAATTGAAAGGATTTTTAGTAAATTTTAAGGCATATTCCGCTGGTAATAATGGAAACTATTTCTAATTATTAATTTAACTTATAAATTTACCACACGATCAAATGTTCACAAACTTAACGAAAAATGTAAGACTAAAATTTTACAATCAATTAATTAATTTTTAAACATAAATTCTTTAAGTTAAAAGATGAGATTAAGAAAAATATTGGAATCATTTACTTATAAATTTAATGACAATTTAATATATATTATTAAATAAAATTTAATAATAAATTTTATATTTTGTTTTAATTTATTTATACATTTTATAGTCATTTAATTTCTTTATATTTTATTTATTAATACATTTCATATTAATATAATTTCTTTATTTTTTATTATTTATACATTTTATATTAATATAATTTCTTTATTTTTTATTTATTAATACATTTTATATTAATATAATTTCTTTATTTTTTATTTATTTATACATTTTACAGTAATATAATTTGTTGATGTGGACACAACAAAGTAAAAGCTGCATATGTACTGCATATCAAGCACGTATGCAAAGCCTAAATTATTAACGTATGAACATGGCCTCACTATGCATATGATATAGTCACTTACAGGTGCATTGTACCTCTACGGTCTAATATCAAACCTAATAAAGATAACTTAGAGTCTTACAGCACCTATGCTGTATAAAGCTTTCAAAGGTGTGTTCGTATATTAAAGAGATATCAATGTTAAACTATATTAGCACTAGGCTTGTGACAATATGCTTTAGATCCTGAAAATATTATAGACGGAGAGAATTAAAGAGTATTGAATGGTTTAAGCAGCGGTATATAGTATTCGATACCGTTTCATTTTGTCTGTGATATTCTTAATATTTACGATTTATAAAGCATATTGTCACAACCCTAACTATCCCCTTAGATATTTTTGTATAATTTATATCACTACAGAAGAAGCCGTGTCAAAATAAATGAATAAAATAGTATAGGAATTAATTCACTATGTTCAAAACGTATGGAAGTGTTGAATAATTTTTCGATATAATTTGCAGATTATATCTATAATCCTTAAAATAACATACATATATAGGTTATATCTATAATCCTTAACAGTGAATAACACACCTTTAAGCAGTAATATAGTTAAAATAGCATACTTTCTTCGTTGAGAGTTTTGTTCACCCTATACACATGTTACATATTGTATAATTGATTAATTGTTTCTATCTATACGCGTTTGAATGTTATTGTATCCGTATGTGCTGCGATGGGTATTGAACTATAGCATTAAATTTAATGAACCTCTATTACCTTTGCAAACTGCGGAAGGTCATGTTTTAGACGGCATTTATGTACTTATCATTTTGTTATTGGCATATAACTCAAAAAGTCTTGACCCAACCAGTTTATCAGATCTAGGAGCGATCAGGTCAAAGACAAGGTCATCTGTAACTCAAAGAGTAATCAACCAAATTGCCTGGAATTTGGTGGGACGATTGGTCATTATCCTGGAACAATTTTATCAGATTTTGTGAGCGATCCTGTAAAAAGACAAGGTCATTTATAAGCGGCGTCGAAGGTATGCGTATCATGAGTGCTCGTCATTTAGTTTTTATTAGATATAATATCGTATTGTAAGTTAAATGATAATTTCGCTTGTTTGCAACAACAACGTCATATACACAAAAAAATGCATTTTAGATTTATCCTTATAGGCATATAAATCATAAAATACTGATTATTTTGCCAAAAATTGTAAAATTGTAACTCAAAATTTCACCGCTAGAGAGGCTAAATGTCCTAACGATATACCATTAAATGTACGTACATTGCAAGTACCAAAATGCCTCTCCTGATAAGTAGCTTTTTTAGAGTTATGAGTTTGGTTGTAACTCTGGTTGCCATATGGTTAAATCATCTTGCATGACCGGCAAAACCAAAGAAACTGGTCTGACCTTGACGATATTATTTGGAAAAAAGTAGTCATGGTGGAAGTTGTCTACTTAGTGGCTTGCATGTCTTGCAATCTCTTCAAAAGAAGGATTATCTACAGAAAACTCTTAATGAACACATGACGAACTGATTTCACTTGAAACATGATTTCCATAAAAATTCCATGAAAAAAAAATTATTAACAGAGATAATAAAATGCAAAGTTAATTTTGAGAATTTTATATTTAGACAATATTCTTTTAGTTGTTTATATTGTTTGAAACTTTTAATTTCTTCGGTTAATGGCTATGGTTAAAATGATTAAATAATAAAAAAATGTAAATATCACAAATTTTAAATTATATTTTACTTCAATAAAAAGGATTCTTTTGGATTATGAATAAAACATAACTAAGATAAAATAGTTAAATACAGCAATATTCTTAGATTCTCTACTATAACAGATAGAACTAGATTATGTGCACTCGGTAGAGTGCATACCTTCGCCTCCGCTTTGACCCGTTCTCTCCCAAAATTTAATAAACAGCTAACTAGATAATAACCAATCGTCCCACCATGTTTCATGCAATATGGTTGAGTACTTTTTGAGTTATTGAGTTATAAATGACCTTGACCTTTGACCGGATTGCTCCCAAAATTCTATCAGATGGTTCCTGGACATTGTTCAATCGTCTCATCAAATTTCAGACAATTTGGTTAAATACTTTTTGAGTCAATGAGTTATAAATGGCCTTGACCTTGATCTTTGACCCGATCGCTCCCAAAATCTAACAAAATGGTTTCTGTATATTGACCAATCGTCCCACCAAGTTTCATGCAATATAGTGCAAAACTTTTGAGTTATAAATCACCATGACCTTGACCTTTGACTGGGTCACTCCCAAAATGTTAGCAGCAAATCACTGGACACGGACCAATCGTTTCACCAAATTTTAGGCAATTTGGTTGAACAATTTTTCAGTTAAGCGAGTAACAAGATGATAAATAAATAAATAAATTCCGATGAAAATATGACCTTCCGCAAGATTGCGAAGGTAATTACAGTTTAAAATCCCATAAAGAATGATAATTACAGAAGCTGTCAAAGGAAGAAAATAAATAATTGACGACACATATAGTCAGTACACGTTCAGATATAAAAATTATAACTGTACCTACAGTTAAGAGATCTAGACGACATTTACTAACTGGTTATCATAACCGGAGATAACCATTTACCAGCAGTTAACTATCCATTGATAACCACATAGTTGGTAAGATAACCATGACGTGACATGTACATTTATAATATTTCCTACACAACATATAATAATACACGAGTTTGAGCACTTAACGAAAATGATACGAAAATAAATATAAATATAATAATGCGCCTTTTTAGTTTGTATTACGTAATCAGTCACATAATAAACAATAAGTTTAAGGTTCATGAACTATAATAAATGGAATATTTATAGGTAATAGAAATTAGTTACTGTTTATTTAAATAAAGTATTCCCTTAACAAAATTCTTCATGACAATAAAGTTAATCTAATGATATTTCTTTCATATTAAAAGCTGTTCAGTATAGCAATTCTAACTAATTTTTTCTGCAGTATTTAAATTTTTTGGAGGAGCAATAAACCATCTTTTTATAGCATAGGTGATATAAGGATGAATTTAAATACAACGATGGCAATGTGGGTAATTTCTATTTCAAATTGCTATCCAATACAACAGAATGGACGAAAAGTTCTTTGAATTTATACACGGGCTTCAAAAATTATATTTTCAAATTTTAGCCATGTGCTTCTGTACTTCTTTGTTGATTGATTGTGGTAAAATTTAAATAGATTTTTTTTTCAATAAAAATTAATAAATACAACACCTAAAAACCTTACATCATTAAAAATTTTCTTCTTCCAATCTCACTCCCAATTAAAATAGATGAGTCAGATAAAATGTCACCTCTATACGAATATACCTTATACTTTCTTTCATTGTTCACCTTAATCTTATCAGGATATAACCAGTCATATACTTATATGAGGTTTTCTTTCACAATGCTATTTATATTATCATTAGTTTCACTAACTATACGTCAAAGTACAGTCAACTGCAAACATTATGGAATTAAAAAAGTTTGTACATAAAGGCTAATAGACGAGAAACAAAAGAGGACCTAGTTGCCACCCTGAGGTACTGAATGAGTAACGTTACGATTAGCAGAATTAACACCAAAACGTTTTCTATTCATTAAATAAAACCTAAAAAAAAAACAATACAAATCCACTTTTCTGAAGCAATAGAATTCTAATTTACCTAACAAAACACTATGAGAAAATACAATACTATTATTACCAAGATTTATCTAAATTAGTATGGCCAATTCACACAATACTGTAGGTAAATATCTATGTACATATATGAGTTTGATTTGATATAATTGATATTAAAAAGTAGATGTTATATATAAAAACACTGCAGTTATTGGAAAGGATGAGTACAAAACTATCTACGATATTATGTTCATGGAAAATAAAGAAACACGAGTATAATATCAAAGCAAGCGTAGACTTAAATCACAATGTAAGATTATAGCCAAGATAAGAGATATAAAGGATGCAGGCATGTATTTAAATACGGAATTAACGTGATATTAAAGTGCATAGCAAGAAGATTCTTCCTCTGCATTAGGTCATACGCTAAGGCGGTTAAAACCGGATAAACCGCTTCAACAAATAGAATAAAAATAGAGGAAAAGGCTGCGTAATCGTGTATTTTCGTCACGCGCCGAACAAGTTGCTCTGTTACGGAGGTAAGCGCTACTTCAAGGCGCTGTTACGGAGGTAAGCGGTATTTCAAGGCGCTGTTACGAAGGTAAGCGATACTTCAAGGCGCTGTTACGGAGGTAAGCGTTACTTCAAGGGGCTGTTACGGAGGTAAGCGTTACTTCAAGGGGCTGTTACGGAGGTAAGCGTTACTTCAAGGGGCTGTTACGGAGGTAAGCGTTACTTCAAGGCGCTGTTACGAAGGTAAGCGCTACTTCAAGGCGCTGTTACGAAGGTAAGCGGTACTTCAAGGCGCTGTTACGAAGGTAAGCGCTACTTCAAGGCGCTGTTACGAAGGTAAGCGCTACTTCAAGGCGCTGTTACGAAGGTAAGCGCTACTTCAAGGCGCTGTTACGGAGGTAAGCGCTACTTCAAGGCGCTGTTACGGAGGTAAGCGCTACTTCAAGTTGCTGTTACGGATGTCAGCGGTACTTCAAGGCGCTGTTACGAAGGTAAGCGCTACTTCAAGGCGCTGTTACGGAGGTAAGCGCTACTTCAAGGCGCTGTTACGGAGGTAAGCGGTACTTCAAGGCGCTGTTACGGAGGTAAGCGGTACTTCAAAGCGCTGTTACGAAGGTAAGCGGTACTTCAAAGCGCTGTTACGAAGGTAAGCGGTACTTCAAAGCGCTGTTACGAAGGTAAGCGCTACTTCAAGGCGCTGTTACGGAGGTAAGCGCTACTTCAAGGCGCTGTTACGGAGGTAAGCGCTACTTCAAGGCGCTGTTACGGATGTCAGCGGTACTTCAAGGCGCTGTTACGAAGGTAAGCGCTACTTCAAGGCGCTGTTACGGAGGTAAGCGCTACTTCAAGGCGCTGTTACGGAGGTAAGCGGTACTTCAAGGCGCTGTTACGGAGGTAAGCGGTACTTCAAAGCGCTGTTACGAAGGTAAGCGGTACTTCAAGGCGCTGTTACGAAGGTAAGCGGTACTTCAAGGCGCTGTTACGAAGGTAAGCGGTACTTCAAGGCGCTGTTACGGATGTAAGCGCTACTTCAAGGCGCTGTTACGGAGGTAAGCGCTACTTCAAGGCGCTGTTACGGAGGTAAGCGCTACTTCAAGGCGCTGTTACGGAGGTAAGCGCTACTTCAAGGCGCTGTTACGGATGTCAGCGGTACTTCAAGGCGCTGTTACGAAGGTAAGCGCTACTTCAAGGCGCTGTTACGGAGGTAAGCGCTACTTCAAGGCGCTGTTTCGGAGGTAAGCGGTACTTCAAGGCGCTGTTACGGAGGTAAGCGGTACTTCAAAGCGCTGTTACGAAGGTAAGCGGTACTTCAAGGCGCTGTTACGAAGGTAAGCGGTACTTCAAGGCGCTGTTACGAAGGTAAGCGGTACTTCAAGGCGCTGTTACGGATGTAAGCGCTACTTCAAGGCGCTGTTACGGAGGTAAGCGCTACTTCAAGGCGCTGTTACGAAGGTAAGCGGTACTTCAAGGCGCTGTTACGGAGGTAAGCGCTACTTCAAGGCGCTGTTACGGAGGTAAGCGGTACTTCAAGGCGCTGTTACGGAGGTAAGCGGTACTTCAAAGCGCTGTTACGAAGGTAAGCGGTACTTCAAGGCGCTGTTACGAAGGTAAGCGGTACTTCAAGGCGCTGTTACGAAGGTAAGCGGTACTTCAAGGCGCTGTTACGGATGTAAGCGCTACTTCAAGGCGCTGTTACGGAGGTAAGCGCTACTTCAAGGCGCTGTTACGAAGGTAAGCGGTACTTCAAGGCGCTGTTACGGAGGTAAGCGCTACTTCAAGGCGCTGTTACGGAGGTAAGCGCTACTTCAAGGCGCTGTTACGGAGGTAAGCGCTACTTCAAGGCGCTGTTACGGAGGTAAGCGCTGCTTCAAGGCGCTGTTACGGAGGTAAGCGCTACTTCAAGGCGCTGTTACGAAGGTAAGCGGTACTTCAAGGCGCTGTTACGGAGGTAAGCGCTACTTCAAGGCGCTGTTACGGAGGTAAGCGGTACTTCAAGGCGCTGTTACGGAGGTAAGCGCTACTTCAAGGCGCTGTTACGGAGGTAAGCGGTACTTCAAGGCGCTGTTACGGAGGTAAGCGCTACTTCAAGGCGCTGTTACGGAGGTAAGCGCTACTTCAAGGCGCTGTTACGAAGGTAAGCGGTACTTCAAGGCGCTGTTACGGAGGTAAGCGCTACTTCAAGGCGCTGTTACGGAGGTAAGCGGTACTTCAAGGCGCTGTTACGGAGGTAAGCGGTACTTCAAGGCGCTGTTACGGAGGTAAGCGCTACTTCAAGGCGCTGTTACGAAGGTAAGCGGTACTTCAAGGCGCTGTTACGGAGGTAAGCGGTACTTCAAGGCGCTGTTACGGAGGTAAGCGGTACTTCAAGGCGCTGTTACGGAGGTAAGCGCTACTTCAAGGCGCTGTTACGAAGGTAAGCGCTACTTCAAGGCGCTGTTACGGAGGTAAGCGCTACTTCAAGGCGCTGTTACGGAGGTAAGCGTTACTTCAAGGCGCTGTTACGAAGGTAAGCGCTACTTCAAGGCGCTGTTACGGAGGTAAGCGATACTTCAAGGCGCTGTTACGGAGGTAAGCGGTACTTCAAGGCGCTGTTACGGAGGTAAGCGCTACTTCAAGGCGCTGTTACGGAGGTAAGCGCTAGGCTATATTTACTATAAAGTATAACTCATCTCAGTTTCGAAATAAATCCCAATTTAAAATGTCGAAAGTGTAGTTCTTTCAAAAGTTGTTTCAGTTCGCCTCCATTTAGCAGTCAATAATTAGCAAAGTATTTAAGTTAATTAATATCATAGGGCGTGTGCTGGTTAAGATAAAACTAATTGAAGGAATGGGCTGAAATAATTGAAGCATATCCACAAAATTCAGATACGCTATTTAACAATTAAAAAACTGTTGATTCTTTTTAATTTAAAGTGAAAATAGATTATTTTTAAAGCAATTCATTCCGTAAAAAAGTATAGAGTTAAATAACCCTAATCCTTCTCACACAACTTTGAAATACTTATTATTGTAAATTAAATATATCTATTTAATTATTTAATATTATATTTAACCCCCTCAGCCTGCACTATTTTAAAGAGGTATAAATTGATAACAAATAATTGGAGGTATTGTTCTTATAGCGTGATGTGTGATAACACGCTTTTAGAAGCTATTCACGCTGTTAGAGGGTATTCACGCTGTTAGAGGGTATTCACGCTGTTAGAGGGTATTCACGCTGTTAGAGGGTATTCACGCTGTTAGAGGGTATTCACGCTGTTAGAGGGTATTCACGCTGTTAGAGGGTATTCACGCTGTTAGAGGGTATTCACGCTGTTAGAGGGTATTCACGCTGTTAGAGGGTATTCACGCTGTTAGAGGGTATTCACGCTGTTAGAGGGTATTCACGCTGTTAGAGGGTATTCACGCTGTCCCTTTAAAGTAACTGCAGCGTGAAGCTATCATGCTTTCCTTCCATTGCTTGCGCAGTAAGTAGGATGGCAGAAATTATTACTTCCTTCACATTTATCATCATTTATTATATTTAATGTATTTATAAACAGGCTGTCAGTTTGCATTGTCCTCTTGTCTGTATACTTAACTCTTAACAAAAAGTAAACTTATCTTACTTATCCCTTAACAAAAGTAAACTTATCTTACTTATCTCTTAACAAAAGTAAACTTATCTTACTTATCTCTTAACAAAAAGTAAACTTATCTTACTTATCCCTTAACAAAAAGTAAACTTATCTTACTTATCCCTTAACAAAAGTAAACTTATCTTACTTATCCCTTAACAAAAGTAAACTTATCTTACTTATCTCTTAACAAAAAGTAAACTTATCTTACTTATCCCTTAACAAAAGTAAACTTATCTTACTTATCTCTTAACAAAAGTAAACTTATCTTACTTATCCCTTAACAAAAGTAAACTTATCTTACTTATCCCTTAACAAAAGTAAACTAATCTTACTTATCCTTTGACAAAAAGTAAACTTATCTTACTTATCCCTTAACAAAAGTAAACTTATCTTATTTATCCCTTAACAAAAAGTAAACTTATCTTACTTAACCCTTAACAAAAGTAAACTTATCTTACTTAACCCTTAACAAAAGTAAATTTATCTTACTTATCCCTTAACAAAAAGTAAACTTATCTTACTTAACCCTTAACAAAAGTAAACTTATCTTACTTAACCCTTAACAAAAGTAAACTTATCTTACTTATCCCTTAACAAAAAGTAAACTTATCTTACTTATCCCTTAACAAAAGTAAACTTATCTTACTTAACCCTTAACAAAAGTAAACTTATCTTACTTATCCCTTAACAAAAGTAAACTTATCTTACTTAACCCTTAACAAAAGTAAACTTATCTTACTTAACCCTTAACAAAAGTAAACTTATCTTACTTATCCCTTAACAAAAAGTAAGGGTAAACTTATCTTACTTACATAGATGAAAATATATCTAAATGATAGTGTTCTATATACCAATCTCACCAGAGTTAAAGCATTAATGCTGTATTTGGTATACTATCCAGGCTGGTTGTTTTCTTTCCCATTAGTGTTGAAGACACTAAAGCCTGCACATAGCAGCAGTGTGGGGTTAAATAACAACCAAAACCTAACCACAATAATGCATACAGGAAGATATTAAATGTTACTATCGCCTTATTATATCAACTAGGTGGGTCTGCACCTAGATACACTAGGTTGGTTGCACCTAGATACACTAGGTGGGTTTGAATATAGATACACTAGGTGGGTTGCACCTAGATACACTAGAGCTTTAAAGGCGTAACGTGTCATTCAACCTCTAGTCTTATAACACGTTATACCACGTGTATAACGTGGGTGTAGAAAGGTTATACCATGCCATATCACGTGAGTACATAGAGGTTATTACTAGGATTGTGACAATATGCTTTTATAAATCATAGATCTTAAGAATATCACAGACGAAATGAAATGGTATCGAGTACTATATACCGCTGGTGTAGAACCATTCAATACTCTTTACTTCTCTCTGTCTATAATATTTTTATTATCTATGATTTTAAAAGCATATTGTCACAATTCTAGTTATGACATGTTATATCTCGTGTATATATAATGTGGGTGTATAGATGTTATAGCTAGTTATACAACGTATGTGTATTCTACATTTTATGTAATTTGTTAAGAAATACAACTATAGCTGAAATATTGGTTGTTGAATCTTTTAAAATTTATTGTCAATGTTTTTAATTCTTTTTATTTCCTTCTTATTGTACAGTTTTGACCAGTTTGCCATAATTTGATTAAAGTGTTCCTATTTTAAATCAAAGGAAAGACGAATAAGCAAACAGAAATGAAAAGAAAGAAGGAAACCCTATAAGGCAACCAAAGACAGATTAACTTACACACAGAACACACCTACACACAAATAACACACAGTACACACCTTTTATATACACACGGTTCTAGGTAAATTCTCAAGTGGAAAATTCCACCACGGAAAGTTTCACCAATGGAAAATTCCACCACGGAAAGTTCCACCACGGAAAGTTCCACCAATGGAAAATTCCACCACGGAAAGTTCCACCAATGGAAAATTCAACCGCAGTAAGATTCCAGAGCATAATAATGAGTAACTTTAAAAACAACTGACTATATAAAATGTGTTTTATGGCAATCGGACGACATTTTATAAGTCAAAAAGTTCAGAAATCATGAAGATAGGTTATATTAAAAGTCAATTGGCCTAAGGTATTGTCAAACATTTGATTAAGTAAATCAAACCGTGTTTTTGTATATTTTTCTATTGATTAGGATCAAACTTAATGCGCTTAGCATTTTAGATCTGAAGTAATGTTTGTTCTTTTATTTGCGATTTTTTTTAGTAGTTGATGGTCATATTTCTATCATTTAGTGTTAAAAATACATTCTAGCAGTTAGAACCTCTTTGTCCAGCATGTTTCCCTCATATGGACTTGAAGAACATTGAATATCATTGTATTTCTATTACATTCATATTATGTACCTTTCTTTTTTTCTTCAGTGAAGATATAATTATTATTATTACATACACAAAAATTACTCACCTGCTTGTTTCCTATAAGGTGCAGTTAACTCATTTCGTCTTTTTAAATAAGACTCAATGTTTTAAATTATTTGTAAGGTATTAAAATTCAACGAAAAATTTATACAATTTGTAATATGAATAACTTTGGTAGATCTTACCATTACTTAAGCAGATCTTACCATTACTTTAGCAGATCTTACCATTACTTTAGCAGATCTTACCATTACTTTAGTAGATCTTACCATTACTTTAGTAGATCTTACCATTACTTTAGCAGATCTTACCATTACTTTAGCAGATCTTACCATTACTTTAGCAGATCTCACCATTACTTTAGTAGATCTTACCATTACTTTAGTAGATCTTACCATTACTTTAGTAGATCTTACCATTACTTTGGCAGATATTACCATTACTTTAGCATATCTCACCATTACTTTAGTAGATCTTACCATTACTTTAGTAGATCTTACCATTACTTTAGTAGATCTTACCATTACTTTAGTAGATCTTACCATTACTTTAGTAGATCTTACCATTACTTTAGCAGATCTTACCATTACTTTAGCAGATATTACCATTACTTTGGCAGATATTACCATTACTTTAGCATATCTCACCATTACTTTAGTAGATCTCACCATTACTTTAGTAGATCTTACCATTACTTTAGTAGATCTTACCATTACTTTAGTAGATCTTACCATTACTTTAGTAGATCTTACCATTACTTTAGTAGATCTTACCATTACTTTAGCAGATCTTACCATTACTTTAGCATATCTTACCATTACTTTAGCAGATCTTACCATTACTTTAGTAGATCTTACCATTACTTTAGTAGATCTTACCATTACTTTAGTAGATCTTACCATTACTTTAGTAGATCTTACCATTACTTTAGTAGATCTTACCATTACTTTAGTAGATCTTACCATTACTTTAGCAGATCTTACCATTACTTTAGCATATCTTACCATTACTTTAGCAGATCTTACCATTACTTTAGTAGATCTTACCATTACTTTAGCATATCTTACCATTACTTTAGCAGATCTTACCATTACTTTAGTAGATCTTACCATTACTTTAGTAGATCTATAGATCATACAATAAGGTGTGTCTCAGTTTCAGACCTAATAACACAAGTATCTCCAGTGAGTCTATCCAGTAATTAGTATTTAATTATACCACAACATATACAGTTTTTATACTTTATTAATGTTCAGCAGATTGGGATGGTTGTTATAGTATAACTTACATTGTTATAGTTTACTTACATTGTTATAGTTTACTTACATTGTTATAGTTTACTTACATTGTTATAGTTTACTTACATTGTTATAGTTTACTTACATTGTTATAGTTTACTTACATTGTTATAGTTTATTTACATTGTTATAGTTTACTTACATTGTTATAGTTTACTTACATTGTTATAGCTCAGTCTTCTCTCTTCTCATATTATTACTAGCATTATTATAATTTGATATATGTTAATAATATGACTTACTTTGTTATAGGAAAATAATCCTAAACGAATATGAAGTGTCTGAAGAGTGTGTACCAGAAACACAAAATATGTACACTTACGTACAGTACCTACCAACACTTGTCTACACTTGCCTACACCCATCTACAGTACCTACGCCTGCCTATATTACTTTCCTTTACTTTTCTACTATTGCCTACAGTAGCTTTATTTGCCTACATCTACCTACAGTACCTACATTTGCCTACATCCATCTACAGTACCTACATCTGCCTACAGTACCTACATCTACCTACAGTACCTACGCTTGCCTACAGCGTGTACAGGTTTCACTGTGGGGCAGACTCTACTCCAAATTATCACATTAGAGTAGAGTGAAAGTGAACCGAGAAACAACCCAAGTTATACGCAGTGATAACGATATGTTATTCACCTTATGTCAGTTGATGTTATTCACCTTATGTCAGTTGATGTTATACACCTTATGTCAGTTGATGTTATTCACCTTATGTCAATTGATGTCATTCACCTTATGTCAATTGATAACGATTCTATTCACCTTATAATTGAATTAAATGAAGGTGAACGGTTATATATTCAGTTATTATCAATCCGTAACTTTCCCGATAGTACCCATTAAAGTTGTAACAGGGCGGCACACCGTTACGACAGGTCACACTCTACCATATTGGTTATCTTTTCCGTTGTTTGTGCTGGATAACCAAATTAGTATCTACTGTACACATGAGCTTAAATTTCTGTAGAAAATAAAAGAAAGGAGTGAAATTATAGAGCAAAATAATATCTCATGCATACCACCTGTAAAGTTCGTTTTTCTCTTAAAGAATTTTTCACAGAGAATTATGGTTTTGAATTTATGACCTTCTAAAAGGAGGAGGTAGACGAATTCGTCCTTTCATTCTCGATAAAGAGTTAACATAATTAAGGCAACCATTTAAGCATATTAAATAAATTATCTAAAATCGATTATACATATAGATTAAAAAAATCGTGAATCGTTTGAAAGCTAGTGTCAAAATCTTTCAGGTGGCCGAAAATTTCGGTCTGGGAGTGAAAGGTAATCAGCCTACATATGTAAATTGCTGTATCCGCTAGTTTGTTGTACTACACACTTCATGATTGTTTAATGACCTGACAGGGGAGGCGGTTCGGGGGATGATAATTAAATGTCAAAACATGTCAAAATTACTAATGTTACGTATCATTCTACAACGGGTAATGATGTTATCCACTTTCAATGAATAAACTACACATTTTAGTAATTATAATTTCAATTTTATCTATTCTTGTTCTTTATTAAAATCACTATCAACCGAGACCTAATTTTCCGATCTTCCTAGTTCAGGCCTCTAGATTTCAAATTCATTCTTTGGATCTAGATCGAAATATAATGATCAGGATTAAAAAAAGAGACAAATTCATCAATTGCAAAGAAATAGATCGTTCAACTGTTTGAAATTAAAAAAAAAAAAGTTAACTGGTTATATCGAATAAATAGAACACTGTAACGGTTGCTTCTAATTCATCTTTGAAATCGCAATGATGATATTTTGAATGGCTTTGAAATATTACTGGTCATTGTGACCAAATATTACTGGTCACGAATGTTGTTCTGAAGAAGAGAAAAGAGCACAACAACAAGGTTGTTATTGCTTGTTATGCACTAAAGGAATTTGGGCACAATGCACTGGAATGATAATATATTGGTGCACTGCAGTGTAGTAAATATACATCTTTCATGTAGGCAGAGTGTAGTAAATATATCTATTATATACATATAGGCAGAGTGTAGTAAATATATCTATTATATACATATAGGCAGAGTGTAATAAATATACATCTTTCATGTAGGCACAGTGTAATAACTATATCTATTATATACATATAGGCAGAGTGTAATAAATATATTACTATAATAATTAAGTATTGTATATAACTGCATTGTGTATACTGTATAGTCTATACTCATTATTTTATAGGCGAAATTGTCTATCTAAAATATTTCGAATATTCTTACAACATTTTAAAATAGATTTCAGTTTCTATCCCGCATGTACACAGGGTAAATACATAGTATGTAGCCGATATAGCAAGTTACAAAAAAGATGTTCAAAGTTCGACAGGAAGGAATTGGATCTTTAGTAAGTTGCCTGGTCATTGTTTCATATCGGTTATTTAGTATTTACTTTATAGCTGAAAATAATGGGATATATATAATGGGTTACTTATTATAGGATGGGTTATATATGCTATTCAGAAAACAATTTAACTACCTAACAAACTGGTTACTGTAAAAAAAGTAGCGTTTTTGAATGACTAAAAATTTGCCTGAATAAAATACAATTAATTTAGTAAGGATTTAACGTCTGCACAGATTTGAACCATATCGCTAACGTCAAAAGGAAATTAAGTACAAGGTACTGGAAGAAGCAGTCAGAGAGGAAAGTGGCTCCATGAACAAAGTCACTTACCACCGTCGGTGACAAAGTTCATGGATGCAGAAAAGCTACTCCGTGAATGCAGTCACTAACCAAATGAGGAATGTGGTTACTGGACTCACGGATGGAAGAGGAAAATGAAGAGGTGATAGTAAATGAAGTCAACGAGCCTAACCAAAACGAAATCTAAGACCTCGAAGTTGAAGAGCATATCATTATTATAATTAGAAGTCTAACGTTTGTTATTTATACCTAACATTTTCAATAACGTTTTCACATAGATCACTAATCGCTCCATCCAACCAACCTTCAAAATGTTGCCTATTTTACCAAAGTAATAACTCAGAGTTGTGCCTTATTATGGTTCATAGTGTAATTACGTCAGTCAGGTTAGTGCGAATTAAACCACTTTAAACACATTGTTCTTATTCTGCTTAAGTGAGTCAGAATAACACACTCTTATTTGCATCTTTCCCAGGACAAAAATTACTGTCGTTTTCTCTCAATTAGCGATTGTAGTCAATGTTAAGAGAATCAATTATCAACAGCCATGAAAAATTAGACTATGTTATAATCATGATTGTAATTTTAAAATCTTATAGTCTATCGTCAGAAATACCCGATGGAATTCTTTTAACGGAATCGTCAGGAATTTTGAGATTTTACGGTGAAATATTAAGATCAATATATTGTAACGGAAAGGAAAAAGAACAATTTACCGATTTACATTTTTTATACGCGTGTTTAAAAAAAATGAACTCAAAAAATAAAAACTATGTTAATAATTGAAAGTCATCTTAGCCTTGACTATCAGTTTTCTATAGTTATTGTTAACGTAGAATATCCATACTATTATTGTTATTCCGCTACTATCACAATAGGAGAGTCATCTTGGTTATACTATTCACAATGAAGTAAGTTCGAAGTCATTCTCTGTAATTACATAAAACAAATTAAACAGAGTTTGTCAAACCAAATAAAATGTGAATGTTGTGTAAATTGGTGAATAATTATTATTGAATATAAAAACTGAATATTAAAAGAGTATTGAAAAATGAATACAAAAAATATTAGAATAAAAATTAAAATACGAGATTCATTTGTTGTCATGTACACAGACCATTTTTAAAATATCTACAAACATTACAATTAGTAAAGTTTCTTTTTGCAAATGTGAGAATTAGTAAACTGTAGAAAATCATTATAATTACCTCACAAATGTTAAAAATAATTGAACCATGCCCCACAAAATAATAATCCACACAAAAATATAATGATAACTTTTTTATAAAATAACAATATGAATAACCATACAAAATAACTACACAAAATAACCACTCACTCTACCACACGTGGTAGGTACACACTCTACCACACGTGGTAGGTACACACTCTACCACACGTGGTAGGTACACACTCTACCACACGTGGTAGGTACACACTCTACCACACGTGGTAGGTACACACTCTACCACACGTGGTAGGTACACACTCTACCACACGTGGTAGGTACACACTCTACCACACGTGGTAGGTACACACTCTACCACACGTGGTAGGTACACACTCTACCACACGTGGTAGGTACACACTCTACCACACGTGGTAGGTACACACTCTACCACACGTGGTAGGTACATACCTTTTTCCCAATCTAGAGGAAGTTACCGAGATGATGTAAGCAATCACTTCAATAGCAATGCAATCTCTGATTGCCATCATGGGATGAATGGAAATGCTATTCACAGATTTTAAAAAGAGAATGGCAAATAGAAAATGCTCTTGAACCCCATTAAGAAATACACAATTTGTTCTATAAACTGTAGAGCTGCTCTATAGTGAACTAACACTAGGTCATAGAGCTTACTTCACTATAGAGGAGTCAAGAGATGCATAGAAAACTGATAGCCATTTTAGGGCAGACTAAAGAAAATATGTTTATTATACAGGGCAGTTCATTACTCTACAATCTGAATGATGAACTAACTATACAGGATATCATTATAGAGGAATAATTGTAACAATAATGGTACAATGTTGTAACAATAATGGTACAATGTTGTAACAATAATGGTACAATGTTGTAACAATATTGGTACAATGTTGTAACAATAATGGGGCAATGTTGTAACAATAATGGGGCAATGTTGTAACAATATTGGTACAATGTTGTAACAATATTGGGGCAATGTTGTAACAATATTGGGGCAATGTTGTAACAATAATGGTACAATGTTGTAACAATAATGGGGCAATGTTGTAACAATATTGGGGCAATGTTGTAACAATATTGGGGCAATGTTGTAACAATATTGGAGCAATGTTGTAACAATATTGGGGCAATGTTGTAACAATATTGGGGCAATGTTGTAACAATATAGGGGCAATGTTGTAACAATATTGGGGCAATGTTGTAACAATATTGGGGCAATGTTGTAACAATATTGGGGCAATGTTGTAACAATATTGGGACAATGTTGTAACAATATTGGGGCAATGTTGTAACAATATTGGGGAAATGTTGTAACAACATTGGGGCAATATTTTAACAAGATTGGGGCAATGTTGTAACAATATTGGGGCAATGTTGTAACAATATTGGGGCAATGTTGTAACAATATTGGGGCAATGTTGTAACAATATTGGGGTAATGTTTTAACAATATTGGGGCAATGTTGTAACAATATTGGGGCAGTGTTGTAACAATATTGGGGCAATGTTGTAACAATATTGGGGCAATGTTGTAACAATGTTGTAACAATATTGGGGCAATAATCTAACAATATTGGGGAAATGTTGTAACGATATTGTTTTGTAGCACCAAGTAACATTGTTACCTGGGTACTACCGTTTCATAGCATGTCAGTTACACATCTAGAAAGTTCCTACCATGTATCTGATGGTACAATTAAGTGCATCTAGTAGTACAATTAATTAAGTGCACCTGGTAGTACAATTAAAAGTGCAAACATTGCCCAGAGGTATTTAGTACACAACTGTTCACATGATTAGGTACCCACACAGAAATTATGATGGGGCAAGAGGAGATCTTATACATAGAATATAGGTGATCTTCTATGGCCCCACTCTAAGTTTTTCTCTGGGTATGAATACAGTCCCTACCACCAGTCGGTGGAAGGTCGTCTACTTTTAACCATCAAAATCAAAACAAAAAATCTTTATTTCTTCGATTTCATATTATTTCGAATTTGTTTCCGATTTATCTTTCAAAAACGGATGCAACGTCGAAGTAAATAATTTACATCAGAATATAAATATTCCTTCTTCGGTGATAATTAAAAGTATTCTGTGTTATAACTAGGGTTGTGACAATATGCTTTGTAAATCATAGAGAATATTACAGATGAAGAGAATTAAAGAGTATTGAATGGTTCTACACCAGCGGTATATAGTATTCGATACCATTTCATTTCGTCTGTGATATTCTTAAGATCTATGATTTTAAAAGCATATTGTCACAACCCAATAGTTACAATAAAATTACAATTTCAGGACCAAACTATTTATTTTGTTATCCAAACAATATTATACCACACTATTTTATTATTTCTAATTTAAACTTTTTGTCCTGATTATCCTTAGATTTCTCCTTTAAATCAATCTAACCCTACATTGGGTTATAACATTTTCTAGCTACGATTGTTAACCCTACACAATGAGTGAAAACAATGTCAACACTAGGGACAATGGGGCCTATTGTTAGGTACAATATCACTCTAGGGAGTTCATAATATCTTTACAATAGACTAATGTGTAGCCTCATAGAATATACAGTTAGCTATAATTCTTAGCTATACTTTACTGATTTAACTCTTTACGCCGGAAACTCATTTATATGTTTTATTTATTAGAGTCACAATAATATATTGTATGTACTTTTAAAAAATGGATTAACACGTTCGGGGCTGAGACCGGATTTTTCCGTCATGTACCATGTGCTTAAGGGCGAGCCGTTCACACGTAGGGTTTTTAAAACGATATAATAATTATTAATTTGGTTGTTATCATGGATAACAAATGAAATAAATAATTAGTACATCGTTTTTTCTTATATTCTCGTGGAAAAAGTAGGAGAAGCTTAGCAAAAAGTCTGGTGGAAAGACTTAAAAAACCCTACGTGTGTACGGCCCTTAATGTTGAAATAGCATTTAATTACATGGGTAGATGCCGTCAGGAGGGACAGGGTTAATTGAAGAATGAAGTTAATATAGCACTATATCAGTGGTTTTTAATCTTGTTAGAGGTAGTGAACCCCATAAGTTCCATACATGCATTTATTCAACCCTTCGTAGTTGGAAAAATATATTTTAATTTTAAAATTTATAATCAGAATAGAGTAAATAACTATACATACTGTACCCAGGTAGCAATGATTTCCGGGCCAATGTTGTCCCAAAATTGTCAATGTTGTCCCAATATTGGCCCAAGAAAAAATGCTATCGGTGCAAATTAAATCACTGTGTTCAAAGGACGAAAATAACAATAAGGAAATTTCCACAAAAACATAATGTCCCAACCCACCAAACCCTGGAAATGACCCACCAAACCCCCGGGGGTCCTACAGACCCAAGTTAAGATCCACTGCCCCAAGGCAAGGGAATAGAACATTTCATTGGTTTGAAGTATTGGTTGATTACGAGTTGAAATTTCGATTAATAACACATTTTAATAGAATTCAGTTAGCTACTTCATGTGATTTTTTTGTTTAAAGTTTCAACGTAAATAAAAATTGATGTAAGCAGTGGAATTAAATGGAATTTGGGCCCTTGATCATAAAAATTGTATACTAATTCTAAAATAATTACCGGAACCAAAAATATGTTCCAGTACTATAAACTATAAGGGAATAAAGACTATATTTTTGGAAGGCTGAGGAAAATTATTTTATGGTCTATATCAGGAAACGTGGCAATAGTCTTCTGACACTCACCGTACTAGGAAAGTGGGGCCCATTGGGACGTTTTCATGTAAAATTTAAGTTTAATCCAAGAAATGCAGTACCACATGAAACCAACATGTAGGGGGCATAAAAGATTAAGAGTCACAATAGAGTAATGAGTCACTGATTAAGAGTGACCTATAATCATTAGATTAATACACAGTGAACATACAATCCTTGCAGTTGAATAAATAGAGCAATCTAACTTGGTAAACAATGTTCTAGTTACAACATGAGAAAAGTAACCTAGTGATGAGCTATTTAAGAGGAATAAACATTAAACATTTCTATAAATAAACATTTCTATAAATAAATATTTTTATAAATAAATATTTTTTTAAATAAATAATTTTAATAAATAATTTTAATAAATAAATAAACATATAAACATTTTTATATCAGAAAAAAAATTGTGGTAAATTTTATTTTCAGTTCACCACTCATCAGTTCACCACTCTACAGTTCACCACTCTACAGTTCACCACTCTACAGTTCACCACTCTACAGTTCACCACTCTACAGTTCACCACTCTACAGTTCACCACTCTACAGTTCACCACTCTACAGTTCACCACTCTACAGTTCACCACTCTACAGTTCACCACTCTACAGTTCACCACTCTACAGTACACCACTCTACAGTACACCACTCTACAGTACACCACTCTACAGTACACCACTCTACAGTACACCACTCTACAGTACACCACTCTACAGTACACCACTCTACAGTTCACCACTCTACAGTTCACCACTCTACAGTTCACCACTCTACAGTTCACCACTCTACAGTTCACCACTCTACAGTTCACCACTCTACAGTTCACCACTCTACAGTTCACCACTCTACAGTACACCACTCTACAGTACACCACTCTACAGTACACCACTCTACAGTTCACCACTCTACAGTTCACCACTCTACAGTTCACCACTCTACAGTTCACCACTCTACAGTTCACCACTCTACAGTTCACCACTCTACAGTTCACCACTCTACAGTTCACCACTCTACAGTTCACCACTCTACAGTTCACCACTCTACAGTTCACCACTCTACAGTTCACCACTCTACAGTTCACCACTCTACAGTTCACCACTCTACAGTTCACCACTCTACAGTTCACCACTCTACAGTTCACCACTCTACAGTTCACCACTCTACAGTTCACCACTCTACAGTTCACCACTCTACAGTTCACCACTCTACAGTTCACCACTCTACAGTTCACCACTCTACAGTTCACCACTCTACAGTTCACCACTCTACAGTTCACCACTCTACAGTTCACCACTCTACAGTTCACCACTCTACAGTTCACCACTCTACAGTTCACCACTCTACAGTTCACCACTCTACAGTTCACCACTCTACAGTTCACCACTCTACAGTTCACCACTCTACAGTTCACCACTCTACAGTTCACCACTCTACAGTTCACCACTCTACAGTTCACCACTCTACAGTTCACCACTCTTCAGTTCACCACTCTTCAGTTCACCACTCTTCAGTTCACCACTCACCATTTATCGTTAAGTTAGCGGTGCTAAAATCGCTTCAGTTATCAACCGTCACGCGTGATGAACAATCGTGAAAAGGACCAAAAGTTTTAAAAAAGAGAAAGCGAGAAGAAAATCAGGAGGCTGAGAAAACAAAATTAGTTTGATTTAAGCTAATAGATTTTACGGTAAAAACACCATTTTGTTAATAGGGGAAAAAAGGGATTGTGTTTTAATAAAATTAGATATATTTTTAATTCCAATTTTTAATTAAATCCCCACTCATTAATGTATATACTTTCGTCTATAATATCCTACATTAATTCGAAGTTCTAAAATACAACATTTTCTTTATTTTTCTTGAAAAATAATAATATTCATTACAATATTCTGTCTTTAATTTAAACAGTGAGATTAATTTTTCAAATTGATTTTAAAAAACGGTTTATATCATATTTATAAGAACGATAACAGGTTACTATTAACATGTCTTCTAAATACTATATTTAAAATTTATAAAATATACATAAAATAGACTAACAATATAGATAGGGTAAGACCCGAGTTATCGAACAGCTTCACTTTTTCGATCAGAAGAAAAACCATGAGTTAGAATGTTAAATAATAATATTTAATATGATCGACATTGCGTAACCGTTCAATAACTGAGTACTTACCCTACAGCTTATGGTCACCACGAGGGTGGTCACAACCATGTGGTTGTCACAGTCAACCTCAAACTTTCTATAGAGAGGCTAAGAAACGTCTCAACCAGCAACTGCAGGTAAAGTGAACATAACTTATATAATGGGAAGTAAACACGCAATGTACTCTGACAGTTAGTAACAGCTACAGTAGTCTGAAAGTGGGAGATATTCAGTTTCTAAGACAGATTGGTCCATGATTTGTGTTCCGATCACTTTTCGAGTAGTGCAGTATAGGGTAAGTTACGAATTATCGGTCAGTTTCACATCTCCGGTCATGTAAGAAACAAAAAACGATATAATATTTTTTTTTTTTAAGTGGTATCCATGATACTTGCAGGTATTATGGATACCACTTAAAATAGGGTATCCATGATACCTGTGGGTATCATGAATACCGATTAAAATAAAAAATAAATAATAATAAAATAGTTTTATCTGATATGACCGAAGATGTGAAACCGACCGATAATTCGTAACTTAGCCCACTAGTTTATCCCAAATCATTTTTCGAAAGTTTGTCAGTGTTGGAGGTAAATTGTTTTCAAGTTTCTAATCCAAACATAAACTTCCTAGAGCGGTACCGCAGACTAGCTATTAGGTACTTTTTTAACCGCTCTCGCTTTCAACCGAGGAGTCAAACCCTATGAATAACATTAGGTTGGACCTGCAGAGAAAGAAAGTAATTATTAGGATGGTATAAAAAGTTAATTGGAGTGGGGTAGAAGGGGGCGGAGTCTCCTGAAGTGTGATCAACTGATGACATAACGGAGAAATAACGCGTGTGTTTTTGCCGCCCGGCCGTGTTACCGCGGTACTGGAATGCTTCGGGAGAAACCTTGACAGGTAGGTTGGTGAGAGGTTTGATGGAGAGAGAAGGGAAAGGAGAGAAGGATGGGAGATAAGAAAGGATAGATTGAGAGAGTAAAGAAAGGAGAGAAAAGAAAGAAAGTGAGATAGAGATAGGAAAGAAAGATGAAGACAGAAAAGAAAGTGAGATGGAGAAAGAGGCAAGAAGAGAAAAGAAAGAGTAAATTAAGTAATTAAAACAATACCAGAGAAAAACATTTCTACAATTACAATAAAAAAAGAACATTTTCAATTCTTCTACCTAAAAATTCTTTAGAAAGGAATAGTTTTAATGTAAAAATTAAATAATAAATAAAAAGTCTAACAGAATTATGATAGTGAAGCAACTCCATGAATAAAACCAGTTGCTCATGAATGAAGAAAAGCTACTCTTTTTTTGTGCAAACACACATAGGTACTGTAGATGGACGGGGATAAAGGAGAAAGTTGTTTGTAAATGAATTGTAAATAAACATTTTAGCATTAAAAAAATTGTATTAATATTAAATAAATATTACTATTAATCTATCATATTACATTAAATAAATAAATATTTAAAATCGTGCAAATAGTGGATAAAGGTAATTAGGGTAAGTTACGAATTATCGGTCGATTCCACATTTTCGGTCATATAAGAAAAAAAAAACGATATAAAAATTATAAATTAATAATTACATAGTTTTTCTTATATGATCGAAGATGTGAAACCGACCGATAATTCGTAACTTACCTTAATGAATAATAAGTAAATAATAATTAACAAATCGTGAGGCGCATAGAAACAAATGAAGGAATTAATTACTACCTATATTCACTCTATGACATTAATGGATAAATTAATAGGGAATTGTCTGGTGCTCAGCCCGGTACTTAATTTAATGCATTTGCGCTATTAATTCATTATAATAACTTCCTGTTTGGAATTAATGCATGTAGGGGTAAATAGTGAATTTAATACTTAATATAGAGTAAGTAGGGTACAATTATTTATAAGAGTTTGGTTAAAAAGATACTTAAATTAGACGCGTTAGGGTAAGTTACGAATTATCGGTCAGTTCCACATCTTCGGTCATAAAAGAAAAAACGATGTGATAATTATTATATTGTCTTTCTTATATGACCGAAGATGTGGAACTGAGCGATAATTCGTAACTTACCCAATAAAAAATGAAATGATCTAAAGTTGAATGACTTTTAATGTAGTAAATAATTTTGTATATACGACTTATTTAAGTAATTCGAATGTATATCGAATATAAGGATTAGATATAATTATGTACAAATGAAGGTCTAAATTTCAACACGAATCTATTTGGTAATTAGGTATAACTTTTATATATTTATCTAATAGGTATTAAAAAAGGATATAGAAACATCTGCTGTTTCATTTTAATTGTAAACGGAAACAGGTAGCTAGGGTAAGTACCGAGTTATCGGGCGGCTCCACATTTACGTACATATAAAAAATACAATATATAAATACACAAAAGAAAAGCAGCAACAGAAAGTACAAACCACGACTATGCGCCTATGCCATTTTTTGCGAAGTCCGTCGCTTTCATATCGGCGTAAATATGCACATGCCGTTTGAACTCTCGCTTTCCGTATAAAAATGCAAACATCCTGTGAACCTATTATTCCAAAAAAAGACTTACCTAATAACAGCAGAACATTTTAAATGGCTTCGTTAAATAGTGACACTGCTATAAAGATGATGTCAGTCCGTTTGATTAATATAGGTACCGCTAGCGCTACAGACACCGACACACTAGAACCACTCGGCACGAAGATTCCACCTCAACTAGCGAATAATAAGCGGTTCAGCGGTTGGTGGAACAAACGCTTTACAGGTGAACCTTGCAACAATGTCAACCTAATTAACGCTAAAAAATACGAACAGCTCCGTACACACGCAGGTTTTTTTAAGTCTTTCCACCAGACTTTTTGCTAAGCTCCTCCTACTTTTTCCCACAAAATTTTTGAATCTTTAAGAAAAAAATATATAATTATTAGTTGGTATCCATAATATCTACAGGTATCATGGATACCAATTAAAATAAATAATAATAACATCGTTTTTTCTCATATGATTTAAAATCTTGTGGAAAAAGTAGGAGGAGCTTAGCAAAAAGTCTGGTGGAAAGACTTAATAAAAACCTAAGTGTGTACGGCCCTTTACAGGTGAACCTTTGCAACAAAGTCAACCTAATTAACGATAAAGAAAATACTTTACACATCTATTGAAGATTTGAAAGCACTCAATGAGATGCATATTTAATACGGTTGTGTAGAGGTGAAATCATTACTTTCATGGCTGTCATTAAATACATTAATAACTTCTTTCACTCTCCACCTTGAAAAAAGATTGCAATTCTACCTATCATCTTACAAGAAGAACTTATTTAATTATAGCAACAGCTAATTATATGCATTAAATAGAATAGATATAGCAATATTACCATTAATTTAGACAGCATTTTCAATGCAACTGGAATCGAATTCCAGATTTGATTGGAAATTTTATTTTTATTGAACTAGGGTAATTTACGAGTTATCAGACGGTTCCCACATTTTCGGACACTTTAACAAACAAAAATATAATAATTATTATTTAATTGCAGGTACCATGGATAACAATTGAAAAAATTATATTTAATATATATTCTATTCTTACGTGTCCGATAATTGGGAACTTACCCTACAAATTATAGGTCCATTTTTTTACTCCATTCAATAATAGGTTGGCAAAGACGGACACACAAATTTACGTAAAACATGTGTACCTACCTACATTATCGTTCGTGTTATCATATGTAGTTACTTACACAGACTATGTAGGAAAACCTGTTTGCCGTATGATAAAGGGTTGAACATGAGAATTAATTTGGAGTTAATTCACATAAAAATGTTAACAGAAGTTATAATATTGTGTTTTGTAAAATGTTTCCTTATTATTAAGTAATATTTAGTACCGTAGCAAAGACAAACTGTTTTGATGGGAATAAAATATTTATAAAATTAAAAAGTTTATTTACGACTGAAATATTCTAAAAATTAATTTAGTGAAATATTTTACAACTTATATTAATGGATAAGTTTTCTATTGGATTTTTATCCGTGTATCTTATTCATATTAGGTATCACGTTTAAATTAAAAATCCTAGTCCAAATTACAACAGTTTCCAAATAGACAGCCTCTGGATATGTCACTAAATGTGTTTAATAAAACAAATTAACTAATTAGAAAAGTTTTATTTTAAAGCTATAAGTTATGGAACATCATTCAAACAAGTAATTAATAACATAAATAAAATAACAAATAAAAGAGAATCTCAAAAAAACACGCAATATCATTATATTGTAATTTACCTATATAAAACAGGGTCAAAATGAACAGTTAATTGATGTGGTGATTGATTTTAAAACAATCAATCTTTAGGGTATTTTTCGAGTTATTGGGCAGCACCACATTTTCGATCAGGAAAAAAAAAATATATATAAAATTGGTATCCATGATACCTGCAGGTATAATGGATACCAATCAATATTACAAGTTTTTTCGATCTGTGGTCGAAAATGAACTCGCCCAATAACTCAGAAAATACCCTACCATTTTTGTGAGTAGCTTTAGTGCAGTCATGAGCATAATTTGTGTGTTTAGCGTTTATTATACATACTAAAATAACAGCACTAAATGTACTTTTGTAATCATTTGATGTACATAACAAAAAAAAAGGTTGAACACTTTTAAAATATTAAACATGAACTATGGAATCTTCATGCTGTGAATGAAAGTAGTAACTTTGAAATACAATTACAAAATGATATACATTATTTCAACAAAAACAAATATAGAAAACATTAATGGCTGGGGTAAATACTTAAATAATAAACAAACCCAGTTAACGAACACTTGTATATTTCTATTAGTATGGAAATAACCTACACGAGTTGAACTGATTGTATTCTGTAAAGTTAGGAAATTTGGTCTAAAATAGTAAAATTCACTTATAAATATACTTTAAATAAGTTCCATTAATATGAAATGTTTAATGTAACTGAATTACAAAATTTAATAGTTTTTAACGTTAAAACAAATTTTGATTTTTAATAAAACTGAAAAATAGTACAATGAGCATTTTACAATTAAAATAAAAGTGGCCTACAGTAGAAAATTCCTTTACCCGTCTTACATTGATGTCCAAAAATTCAAAGAGCTAGTCGTCTATCTACGACAAAAAAAAGAGGAGATAATTAAAATTTAGAAAATAAATGGAAAACAAGTCTTAAAAAAAGGAGTTCGAGTTTGGAAAATATTACCAGTCCGTTTATTAAAAGCCAACCCTTGATATATATTTTCAAATACATCAAAGATACTTTCTTTAAGGATCTAGCTATTATTATTATTTTCGGGGTATAACAGTTGTCACTATCCACTACGAGGTGATCCAAAGAGACATGAAGAGAAGAAGGCCTCGTAGAAGAAGGGACAGTGAAAGTACGCTCCATGCACTAGGTCGACTACTCTGCTATCACAGGTAACCGTGTCGACACAGCGCATGGATGGCAAGAATAGACACCCATGGATAAGAGACCTACACAGTCAGTCTGCTTATCCATGGATATAGCAAGGCAGAAGGAAGAGGAAATAAGAAGAAATTGAGGAAAAGATACAAAGGGAAGCTGAAGAAAAAGAGCGCCAAACTAAACAAAACTTAAAACCTACAATATAACAAAAAGAAGGCCTACCTAGATGTAAGGATATAGCTAATCAATTGAAAATACGCTTATGTTATTTAGTTGGTTATCTTTGTCATTAGCTACTTGGATAAATACCTACATAGTTAATGCTACATAAGCTATGTAGGGAAATATAGGAATGGGATCTTGCACCCCCATTCCTATATTAGTGCAACTTCCAGTTATATAGGAATGGGGATATAATATATTATTTCATTAAATGTGTAGAAAAGATACAGAAATATTAAATATTAATAATTATTTTGTTTTTATTAATATATATTCATTTATAATTTTGTATCAGTAATGTACATTGACTATACTAATATATATATAATGAGTTAGTTCAGATTTCAATTAATAAGTAATTTCATGGACACTATTTATGAAGATAGCATCTTTTGTGAAGAAATAGAAAAATAATATTTATTATTAAAATAATAGTTACTGTACCCCCATCCCTATATTACTGCATGTACGAATTTACCAGTATTTAATATAAAATAATTCTAGAGATTAATGTAATTTGAAGGACAATAACGTTACCGTATCTGTCTAACATTATAATGGTCAAGTGGTAGATAGAAGTCATCCTTAGTAAAGATGACTTCCACAACATCGGATAAACCCTTTGGTAGGAGATTGCGGAGGTAGCTAGGTACTCAAATGAATAAGGATAATTTACAAACTATCAGATAGCCTCTTCACCCTAGATCTTACTCATATGAATGCCCCAAGACTGAGTTTGGAGGCCATTTCCTGGAGGTTTTGAGGAACGTTTTCGTGGTAGCAGACATACACCTCCCTCTGGGAGGCAGGCATTATCCTCCTGGAAAATAAACAGTTAAAATCCAGATGGCGCCATAACGCACTTTTGAAACAGAAATTCGTGAGAGTGGTGTATCTTACCGTAGTATAATATCTTTGGTGTATATATCATGGATGTCAATTAAAATGTCATATATAACTTTTTTAGTAGCTACACTCCATTAAGTAGGTTTTCAATAATGTAGCTACTCACCCCACGACCCAGTAGTTGAAGGTGTTCTTTTTCTTACTCAGTACTGATGTGTTGTGTGTGATGTTGAAGAGGAGTCCTTGCTCTCTCACTTCGTCAGTAGTGCCCTCACACAGCTACGGGGGTGGGGGGGAGTTAGAATAAAAAATGGAAACAAATGGAAAAGGCAAAAAGATAACTCACCATGGCATAGCATAACTCACCATGGCATAGCATAACTCACCATGGCATAACATAACCCACCATGGCATAGAGTGGCATAACTCACCATGGCATAGAGTGGCATAACTCACCACGGCATAACATAACTCACCATGGCATAGAGTGGCATAACTCACCATGGCATAGAGTGGCATAACTCACCATGGCATAGAGTGGCATAACTCACCATGGCATAGAGTGGCATAACTCACCATGGCATAGAGTGGCATAACTCACGATGGCATAGAGTGGCATAACTCACCATGGCATAGAGTGGCATAACTCACCATGGCATAGAGTGGCATAACTCACCATGGCATAGAGTGGCATAACTCACCATGGCATAGAGTGGCATAACTCACCATGGCATAGAGTGGCATAACTCACCATGGCAGAGAGTGGCATAACTCACCATGGCATAGAGTGGCATAACTCACCATGGCATAGAGTGGCATAACTCACCATGGCATAGAGTGGCATAACTCACCATGGCATAGAGGTCTGAGTGCAGTGTCTCATGTAGTCTAGAGGCTGCTGTTCTAAAGTTCCTAATAACATTTGAATGCACCGGTGTACCACACACACAGTCGGGGGAGATGTGGTGCACCAGTGCGTGTACCGGGCACCCAGGGGGAGGTAGGGACTCTACCACCACACCCTCCCCCACATCAAGGTGGAGGAGGTGGAACAGAGCAGGGGAAGGTCCTGTAGTTACTCTGAAACAAAATAGAGATAACTAATTAGCTACCTAATTAGAAGGAGTTTTCTATGGCAAATTTAGTCTTCGGAATCAATATTTGTAAGGATGGTTTGAAATTGATGAAATAACAGTTTAAATATAACTTATCTGTATTTAACTCTTTCGACGTGGTTGGGTTAGACATGTCCCAACATTTTACTCCGATATAGAAATGGAAAAGATTTAATGTGTCGATTTATTACCCTGATTGATGAAAGATTGGTCATTTAGATATGCATTTATATGAATCATTTCGTTGTTTCGTTTTACTTGTGGGTTGAATAAAAACCCATTTTCAGGGACACAGGTTACTTAGGGTACACATATGTACCACATCAAATATTCACAAATTGAATAAACACATTTGCCGACGATCAAAGTTCATCCATTAGTACTCAAATCTTCCGAAAAATTTATTAAAATGTTTCTCAATTTGGCAGAAAAAATTCTGCGTCGAAAGGATTAAGTTAATTACTTTGCTAAATATAACACGTATCTATATAAGGCCGCACTCTTTCACCGCTCAGTTTACGCTTCTTCAATTAATCACGGTTAAATGAATGGAAAACAAATTTGCAGTCTACACTAGCGTTTGCAAACGCTTTTGTCCAATTAACTGGGATTAACTGAAGAGGCGTGACACTGGGCCTAGGGTAAAATGGGCCTAAGGTAAATTATGAATTATCGGTTGGTTTCACATTTTCGGTCATACAAAAAAAAATATATATATATATATATGTATATATATATAGCTAATAGCTAGCTAAATGCTATTCAATTTTAATATTAATTGGTATCTATGGTACCTGCAGGAATATTGCATAGCTACCAATTATAATAAAAATTGTATAAAATAATTATATATAGCTATTATATAATTTTCTCTTATGTGACCGAAGATATGAAGCCGACTGGTAATTGGTACCTTACCCTATAGCTACATACCTGATGGTTTTAACAGGTAGGTTTGGCAGTGATGTACTGACAGAAGAGGTGGACAGATTAATCTCATCCTGTGGAAAACACTGTTATTAGATATAGCTAGCTACATTATTTATTTCTATTATTAGCTAGCTAGTTATAGTTAAATTATTAATATTATTATCTATAGAGTAGCTATAGGCATGAAGTTGAATCACTTCAATAGCTTCAGCTAACCCTTCTGGTTTCAAATTAGTTATTATTAAATAATAATAACTGCTCTTTTTTTATTATCCGAGCATAAATAAATCGAGCAATTTACCGGCTACCCCCAACCTGACTGCTAACCTAACCTTATAGCTATAATTATTTTAGGGAGACAGACTGGTTTCGCAGATTGGCTGATGATGAATGACATAGCTACACAATATCATACTTTGAATAAATTTCTCACCCCTCTCTCTAGTAACTTACCCCCATCTCCTATTCCTCCTCCTCCTCCACCCACTCACCCCCATCTCCTCCTCCTCTCCCACCAGTGTAGATGGTTGACTGTACACCATCTGCTCTTCATTTTCCTCTGCAATGGGAGGTGCTCTGGTCTGCTTCAGAATGGAGGGAACGTCAAGGTAAACCTCCTCCGGCACTGGGGGGAACAACAAATTAGTGCTCGACTGGATTATCTATCTTATAATAATGATATAATTTAGTAGGGGTTTAACGTCTGTTTCGGAACCAAAGGCCATATCGCTTTCCTTGATAACAAACTATCATCAATTAGTTTGTTCACCTGCGCAGGCTTCAACTTCTTTTTCTACTGCAGTAGAGCTTAACAACTATCACTAATTGTGTATTTCACCTGCACATCCCTCTGCATTTTCTCTCTTAGGTCCCCTTTTGGTCTCTGAGAAAACATCGTCAGCGAGAGTCACTTCGGGACCACCATTCGATAGACTGAAAACAGATCAACAGTTTGAAAGCAGCACTCGAAACTAGCAAGAAGTTAGGATTTGAAGTGACTTAGCTAACTAGAGCCTGGAAATTCTCTCTATGGAACTTCGTGTAGGCTTGGATTTTGATCATTGTTCAATTTACTTAATTGGAAAATTATGTAAATATATCTATATGCAATTCGTTTTTATGTTGCTGATGCTTTTTTTTTTCAATGAAGAAATGAATTTAGAAAAATTATTTTAGGAGTGGCAAGTGGAAACAAAATACAATAAACAATCATGTTGACTTCCATGTTCAGAGTAGTGACTGTAAGCATGCGATAACATCTAATATAATAAATAGATTCACAAAGTCTATCACCCAATTTAATTATAAATTATGTTAAATAAAATTTTGCCATTCTGATCACAGAATAAAGGCACTGCAGACTCTGATACAAAAGAATTCCAATCAGAATTCCTATGCTAACAAAAGGTTAATAAAGAAGTAGCGAACTAAGTAAAGGGCCGTACACATGTAGGTTTTTTTTTAAGTCTTTCCAGACTTTTTGGTAAGCTCCTCCTACTTTTTCCATGAGAATATAAGAAAAACTATATAATCATTATTTAATTTAGTTGGTATCCATGATACCTGCAGGTGTCATGGATACCAACTAAAATAAATAATAAATATATCATTTTTCATATTTTCTCATGGAAAAAGTAGGAGGAGCTTAGCAAAAAGTCTGGTGGAAAGACTTTAAAAAACCCTATCGACCTATAGCTATTAGATAGAGTTGTGTAGTTAACTCAGTGAAACTGACCTCATTTCACAGAGTTCGGATATCTTGAGACTCTGAAGGTGGAAGAGAGTTGCTTCCACCTGATCCACAATGAACGGGTCGGGACCACCTCGGTAACACCTAGAAAATACATACGACTTAGCTGTCAAATACATACAACTTAGGTAATAATTTAAATAGCTAGATAGTAGTTAATAAGAAATGACAGGACTGCATTTCATATATTAATTTAATAAATGAATATTCAGGTTAAAATGTAAGATGGAATATTATAGGTAAAACTATTAGAAAGCTAGCTATTATAAATCAAAGAAAGGCAATATAATTTGGTCTTTTTTTATTCAAAAAATAAATAATCTGAACAGAGGGAAAAGAAACTTATTTATTCAAAGTATAAAATGATATATCTAGTCCTATCTTCTTCACCTATGTGACTGTGACTCATCATACTGTACCATAGCTAGCAGTAAATGATCTGCAGCTACTAGCAACAGTTTGCGGGAAGGAGTCTCATCTGAAACAGAAGCTAATGTTAAGTTGATTGAAAATATTATCTACGACTACATAGCTAACAAATGACAGAAAGTTGAATCGCTGGAAAGTTATATCACGGAAGATTTCGATGCTGAAAAGTTTCTCCGCTTAATGACATAATAAATGAAACTGATTTAAGAGTCTTCTTTTAAAACTTTTCATTGGTAGCTAGCTATACCTTGGCAGAACAGATATTTGGCAGAAATACTTTTTACTTAAATAACGGTTAGCTAGCTATTAGTCCAAATAATGTAGCAATGCCTATTGACTAATAAAATAAAGTAGGAAAACAAGTTAGTTACACTGGGCTATTATCAACCAACATATCTCTTCACCTTCAAAACTGTCGATGTAAGTGACTTTTTTCCAGCACAGCAACTGGCTGACAGCTTCCCTGGTAATCATTGCCAGCAGACCGTGTAGCCGACAGTACTGGTAGACTGATTGCAGCAAAGACTCTGGTAGATGAGAGCTGACGACTGAGCCCTGGTGTGTGGGAAAGGATTATATTATTTTATTTATTACAAAAAAACAATGGAACATTGAAGTGGAATCATTTTTCAATTTTTTTTTAAATTTAAAGAGGGTATTTGTAGTGGAATTCTTTTCTAAATGAAAACACATGAGATAAATGAGTCCTAACGGTTCGTTTTGCATGTAGCGATTGTTGCGATCATCGCTCAGCAATATAAATACATTGAAATAGTGGTCAGCGATAATCGCTCATTGCAAAACAGCTCCATAGGAATTTCATTAAACTAAAGTTCAACTATAATCGCCGGGCGATGATTACTGAGCGATGATCGCATTAATCGCTGCATGCCAAATGAACCTTAAGCAGACATAACAAAAAAATTATTATGTTAGTAACGTTCACATACAGGCACTCTTGAAAAGGTTGATTTATTACCTATGGAGAGTAACCTTCTGCCAAGGTGAAAGCAATTACTACCAAGGTGAAGAATAGTACTTACTAGAGCCCAGAAAAATGCCATAAAGTCCTAAAATGACTATTGTAAGGTAGGTCTTTAAATGCCTTTTTATAGTTCATAAAATGCCTATTTTAAAGGTCATAAGAATTCGGACTCTAGTAATTACCTAACTACTACCAAGGTGAATATAGCATTCACCTTCCCCCCCCCTCACCTTATAGAATAGACAGCAGCCCTGTATAGAGTGTATTCACCTTCTCACCCCCCCTCACCTTATAGAACAGACAGCATCCCTGTATAGAGTGTATTCACCTTCTCACCCCCCCTCACCTTATAGAACAGACAGCATCCCTGTATAGAGTGTATTCACCTTCTCACCCTCCCTCACCTTATAGAACAGACAGCATCCCTGTATAGAGTGTATTCACCTTCTCACCCCACCTCACCTTATAGAACAGACAGCATCCCTGTATAGAGTGTATTCACCTTCTCACCCCACCTCACCTTATAGAACAGACAGCATCCCTGTATAGAGTGTATTCACCTTCTCACCCCCCCCCCCTCACCTTATAGAAGAGACAGCATCCCTGTATAGAGTGTATTCACCTTCTCACCCCCCCTCACCTTATAGAACAGACAGCATCCCTGTATAGAGTGTATTCACCTTCTCACCCCCCCTCACCTTATAGAAGAGACAGCATCCCTGTATAGAGTGTATTATTCACCTTCCCCCCCCCCCTCACCTTATAGAAGAGACAGCATCCCTGTATAGAGTGTATTCACCTTCTCACTCCCCTCACCTTATAGAAGAGACAGCATCCCTGTATAGAGTGTATTCACCTTCTCCCCCCCCCCCTCACCTTATAGAACAGACAGCATCCCTGTATAGAGTGTATTCACCTTCTCACTCCCCTCACCTTATAGAAGAGACAGCATCCCTGTATAGAGTGTATTCACCTTCTCCCCCCCCCTCACCTTATAGAACAGACAGCATCCCTGTATAGAGTGTATCAGGGCTCCACAGTCCTCACAATCAGAGTCATTTTCACTGCCGAAATCACCAGCCTCTAACTCACTCAGGCAGTTCTCAATCTGAAAAATAAAGGCAGTCATTATATAAATGAATTATTCAATGATTATTTCAAGAATATATGATTAGTACCTAGGGTAACTTTCGAGTTAATTGGGCACTTTCAAAAATTATTTAGCTAGCTAATATATATATATACATAAATAGCTATATAAATTTTATTTTGATTGGTATCCATGATGCCTGTGAGTATCATGGATACCAACTGGAAAAAAAGTTAAATAACAATTATTATACAATTTTTTTCCTAGTGTCGAAAAATGTGGAACTGTCCGATAACTCGGAACTTTACCCTAGTTGCAAATTTGTTATGGATTATATTTAGGGTAAATTACGAATTATGGGTCAACTTCACATCTTCGGTTATATAAGAAAAAAACTATATTATAATTGTTATTTCAGTTGGTATCCATGACACCTGCAGGTATCATGGATACCAACTAAAATAAATGTAAAATAACAATAATAATATCGTTTTTTCTTATATGACCGAAGATTTGAAACTGACCCATAATTCGTAATTTACCCTAGCTACAATTTTTAATAGCAAGTCACCTCCATCTTCGCTACTCCTCTCGCATCATGCAGCATGAGCCAGGGAGGAGCCGAGAGAATGTAGTGCTGTCCTCCCCTCCTCTCACCCTCCACAGGGAGGAGCAGGCAGTTGTTGGGGTGGAGGTAGTGGGAGGGAGGAGCGGAGGAGAGGCAGGAGGAGGAGAGGGAGACTGAGAACACTTTACTGAGGAGGAGGTGAATGGAGTGGTGGTTGGAGGGAGTGCCTACAGACCTGATAAATAAATTAGAAGAAATGAGAAATGGTTGCCATAATCAAAGAAAGTTAAAAAAAAATAGATATTGTATCCAGAATTTAATAGTAACTACTATTGCTATTGGTTGACGGACATTTAGCTGAATATAGTTACATTGGGTCCAACGGTTTGACCGTAAAGGGCTGTACACACGTAGGGTTTTTTCAGTCTTTCCATCAGACTTTTTGCTAAGCTCCTCCTACTTTTTCACGAGAATATAAGAAAAAAATTGTTGATTATTGCAGTTGGTATCCATGATACCTGCAAGTATCATGGATACCAACTAAAATAAATAACAATTATATAGTTTTTTCTTATATTATTGTTAAAAAAGTAGGAGGAGCTTAGCAAAAAGTCTGGTGGAAAGACTGAAAAAACCCTACGTGTGTACGGCCCTTAAGACATTTGGCTGAATATACAGCTAGAAGTCAATCAGCCAATAATCACTCATTATAATTAGGTACTCACTTTTCCAGACTGCCAAACTCAAATTTGAAATGCTCTATCAGAATTCGATTGAGGGATAGCAATTCATACTCCGTGCAACTGAAAACATAAAGAAATTAATTATTTAGGTAATTAGGTAGGCAAAAGCTAATCATTGATTAATGTAAACAGCTACTAGGTAATATTAATAATAGTTTAGATTGGAGAGAATAGTTTAAAAATGATATCAAAGTCATAGAATGAAAAAGAATTAACTACCCTGTTTCGATTCTTTCATTTTTCTTGTTTTTAATGGAATAGTTCTTTTTTTACCGATTAGAATAAGTTACGAATTATCGGTCAGTACTACATCTTCGGTCATATAAGAAGAAACAATATAAAAATTATTAGTATTAGATAGCACTGCGTAATAATCATATTTTCTATATTGTTTTTTTTTTATATGACCGAAGATGTAGTACTGTCCGATAATTCGTAACTTACCCTAGGTAGAGCATAACAGTTCAGAGTTGAATAGTCAATTAATTAATTCAGTTGGGGTTAAACGTCTGCTTCATCTCCAAAGCCATAGCGCTGACAAAAAACATAAGTACAAGGGAATCTAAGAAGCAGTCAGAAAGAAAAGTGGCCAAAGTAGCTTCTAGCTACTCTACTAGGCTTGAGGATATCAATTATTTGTACATATTGGTTTGAATTTCGAAATGTCTATATCTCTTTTCTGTGACATTGCAATCTTTTTAACATCTTCAATAAACTTTATCATCTCAACTTACTGTGTGTGTGGTAGTGCAATGATCCACACCAAGTCGTTCTGTTTGTGGTAAGCAACATGAACTGTCTCCTTGTCACCCAGAACTATAGTACAGCTGTGGGGAAGAGATGGTTAGGAATGAGACCACAGATGTGAATTAGTAAAAATACTAACCAGGGTAGGTGCAGAGTTATCAGCTTGTTCCAGAATTTCGACAAATAATAGTAATTATATTTCAGTTGGTAGCTATGGTAGCTACGTGTCTCGGGACTTATTCTAGCTAGCTACTGCATAATATTGTAAGAAATAAACAGCTACTAGCATAGTGCAATATTATTGAACATTCTTGTAGCTAAATTGGAATTTTTTTATGAATCAATTATTGATAACTACACTTTCTACTGGACGTGTAGCTACTTATTCTTTTTCTTTCAGAGAAACATAAACAAATTTTAATAAAAAATTGAAGTTAAGAGCCACCTATTTTGGAGAAGTGTAGCTAGCTAATTTATAAAATGTGTATGATTTAGCTGAACAAGCATCTACTGAATAGCAACAATAAAATGAGCGTCATATCATTAATCATAGATAATCAATAGTTAGCCGTAAACTAGGGTAAGTTCCGAGTTATTGGACAACTCCACATTTTCTGACAGCTTCATATTTAAAAAAACTAACAGTTAATTTAACATTATTTTATTGCTATCCATAGCTAATATTGATGGATGCCAATTAAAAGAGGAGTTAAACTGTTGAATTGTACATTTTTTTTTCTGATATATCCGAAAACATGGAAGAGTACGTCAACTCGTAACTTAACCCACCACTTGCGTACCTGCCGCTCTCTTCTCCGTTGAGATCAAAAAGAGAATAGGCGAGAGTGAGAAATACGCCCCTCACTCTCACTAGTCGGGAACTACCAACAGGGAACTGGTAACTGAAAAAAATAATAGGTTTAGAAGAAGGTGATGCGATGAAAGGTTTTTAGGATATGGTCATTGTTCCTGATGAAGCGTAGACATTAGATATCCTTCTAATCAAAAGCTTGAATACTATAGCTAAGCCTAGTTATAGCCTTCAAAACTGAGTTTTAATTACATCTTAAAAAATACGAATAAAGGATTAAAGAATAGTTAGGTTTTATAACTAAAGGATGAAAGAATAGTTAGGTTTTATAACTAAAGGATTAAAGAATAGTTAGGTTTTACAACCAAAGGATTAAAGAATAGTTAGGTTTTACAACTAAAGGATTAAAGAATAGTTAGGTTTTACAACTAAAGGATTAAAGAATAGTTAGGTTTTACAACTAAAGGATTAAAGAATAGTTAGGTTTTACAACTAAAGGATTAAAGAATAGTTAGGTTTTACAACTAAAGGATTAAAGAATAGTTAGGTTTTACAACTAAAGGATTAAAGAATAGTTAGGTTTTACAACCAAAGGATTAAAGAATAGTTAGGTTTTACAACCAAAGGATTAAAGAATAGTTAGGTTTTACAACTAAAGGATTAAAGAATAGTTAGGGTTTACAACTAAAGGATTAAAGAATAGTTAGGTTTTACAACTAAAGGATTAAAGAATCGTTAGGTTTTACAACTAAAGGATTAAAGAATAGTTAGGTTTTACAACTAAAGGATTAAAGAATAGTTAGGTTTTATGACCAAAAGATGAAAGAATAGTTAGATTTTATTATAGCTAGTAAACATTACCATAATATATATACAGTTCTGAGAATTAACTAGCAATATCTCTTTGTTAAAATACTTAGAGTCAGCTGATAGCTACCTGACAAAAACTATCAGATTGACATGCCGATAAAAGTGAAAACGAGAAGAAAATTAGCTAAAGAAGCAAAAATATTTGATGTTTAAAGAAGGAAATGAAATACAAGGGACTCGGAAGAAGCAGTCAGAAGAGAAAGTTCCATGAACAAAGTGTTGGTGACAATGCCCAAGGATGCAGAAAAGCTACTTTGAGAATAAAAAATAACATTTAAAAATCTATATAATAAATGGTAACGACGGAACACTCGGTTATAATGTTAACACCAATCAAGAGAGAGTGAAAGGAAATGATCAAAGTATTTGTTGGGAGAGAATAAACCAAAGTAGGTACCCAAAGCTGAAGAACCACTCCTAATAGGATATCTTTACAGGATGTCTGCTCCTTCTTGAGAGGACTCATTGACCCCTTCTAAGGACAGGAGGAGAGCCACATGAGGAGGGGATCCTTTCACCAAGTCAAAGCAAGAGCTGTCACTGTCAGGGGTGAGACTGTTACCGCTAATGTACTCCACCAGACGTGTTTGGGTTAGACGCTGTGAAAAAATAAACCAATTAGGGGAAGTTAGGGATTGTTGGACAGTTCTGCATCTTTGATCAAATAAAAAATGATACAATAGCTAGTTAGTAACTTTGATTTTAATTGGTATCCATGAATCATGATACTGGAAGGTATCATGGATACCAATTAAAATTTTATATAAGATACATATATAATATAACTTAGATATTAATTGGTATCCATGATACTGGAAGGTATTACGGATACCACTAACAATTTTTTTTGCAAGTTATATTATTATGGTATCCATTATACCTTCCGGTATCATGGATTTAAGATTAGTTGTTCATTTGTACTATCAATAATATTCTAATTTAGGAAATACTTCACCTTCCTGTTCTTATGATCCTGATCAGATAGGGTCTCTGAGGCACATTTTTGAAGACCTAACGTTACTACAGATGGAACCTGAACAGGAAACAGACTTGACACACTACTTGCACGACTGCTAAATTTATATTAAATTCAAACATTCCCTAGTAAATAAATAACTTTGATACAATTTTTGTACAAATAAATAACTTTGATACAATTTGGCAAAGTAACTCCTTACCCGTATTTCTCCCAGTACGACATCAATGTTCTCCCAATTCACTTCAGTCCTGTTAATTTCCTTCAGCCAGTCACCTGGTGAGTGAATTAAACTGGTTACATTGGAAAATTTCCAATAAAATTAGCTAAATGCTATAATATATTTTTAAAAATGTTTCAAATTAAAACATAGTCAACAACATATCTAGGTGGACCATAGATGTTTTCAGTAGCCACTAAATGAATAAATAGAAGCAATGATGCAAATAATATGACTGCATAGATAGGTAGCTAACTATTGTTTGCTATGAACTAAGTTTCAATGAATACTTTGAATTTCTCTCACATGAGCAAAAAACACAATAAAGCTATAGAAATAGCCAAGCTACACAAAATAAGTACCTAGAACTAATCAAATTGAACTAAATTAACTAATAGAGCTCTACCATAATAAAGACTTAGTAATTCAAATCTCTTTATGGTCTAGATAAAATATAATAGACAGTTAAACTTCATTTAAGCTCTACTTTAAGAATGAGCAAGAAGCGAACAGTTTCATAAATTTAAAACGCATCATATTCATTAATTATTTAATTCAAAAAGACAATATTTTCCATTATGAGCAAGAAGAATATAATCTTTAAAGAAGAACTAATTAATTAATTTAGTAGGGAGTTTAGGTAACGTCTGCTACAGAACCAAACACCATATCTCTTGAGAAAGTAATTAAATACATAAAAGAAGACTGTAAAGTGAAACTCGGGAAAAGTGGTTTCATGAACAGTCACCTACCACCATTTATTAAGGTACCTACCTAATCGGTTAAAAGCACAAAATAGAAATCTTCCCACCTATTTTGATAGCATGTGTAGTATAGGCCTCAGATCCTGGTAGAATGCCAGCAACCATTATCCTGTCAGTTGGTGGTTCACTGAATCTACCAGCAACCACACCCAGCACAGCTTCACACAGCCCAGCTCTACCATCTCCAACAGTGACAACCTATGTATGAATAAATGATTGATGAATGAATCAAATTAGTTATCTGAAAAGATTTAATAAAAAACGAAATGCTTAAAAGTTATCTAAATCTTCTTCCACAACAAGTTAACAAGTAACAACAACCTGGGAATCACAAACAGTAACAATTTGACAGCGACAAAACCAATGAGATTATGAAGAAATGATGAGACTCTCAATGAAGAATCAATAACGCTCACATCTTTATAAAAAGTTTTGTAACTGTAACTCAAACTTTGAAAGCCTTATATTGGTAGCTACATTTTCTTTTAGTTCAAAAATAGAAATTTTAAAAGCTTACAAAAAAAATAAGATAAAAACAAATAGCTACTAAAAATTATACAATAAATTTGATCTTTCCTGAAAGTTGTACTCAAGAAGTGAACACACGTATGTTACAATTTATGAAACAATCTAACTTTAAGAGATTTCTTATAATTACTCTGCACCGAATGAAGTGAGCAAGATAGCTATTAGCTAATAAATTCTATGTACTTTAACACAAAATAAAGCAAACTGCACGATAGTGGATACATAAATGTTTCTCTTGACAATACATTAAACAGGAAGAAAATAGCTAGCTAATTAACTAGTGAATTGTATACTAACATGAAGAGCAACAGTCCTTATTTCCCCACTCTTGTTGTCTCTGAAGGTAACTTTAGGGGCAGGGGAAGAGTCCCTAGGAACTGTCCTGCCTTTCACCTTCTGGTTGGCAGCACTCTGCTCTCCCTTTAATTGACCGGGGTCCTTGGAGTCGGCTATACTCAGAGAAGACTTCTCGGATCTCTTGCTCCTAATGCTCGGCCTCCTTCTCAGTAAACTCAAAAGTTTGTCTGGTAGAAATGTTTCGAGATGATGTTAATACATGTTTGATTAGGTTCAGAGTTATCGGACGGTGCCAGTTATCGGACGGTGCCAAAAATACCATGATTATTATTTAATTTCTTTTTAAATGTTATTTTTTTCTTGGGTTCAAAAATGCAGAATAGTCCAATATCTCAAAACTTAACCTACATATGAAAAGATATGTTGATGAAACTATATAGCTATTTGTTATTCAACATATTGCAGTACTTCTCCAAAAAATATATTTAAACTTCATAAGGGCTTGAACGATAATGAAATACCTGAATTAACTGGGTTTTTACTCATTTTTGTAGATTTCTTCTATGTTCAATAAAGATGTTTCAATGTGAGCCTGTAGCTACTACATATTTACTTACAGAGGGTATACAGGGTGGGGCGTAAGTTTGGAAGCAATTTTTCACACATTAATATAATTCTTAAAAATAAGTTCCTAAGTAAGTGATAGGGTTTGAACTATAGTAGAGACACTACATTATGACGTCAATTTAGTCAATTCAAAAATGTCAGACAAAAGAGAAGCCATTATTGCTCTACACCGTGCCGGCAAGTCAGATTCCGTCATTTCAAAGACTCTCTCAATAGCGAGATCGACTGTTTGGAAGTGTGTGAAGCGTTTTAATGAGAGAGGAGACTTGACTGATCGTCCAAGAAGTGGTAGACCACGCTCACAACGCACCAAACAACTGATAAAATGTGCCCGAGAGAAGATCAGGAGGAACCCGAAAAGGTCAATACGATTGTTAGCCAAAACAGCTAATGTGAGTCCCAGAACAATGAGAAGAGTTGTCAAAGAAGACCTAAAGATGTCCTCTTTCACCCTCCAAAAGAGACAGACTCTGTCAGAAGCTGTAAAGAAAAAGAGATTGGAGAGAAGCAAAGCACTTCTGAGAGAATTGAAGTCTGGCACGGCTGGTGAAATTGTTTGGTCTGACGAAAAAAATTTCACAGTGGAAATGGCTCACAACCGGAGGAATGACAGAATAATTGGTAAAAGTGCAAAAGACATCCCATACAACCAAAAAACTGTCCACAGAACCATGAAACCTGCTTCAGTAATGGTCTGGGCCGCCGTTTCAGAAACTTGGAGATCTCCTTTAATTTTTGTGGAACAAGGCGCCAAAATCAATGCTAAATGTTATATTGAGAATGTTTTGACGCCAATGTTGGAGTCAGCTAAGGATCACTTCGGTAATGACACTCTATGGACATTTCAGCAAGACGGCGCGACTTCACATACTGCAAATGTCACTCAAAACTGGTGCCATGACTATCTTCCACGGTTTTGGTACAAAGAAATGTGGCCTCCCTGCTCCCCAGATGTTAATCCTATGGACTTTTCGGTATGGTCCATTCTTGAATCAAAGGCCTGTGGTAAATTCCATCGCAGTGTGGATGATTTAAAGCGTTCGCTCCAGAGATCTTGGAAGGAAATTTCACAAGAACAGTTGCGTGCCGCAGTAGGAGGAGTTCGGAGGAGATTTGAGGCTGTTATTAAAAACAAGGGGGGACATTTTGAATAAATTTATGATTTTTGAATTCTTAAAAACCTTATGTAATAATACCTAACTGTAAATTATTAAATATATTTTTCGTTGGAATATAATATGCACTTTCATTTGCTTCCAAACTTACGCCCCACCCTGTAAAAGTAAATCAATTGGCATCTGTTAAATTTGAAAGAGCAAACTTACTTTCCTTTTTAAGACTCTCCAGCAAAAATGGACCATTTTTATTAGACTTTTTTTCTCTTGATGATTTCAAAGCTAGGAACTGTTTTTCTTTCACAGTACTAGAGACGTAAGATTCTATAAAGAGCAGGGAGCCATCAGTGGCAATGTGCTCTAGCCATTCAATGTCATCATACCTGAAAAATGAAGTGATGTTAGTAAGCTAAGTGATGTAATAAGTAACCGAAGAAGAAGAAGTGAATTGACGTTGCTAATATATATATAGATTCACTTAGCCTTTCTTTGATCTGAAATGTAGAGCTGCTCACTACAAGATTTAAAATAAGGAAAATTAAATTTGTTTGCAAATAATAACAGAAACATTGAATTAAATGAACCAAAATTACAAGAAGAAATTATAAGAAAGGTTAGAGTGTGATAAATTTATAAGAGGAATAGAGTGTTAACTGTTAAGTTAATTAGATATGATCAAAGTTTTTTTTAGAAGGAATTAGTGTATCAATAGAAAGAAGCAACAGGTTACTCACCGACATGATGTACCAAAACAAGAATGCTCAGAAGAAACAAATGATTCATCCTCAGAGTCTTCAGACATAGCTATTGTCTATTGAAAAATCTTTTGCTGCAAGAAACTCTTAAAGATTAAAATTCAAGGAGCTACTCTGTTGGATTTGGAATTATAGATGTTGGCCTTTGATAGGCATTTACAATAACAAGTTTATAACACTTACATACACAAGATTGTTATTTGTAAGATTAATAACAAAGAAAATTAATATCCAATATCCAGAAACACACATTAGAAAATAAAAAAATCCAATTTGTCAAATTGATGAGCCAAAATTTTCTTACCCAAAATTCTGAGACAAGCCAATTTTGGCTCATTTTTGAAGATTTCTAGCAAATAATATTATGACTACAGAAACTGGTAAACTGTTCATTATTCATAGAGATCTCTCAATCTGTTCACTATAAAATTAATGTATTGTAAACATTATCAGAGCGATCAAGTCTGCAGAATATGGGAGATATTTGGGATATTCTCTCAGAACAATTTTGAATTAATTCCTATATTTAAATTAATTTTGCTACGAATAAAATATAAGATCTCTACGATTTACGAACACTTTACCAGTTTCTGCAGAGTTGCAGACTGGATAGCGATTAATTCATGAGTGTTTCACTGTGTTTGTAGTAAAATTAGTGTAAATACAATATTTCTAACTGCGGCAGGAAAGTCGCCAGTTTAGTGGAAAAAAGGATCAAGATCACCACATTTAAGTCAAGTAATTTGAAGTAAAATAGTATGTCCCAGTCTGTATTTGGTGCACAAAATTCCACTGACTTTTTGAAAAACCTGGAAAAATTGACCATATATTTTCTGTAATTTGGCTGATCCACCAACATTTTACCCATTTTTCCACCAAAAAGCAAAAATTAATGGTAACATAGGAATAAATAGCTAAAAATCCACCGACTTAACAGCAGAATATTATTTTCAATGGATAAAAATTCCACCGACAAGTCAGTGGAATTTACCATGAAATACAGACTGGAGTATGTCTCATAAAACCACTCTGGAAAATACCTTAGAATAACAGATGAATTAACCAGACTGCAGGAACTGGTAAAGTGATAACCAAGAAATCCTTCATTTTGACTTCTGTTCTCAGTAAAATACAAGTAAATATAGGAGGAAATTAAGGATTGTTCGCACAGAAAATGTTAAAAATGTCCCATATTCTGCAGACTGGGAATTTAAGAGGCTAAATGCTGCTGATTATACAGTTCCCATTAATTTATTACTGAATTTTAATGTTTTCTAAACTCCAACAGAGTAATTACCTAATCCATAAGAAGAGACTAGTTTTTCCAGAGTTCGTGGTAAATTCCACCGACATGTCTGTGGAATTTTTTCCTCTTAAAATTAAAATTCTGGCAGAGTCGGTGGATTTTTAGCTATTTATTCCCCAGTCTGTATTTCATGGTAAATTCCACCGACATGACGGTGGAATTTTTTCCCCTTAAAAATAATGTTCTAGCAAAGTCGGTGGATTTTTAGCTATTTATTCCTATGTTACCATTAGTTTTTGGTGGAAAAATGGGTAAAATGTTGGTGGATCAGGCATCAGCCAAATTACTGGAAATTTATGGTGGATTTTTTCAGCTTTTTCAAAATACTAAAAAGTCAGTGGAATTTTGTGCACCAAATACAGACTGGTTTATTCCTATGTTACCATTAATTTTCGGTGGATAAATTGGGAAAATGTTGGCCACCGACTCACCGTTGGTGGATCAGCCAAATTACTGGAAATTTATGGTGGATTTTTTCAGCTTTTTGAAAAAGTCAGTGGTGAGTGGGATTATGTGCACCAAATGGCAAATACAGACTGGGAGTGGTCATAAACTCTCCATTTGTCTTTCCAAAAATTACTAAATTTCTGACAAAAACTGCAAAATGATCATAAATACTCTCCAAAATAACCAGTCTGCAGAATATGTGAGATATTTGGGATATTCTCTCCGAACAATTTTGAATTAATTCCTATATTTACATTAATTTTGCTACGAACACTTCTGAATTAATTCCTATATTTACATTAATTTTGTTACGAACAGATTAAGAGATCTCTACGAACACTTAACCAGTATCTGCAGACTGGCAAAATAACATTGTATGATTGTAGCTAGTAGCTACTAGCATAGACTAAGCATAGAAGAAAAATAGATATTTCTCACCATTTGGCATTTGCAATTGAAGGGTTCAAAATAACTGTCATAAACTCGCCATTAAAATAATAAAATGGCAAGTTTAGACATGAAGACATCATAGACATGGACCAGTTTGTATTTGGTGCACACAGTGGCCAGTCTGCAGAATATGGAACATTTTTCTAAGACTCTCTGCGGGAGATCTTGAATTATTTCCTATGTTACCATTAATTTAGCTGCAGGAGATTTTGATTTAATTCCTATGTTATTATTGTTATCATTAATTTAGCTGCGGGAGATTCTGAATCTGCTACTGAGAGTCAGAGAGTAACTGTCCCTCAAATTAAAATCTCTGCGGGAGAAGAGACACATTCTGCAGACTGGAAACATGGCATCAGGCATGTCAGTGGAATTTTCCCCCCTTTTGAAAAAGATATTCTGACAAAGTCGGTAGATTTTTGGCTATTTATTCCTATGTTATCATTAAATTTCGGTGGATAAATTGAGTCACGCTTGTCAACATTAACTAATATACGGAAAATGTCATGTTGCATGCGTTTAATTTCAGAATAATTGTATTTTCAAAAGCCAGTAAACATATACATATGTACAAAATATAAGCACTCTTTGTAAACAAATATTTCTAGTAATTAAATAAATTAATTGAGCATTGATTCATCAATTATATAAAGAACCAGCAGAAAAAATATATAGGTATGGATGTACAATTGTAAATGAATGTACGTGAGTTTCACCCCATATCGGCAGGAATGACACTGCGGTAGGTTTATTTATATAATCAACTATCTTTTAACAATTTAAAACGTTACTAAAGCCTATAGTTGTCAATATCGTTGCAATTAATATCAGACAACTTGTATGTCGGTCTAGTTATATAGTATAAGCATTTAATAATCTTTATAATATCACAGAATTGCTTTGATTTAGAAGTGATATTGTGAAAAATTTATTATGGACCGTAAATATCGCAAAATGATCCGATAAGTCTTATGGATTAACACCTGAAAGAGTAGGTATTATTGTCCAACCCATGAGAAAAAATGATTGTCTATTAGGTTACATAATTCATTGACTATACGAGTTGGCATAGTTATGTGACACAGATATATGCATATGATGCATAAACAAATCACGTTCAATCAAATAGAAATTTTCATTCCTTTTAAAAATGGAGACAAACACACCACTCACGAAAACCAAAATATATTAATGCAATAGACTAGTTCAACAATTATACAGTAATTTAATCTAAAAATAGTGAACAACATTTTAATTGTTTTTCCACCATTTTAATTTACAGTGAAGACCTTTTAATGATTTACCGCATAAAGATAAAGATTTTCACAATGGGATAATAAAGTACTCTCTATATTGAATGGTTTATTATTAAATATCAATTAGCATCACAATATATTGTTGAATAAAAAAGGTTGAATAAAATCATTGTTGAATAAAATCACGTGAATCATTCATTCATACCAATATAAATTATGTACTACAAATTTGAATATAAGTTTTCTGTTATAAGAATTCAACTGTTAATCTAAAAAATACTAAATAATCAATCAATGATTGAATATTTTTCTCTCCAATTTAAGTTAATTTCTGGATCAACATTCAGCAGATAACATTTTCTTACCATTATCTGCAGCGTGAAAAAAATGAAACAGAACATGTTATCTTACTTATCTACAAATACTAGCTGTAAGCCAAATACTTTCATTAAATTAAGCCAACAAACAAGACTTCATTTGAAAATAGTATTCCGTTGAAACATAACTTTTATCAATACATTCAATATAAAATAAATATAGTTTATGTAAATAAAATAGAGTTTAAATAAATAATATAGTTTATGTAAATACTATAAAAAATAAACTGATTGAAGAAAATAGAGGACTCCTTGGTTGTTGCAATTTTGTCGGGAAATTTTTTAATTATTTCTTGTTAAACTATAAAAAAAAACTATAAAATAATGTATAAACTATATAATTTAAATTGTGCAATGCAGCTTCACTGGGTAATAAAACCCAAGGCTATAATATAGTACGTAAATAAACCTCGATACTTAGGCCTACAAACTAGGCCTGAACGCACCTATTGTTTTCGAAGCATTCGGCCGGTTGTCTTACCTCTTCAAATCATTTTTTCCATGGTGTGTCGCGGTAACACGTTCCTCTCCGACCTATAACCACGTGTGTTTAAAATAATTCACAATATTGTAAACAAAGACAAAATTACAATGGCTGGAAGTAACAAGGTAAGTTGATTACTATCATTATCAGATATTCAATTACTTTATTAATATACAGATCTCTCAGTTATATGTTTCTAAATGTTATTGTAAAGTTAATTGCCGGACATTCGGAGTGCTTAGTCTCACTAGGCTAAGAAACGAATTATCGGTCGGTTTCACATCTTCGGTCATATAAGAAAAACGATATACTATTTATTTAAATATTTTTAGGTATCCATGATACCTGCAGGTGTTATGGATACCAATTGAATTGTTAACCGTGTAAATGATAATTGGTACATCGTGAAAGTTTTTTAATAATGATTGGAAATATTGATAAAGATTTAATTGATAAGACTTTGTAGACATTTTTATCGAATTTTCATGCGTAACTGTTAAAATAAATGAATTTAAAATTGAATTTATTGAACAAACCAACATAGGTTAGCTAGATATGTTACAGACTATGTCAGAGCTAGTTAATCGCAACAGTATCTAAAAGCTGAGCGGCCCACCACTGTACGGCGCATCAAAGTACGGCCCACCATAGTACATTCTATGTAGTTTGTTCTATCTGCTAGTATATTGTAATGCACCCTTCTCGATTGTTTAATGATCTGGCAGAGAGGTTCGGAGATGCAGTACGCTCCCCGTTTCATCTAACTGATAAGTTTTACTTACAAGTAAAACTTATCACTTACGGTAACAATAATAAACTTACCGAAAGTTTATAATTGTTACCCCATAAAATTATTACAGTTTTCTATGATAAATTTTATTTTCTATTTCAAATTAAACATCTCAATCAAAGATATAACTGGGTTGTATTGTATAGACGTTAGATTCAGATACCGTCAATCATAAATTGGATACAACAATTATCAAATTCGCTCCATATATCATAAATCTTCATTCAAATTACATATTTGATAAAACGTACAGTCAAAGATAATATTCAACTACAATAAGATACACTACTCTCGCCAATTTCTGGTTTCAAACATCTTGTAACCTGGCTGGAACTAGAACTGAAATATAGTAAGTACTAAGGACAATCGAGGTATGATGTGTGCGTGACGTCATAACAGCAACACTTAAAATCATATTTAACACAATTGAAGAAGGTAAATTAGTAAAAAAAAATAGTTATAAATTTGCATAATATAATAAATGAATATATATTTAATAAATTATTTAAAGGTCCCCTCCAAGCAAATATTTTTATTGCCTTATTCAACGAGGCTAATGTTTCTTATCATTTTGCTGCAAACCGCATCGAATTCGGTAGCATATTTTTAATTTTATATGCTTTTAATGATTTTTATCATTAAAACTCTACAAAACCTATATTACTTCCGACTTACTAATTTAAGAAATTTTCAACCTGAAGAAAAAGAATGTACACCATTTGTTTTGATTGTCAACTAGGTATTAGGTTTAATAAGTCCATTTAATATTCGTGTAAAGGTATAAAATTGAATGAACTTATAATAGAAACGTTTATATACTTTAGGAAACTATTAATATCTAAAATAATTTGAATAAAGGCCGAAAACGCATGGTTTGTTTATAAAATTCAAATTTGTAATCAAAACAAAGAGTGCACAATTTTCTTCTTGAGCATCAGATTAGTGATTCGTTCAATTGTTGCTCACAAAGTATTAAAAAACTTTAAAAACAAATTATATAATATATACTGAACCGAATTGTATGCGGTTTGCAGAATAATGATCGTAAATTTAGTTCTATAATATTATGTAATAAACTCATTTTTTTCGCGGAGCCTGGAGAGGACCTTTAACCTGCAAACCCCCTAATTTTCTCTTTAAATTTGTTCCATTGCTTACGTCACTTCACAAATCACTCAATTGTCTCAACCTATAAATATTTGTATTCCTAGTAGGGTAGGTATTACAGAGTGTAGACGTCAACAAGGCAACAAACATAAATAGAAAATTTAGGTTAAGCAGTATGAACAACATAAATGGATTCATCACTGTTTCTTAAAATGGAAATAAATAAACAGTTTTCATAATGTTACGTTCTTCAATTTTCTTAAATATGATTTTAGAGTGTTGCTGTTATGACGTCACGCAAACAACATACCTCGATTGTCCTTAATATATTTCAATTCTAGTTCCCTCTTTTGAAACAAGAAATTGTTATCTTATTGTAGTAGGCTATAATCTCTTAGGTACAGTGGTCTGCCGTAGTATTGTGCGCCGTACAGTGGTGCGCCGCCAGATTTTAGATTCGTATTGTTAATTGGCTAACATTCCAAAAAATCAAAACTTAGATAGGTCTAATAATTATTGGTTTGGAAATTGAAATTAGTTCCTACGTTAATTTTGGCTTGAAATTATCAGAAATGAGTCAAATTGGATTGTATCGAAAGTTAGGTGAAGATTTTTATCTCAAAATTGGTTTACATTCTGCCAGCCTCTAAAATATGGAAAAGGTATTGCTTAAGAAAACAAAATTATCACCCAATTAGGTATGCCAGTCATAATTAACAAGCTAAATCCCTTACAGCGGACGATCTTTGAACGTATAACTCTACAAAGGACATAAATTGTTCGTTCTACCGGACTGCAGATCGCTGAAACGACCTCTTTAAATTATATTGTTAAACATATTTTATTTATCCATCTACCAAGTATCTATTCAAGCATTCATCATAGTCAGAGGTATTATAGTTTACAAAATAACAATCAACACTTTAATGTATTGTTTTAAGATTTTTATTATTTTGATCTATAATTACCCTTTCCCTATAAATTTTCTTTGATTAGAAAAGTTCTACAGAAAATAAAAAAAGCTGTAACTATTCTATTATATTAGTTAGAATGATTGCAGTTATACCTTAGTCATACCTAACGTTTTATTTAGTACATTTATATAAGTAAGTAATATAAATATAATTTTTAATTAAAATTTTCTTTTTAACAATAATCTGAGATTGTTTACCTTCATTAACGTTTCTTTGAAATGCTGTTAAAGAAAACGTTCAAAGTTTAAATCGCCAACTGAAGTAAAAGCTGAGCCTGCCGTAGCGCCAATTGATCGGCATAGCGGACACTTTTCCGGTACATGTACTGTCCGTTGTATAAGTTTTACCTACTTAGTTAACTAAACAACACAAATAGATAATATTATATGATCAAAAGTTCGTAACTCATCAAATCTCTAATTTCTCTCTGTTACCGGGCAGCTCGCTCAGTTAAAAATCACTTATAGCTATATATTATAATGAATAAATTGGCATAATCCATACCTACCTGTCCTATTAAAATATAACCTCAGGTTTTGCAGTACCAAACTATTATGTCTTTTCATTCACACACAACACTGACTTCATTGATGAAAACTGTGAAAGAAAGACAAAGTTTCCTTTAAATTAAAAACTCAAATATCCTAACGTTTTTTTCTTTTTCAGAACTGTTTGGATGCACTCCCAGAGGAAGTGATATTGAAGATTCTGGAAAATCTGGAAGAACTGACCGATAGATCCAATGTGGCGCAAGTTTCCTGTAAGTTTAACAGATTGGCAAATGATAAATACTGGAGGAGAAGCATCTTCATACCGGTGAGTTATTTACTATTTTTTTTAAATTAATTTCATTTTGAAAATTTTGCACAACATAAATTGTAGTTAATTTGAATCTGGAAGACAGTTTTATGTGGTTTCAAGCTGTTACGTGTTTAGACTAGTTAGCGGTTAAATTCCAGATTAGTTACATATAACTAACCTATTCAAAAGTAACAATCTTATACGGACTCTTGTAGTCAGACCACAAAGTTAAATTGAAATCATACTCTCCTTGATATCGAAAAAAGTCTCCCTTTTTAAAATTTAATATTTGAAACGTGAAGTATGTAATATGAACAGCTGGACTTGGTGATTTGAGAATAGGAACTAAAATCTGTTACTGAAAATGTAATGAGACATATTTGATTAATTCGAGTATATTTTTTTCTTCACCAGATGCAGGGAATAAAGAAGTACTCCATCAGTGAGAGTGCAAGATCCATGTTTGTAGAACAATTAATGAAAGACATCAATGCCTCGAAACGCTTGGAAATAGTAACCATAAAGAGACCTGCAGCTGAGAATTCTGAATCATTCTTTGAAATGTGTAAACTAATGAAAATGATTGAGATGAAAATGAACGGTTTGAGCAATCTCGTTGGGTATCTCCATTTAGGTAATTTCTTTTTAAATCCTGCACCTCATTATACTGATCATATCATTGTCTCCTTCTCTCCAAAAATTGTTGATGCCGATACTGGTCGTATAGTCCATTACCCTCCTCTTAACACGAGCGATGTGATATTTACAGGAAAAGAAACCATTATATTAGAGAAAAATTTGGAATTTTTAAAAGAAGTTTTAATGACAGTTAGATTACGTTGCTTAATAACTATGCCATTGCTCAGGCAATTAAGTAAATGCAAGAAGTTACAAAATGCTTCTTTAGATGGTGAATTATGTCTACCACATAACCTCGATGAAGAAAATTTACCACAAATTAGATGCAGAATATGGAACTTACGTAAACTAAGATGTTCACAAATATCTACTAAAACTTCAAAAACGGCTGTTATGTTCTGTTCTGATGCATTGCGTGAATTATGGATTCCATATCCCTTGCTTAGAGACTCTGTAAATGAATTCCTGCCAAAATGTCCAAATTTGATATCCTTGTTCGTAAGGATGGAAAAGGCAGATCCTATCGATGAAGAGTTTTCATATTTCTGTGACAAATTGCTACGTTCCGTGAATAATCATTTAAAGATGGAAGATATGTTTTTTTTCGGCATAAACAGTCGTTTGGTAGATATTTTATGTAGTTCAATGGAAGCTAATTTGACAAGAAGAACCGAAACCAATTTGGCCTTTAGTACTGTCGAAGTGTCATTCTCTTAACAGTTTCCCTGCGTCTCCCAATAACACGAGTATGACGTGCCGCGGAAGAATTTTTCTGGTTTATTTAAATAGTGCTGTGTGATACCTACATCGTGTTGAAAGCTGGAGTGTTTTTTTTGGTATTACACGGTTCTAGACTTATAATGCAATAAGAATGCTGATCAATCGATGAATTATTACGCAACTATTTACGGGGGAAATTCTCAAACTCGATTTCACATTTCACTAATTTCTCTCTCTCATGAAAAAAATATAACTTAGAATACTCTTACTTAGTGTCATTCCTCCTAAATATTATTAATGCAGATGCATTTGTATACGGTAGTTGATTTAGGTATAAACTTATAATAAATAATAGAAAATACTTCTCTTTAATCAATCATTCCTGTATGAAAATTCTGCTTCCATCAGAATTTTAACCCATAAAAGAAAGGTTTCTGACGAAAATTAGCAAACTTTTTCGAAATTTATTATTTGTTCCTTAACAGGCGATGCATGATGACAAATAAATAGCTTTAACCCTTTCGACGCCGTTGGGTTACATCTGTCCCAACATTTTACTCCGATATAGAAATGGGTAAGATTTCAAGCTGTCGATTTAATACCCTGATTGATGAAAGATTGGTCATTTAGATGCATCATTTCGTTGTTTCGTATTACTTGTGGGTTGTATAAATCCCATTTTTAATGGAACACAGGTTACTTAGGTACACATACCTATATATGTACCTACCACATATGAATAGCACTTCCGACTTGAACTTACTAGAAATCGTATCTCCAATTGCAATAAAAAAGTTATAAATAAAAGAAAAAAAATATTCACGCAGAGGTATACCCTAATTATTTTATCAAATAGAAACCATACTATTTCAATATAATCACATGATATATTTATATAGATATTTATTGTTATATAACACAATTGGTGGGTGTATGAGAGTACAGTATAATGACTAATAAATATGATGATATCTATATATACTATGTGTGTGTCGCTTACAATATATATTTGATGTATAAATGGGGGAAGTGAAGGTGGAAGAAGTGAAGGGGGGGGGGGAATGAAAGGTCGTAGATGTGAAGGTGGGTGGGGAAGTGTGGGTGGGAGAAGTGAAGGTGGGAGAAGTGAAGGTGGGAGAAGTGAAGGTGGGAGAAGTGAAGGTGGGAGAAGTGAAGGTGGGAGAAGTGAAGGTGGGAGAAGTGAAGGTGGGAGAAGTGAAGGTGGGAGAAGTGAAGGTGGGAGAAGTGAAGGTGGGAGAAGTGAAGGTGGGAGAAGTGAAGGTGGGTGGGGAAGTGAGGGAAGGGTAAAAAAATTCAATTCTTGGTTTAGAACCAAATTTCTATGGTTAAGATGTCCGTCAGTCTGTCGTCTGTCCGTCACAAAATAGGTTAAACAGTCCTTCTATCAACAGCGCCTCATAAAGTTGGTGTAAATCAGAGTAATCTCACCAAGAGGATATTTCTAAGGGATAATCTATACAATAGAAAAAAAGAAGCCTTGTCAGCTGGTCAGTCCGTCACAAAATGTGCTAAGTACACTGAGGGCCATGTTACACGAGCGTTTTTGAAGCGTTTTCAACGCTCCAAAAACGTCACGTAACATGGATTCATATAAAATGAGTTTAACAATAATATCTTCAGAGTCAAAAACGCTAGTGTGACACTGCACTAAGACACGTGTTCTGCTAGTAGATATGGTAATAGATAATGATTACGAAATAGTATATTGACTTGTTTACAAGCAAACGGGGTTAACAATAGAAGATTATATCTCTCGACTTCTACACATTATCTTTACTGGTACAGTACCTGTTGTTCATCCATTGTTATAAATTCAATTTAATATAATGAGTTTAGGATTATGATTAAATGCAAGTACGTTTTTATCGATTCCAGGACAATAACCCCCCGTGCAAAAAAAAACCCCGGTCAAAAACCCCCCATGCAAAATATTCCCCGGACAAAAAAAAACCGTGAAATAAACCCCCCGGACAAGAACCCCCGAAGCAAAAAACCCCTGGTCTATATAAATAGCATAATTCATTTTTATTAATATATTAAACATTATTCAATGCGAATCAAAAATTATTACATTTTCTTCGAAAATATAACAAAATATTTTGCAAAATAAGGTACACCCAATTACCTATTTTATAGTAAAAATAAGTACAGTATACATTTTGTCACTATCAAACCTGGCCGGGGGGTGGGCCCCCCCCCCCCCTAATCGGACCGCTAACCTAACCTAACC